>JAVIAB010000156.1:51249329-51257980 GCA_032433765.1 Megaustenia siamemsis
AATAAAATAATAACAGTCAGTAACAATAAAAGAAATATTGCAATTTTTTTTTTGCCGAGGACGGGGGGGGGGGGGGGGGCCGGCAGTATATTCGCCCCTCTCCATTTATTTATTTTTTTTTTTTAATTCAGTATTTTAGAATTGTACTTTAGGGTGGAATAACTGACGGCAATAAAAGAGATGAAAATAGAAGAAAATCAAAGAGGATATTAGAAAATACAATAACAACAAAACAAGCAAGCGCACGCACACAACCACACACACACATACATGACGGCACCCGAATAGAAGATCGTTAAAAACATGGACGACATGGAGAAATGTTTAGTGAATATTTTTTGGCGTTCGCCAGCTTTCACCTCTGGCGAAGTCCCTGGAGACTAGGAACTGAATTTTGCGTGTTAATCCATTCTCCCCTGGTAGCCGTGTGCATAGGGGTCCCTCGCCATACAGGAAGGTAACTCCCTATTCGGAGGTACTCATATTTTTTTCGTCGATGAGTAACTGACGTTTCAAGCCTCCCTGCTGAGATCAGGGGTGGTTATCGCAGAGAGAAATTATAAATAAATATCCCAACTGGTTTAGCCGGGATTTGAACTCACAACTTCTCTGTCTCTAGGCCAGCGTTTGCCTCGATACCAACCAGTCCCCCATTTTAGTGAATTGAAATCTAACGAATCAGAACCAACAACGGATAAAGTAGAATAGGAGTAAAGGCACCAGATGCACAAAGATGCACAAAGATGCTTAGAGATGCGAAGTGCTGTAAAGCACGATAATGACAATTTTTAAATGACAATTACAAAAAAAAAAAAAAAAAAAAAAGAGAGAGAGAGAAAATAGTGGTATGGTAACAGCTTTAAGTTGTAATTAACAAAACAAAAGTCGACACTTCGGCCAAGTAGGCCTTCAGCTGGAATAACAAACATCAACACAAATATATATATATAAGGATATGTACACAAATCCAACTACATGGCGATAATATGCTAGATACACAAGAAAGAAAATATTTAAAAAATGGTCACTTCCCTGTGGTCCAGAGCTTGGTCAGCTTCTGAATGAACTTAAAAAAGTGTGTGGGATGACCAAATATATAAATTATATAAATAAATAGAATAGGTCGCACCAAGTCTAAAGGATACACATAAACGGGATGAAATAACAGAGGAGCTCATGAAAACAGGATAGCAAGCATTTTGTAAAAAGAAAAAAAGATTGGAAACAGCGGGATATGGCTGAAGATTGGAAACGAACTATATTTATCTAAATACAAAAAATAGTCAAATCAAAGAATGCGCTAATTACATAACAGTAGCGTTAATCAGTCATGCAAGTAGGACCGTGCTTAAATTATCTTTGGGGTGGGAAAGGATGGGTGTGAGGAGGAAAGGGCTCCATAAAATAAAAAAAAAACTGGATGAGGAAATCAAAATAGTTCAGGCTTGCTTTTGGAAAGGCAGAGGAGCAAGAGACCACATGTTTCATGTCATACATGAAAAATGCATAGAATAAATATGTTTACATTCTTTGTTGACTTCTCAAAAGAATGTGACCGCATATAGAAGTTATGTTGTGAGTTTCCTGACAGCTAAAAAAATCATCG
Organism: Megaustenia siamemsis; assembly: GCA_032433765.1. Taxonomy (NCBI): domain Eukaryota; kingdom Metazoa; phylum Mollusca; class Gastropoda; order Stylommatophora; family Ariophantidae; genus Megaustenia; species Megaustenia siamemsis. The sequence continues at coordinate 51,250,936 of JAVIAB010000156.1, forward strand.
AGGACATTCTCGGAGAGTTCAACACAAAAGAGATCTCCTAAAAACATCATTAAAAAACTTAAAAATGTTTTCGGGCACATCATGAGAAGAGGAAAGTTGAAATACTTGGTTACAACTGGCAAAATACAGGGAAAGAGAGATAGCAGTCGACAAAGAGAGAAGATGTTAGATAGCTTGGTGTCATGGCATGGAAAACAGTCATCAAACTTAAATGATATGATGCACTGTGGATAGAAAATTGCGGAAGGACATTATCGTGGACGACAAAGACTGAAGATGCTGTAGATAGCCTGATGTCATGGCACGGAAAACAGTCCAAACGTAGATATGGGGTGAGTACGGGGGAAATGAAAGAGCGGACAGGTTGGCTAGCTGCGCTGTCGTTGAGGACGGGCAACCAATGGATTGGGCGGGCAGCAGTGCCCTCCGAAATGTGGGAAGAGTACAGGACTTCGACAACCACAAATCCACGTCACTCCTTCGGATGAAAGAGATGGGAGTTAAGATGGACACAGCCAGAAATGAGAAGGTGGGCGTGTAAAAGACTTATCAACTAACACATAACTAAAGTCGTCAGTCGCTGGACACTGCGGGACTTGCTGAGGAGGGATCTGAGCACCTATGGACATGTTCAGAGTGCAATGGTGATGACCCGCAAATAACTCAATAACTCAGATATGGGTTTTGGTTATTTGGTTATGGAAGGCCCCGGTATCACTGCAAACGAATTAAAATCCATAATTGCTCAACCGCCCGTGCCAGTGTAGTCATCCGAATCTCATCTCCCAAACAAAGAAAGGTAACTGTAGTCCCCATCATAGCAGTCTCAGCACACGCCAAAAGACATAAGGCGATATCGCGCAGAAAGTGAACACAGCCAACTGTTCCCTGAGATATTGGTTTTATCACATCTAGTGTATAATATCAAAAAGATTGATAAAGAACAGCAAGCGGCTGTGTGCATTGATACATCAGATTAGTAAGTGTAGGACTAACAGAACGTGAAGTTAGAGGGTGTGTCTTGTCATCTTAGCTATTCAATATAAATTCAGAGAATATGAGAAATGTCAAAAGAGCGAATGATCAAGAACAATTAGATGCTCTTACGATTGGAGATCATGAACTACCAGAAACATGATATGTTGTTGATACTTTTATCAACATCAATAACTGGCATTGAGTTACTGATAACATCAATTTAGTGTAGTGGTGAGAAACAGTAACCACTATTTCAATGCAACATGAACAAACAACTTTACTGCTGGGAAAAAAATGTACATAAAAAAGGACAAGCGTACGTCAAATATTGGAGAGAGTAGTAGTCATTTTTAAATATCTCGCTCATTCTTCTCCTTCTTCTTCTTCTATCCTTCCTTCATTGCCGTTGGCGTCGAGGGGAGATACAATCTGGGATTCTTTGCTCTTCTATTGGCCTCTTCTGGTGTTATCCCTCCTAGTGACTCTAGTATTCCCTTTATCCATTTCTTTCTCGGTCTTCCTCTTAATCTGGCATTTTCGTAGCGTTTGTTTATGCTCTTTGAGTCATTGTTAGTTCTTTTTGTCTTGTTATGTGGCCGAACCAATTTATCTGTTGTTTCTTTATGTATTCGATGGCTGGTTCAATTTCGAGTTTATTTCTCAGGTCGGTGTTCTTACTCTGTCCCTTAAGCTGTTTCCTGTTATTCTTCTGACACATTTCATTTCGGTGGTCGTTATCTTCTTATTGTTCTAGAGTCCAGCGTCCAATTCTGGCACTGATAGCACAGAGTTGCTAGAAAAATTGATTTGTATATTGCCCTTTTTGCTTCCGTAGTTATTGCTTTGTTTTTCAATAGTGTTGATACTTGGCCTATAACTTGGCATGCTTTGTTACACCTTACATCTATCTCTGTCTCTTGGTTATTGTCTTGTGTTAACGTGCTACCCAGATATTTAAAATTGTCTACTTGCTTCAAAGTTGTATTATCTATTATGATGTTTAGTTTTCTTTCTCGCTATTGCCATTACTTCGGTTTGTTTTATGTTGATCTTCATGTTGTATTGTTTACAAGTGTTGTTTAGCCTGTTGATATGTTCGTGCAGGTCCTCAGTTGTTTCATGTATCAGAACTTGTTCGTCTGCAAATAGTATTCATTTATTTCTTCCTCTCTTCTACTGTTTTCTGGTACGTATATTTCGTACTCTTCCGTGTCATCGCTTGTTATCATCCTTGTTGGTATACCCCCTTTGATTTGACATGCTAATTTGCATATATTGTCCATATATGTGATGAAAAGTAAAGAGGAAAGCACGCAGCCTTGTCTTACTCCGAAGTTAATGGTGAAATGCTTAGAGTAGCCTGCTGAAGATCTTACTCGGCTCATTGATAAAACAAAATAGAAAGACTGTCAAGGATATCAAGGGAAGAGGAGAGAGAAAAAGAAGAAAGAGAAGAGAGAGAGAGAAGAGAGAGAGAGAAGAGAGAGAATAGAAAGGGAGAAGAGAAAGAGAAGAGAGACAGAAAAAGAGATAGAGAAGAGAGAGAGAAGAGAAAGAGAGGAGAGAGCGAAAAAGAGAGAAGAAAGAGAGAAGAAAGAGAGAAGAGAGAGAGGAGAGAGAGAAGAGAGAGGAGAGAGAGAAGATACAGAGAAGAGAAAGGGGAGAGAGAGAATAGAGAGAGGAAAGAAGAGAGGATACAGAGAGGAGAGAGTGAAGAGAGAGAGAAGATGAGAGAAGAGAGAGAAAAGAGAGAGTAGAAGAAGAGAGAAGATAGAGAGACGATAGATAGAAGAGAAAAGGAGAAGAGAGATAGAAGATACAGAGAAAAGAGAGAAAAAGAGAGAGAGAAGAGTTATGGAGAAAAAAGGGAGAGGAGAGAGAGAGAAGAGATAGGGAGAAAAGAGGGAGAAAAGAGGGAGAAAAGAGAGAGAACAGAGAGAGGAGAGAGAGGAGGGAGAGGAGAGAGAGAGAGAGAGAAAAGAGAGAGAATAGAGAGAGAAGAGAGAGGGAGAAGAGAGAGAAGAGAGAGAGGAGAGAGAGAGATAGGGAGAAGTGAGAGAGAAAAGAGAGAGTGAGAAGAGAGAGTAGATGGAGAAAAGAGGGAGAAAAGAGGGAGAAGATAGAGAGAAGAAGATAGAGAAGAGAGAGAGAGAGAGAGAAGAAAAGAAGAGAGAGAGAAGAAAGAGAGAAGAGGGAGGAGAGAAGAGAGCGAGAAGAGAGAGAGAGAGGATGAAGAGGGAGAAGAGAGAGAAAGAAGAGAGAGAGAAGAGAGAGAGCATGTGAGAGAGAGAAGATAGAGTGTGTGTGAGAGAGAGAGAGAGAGAGAGTGTGTGTGTGTGTGTGGTTGTGTGTGTTGTGTGTCAGTACTGGAACCCTAACTGTAATTAGCTCATTACTGCAATGAACCTGCTGATCCCAGAAATGTTATTATTTAAAAAAAAGCATTGCAAAATTCTCAAGTCACAGTTTGCCTGAAAACGATTATTGCTTATAGTGTTATGATTAACTTTGTGAGTTGACGTTTTTCAATGCATCACCATTCAACTTCTTACAGATCATACCATTCTTCACAATTTGCCCGGAAAACTTATTCGAAATATTAGGCATGTACATTAAACATAACTACACGTTTTTTTTTTTATTTGCACTTTCCTATCCTCTCATTTGAAATCTGTGTACACAGATTGAAGGACAAACATTTTAACTAGTCCTGGTACGGTTAGGATTTACGAAAACATTTTGTCAGTCACAAACGCATTCATCGAAGTTTCTTATCTGCGATGGTGGTATTTGTGATATTTTATTTTGTTACGGTCTGTTCTGAGTGCCACTCCTGTATAGTTACATGAAACGTCAGTCAACTTGAACTAGCCAATGCTATATTTTTAATGTGTTACAGTAAAGTAAAGAGCCTCCGTCACGCCAAGTGCGTATAGGGAATATGGTGTTAGTGACCATACATTTTACAGACCCTCGGCACATGATTTTGAGGTAATGTGGTCAGTATTACGCCCGTGCCGCTTTACTTTCCAGGAAAAAAATCCGGTACCCATTTAAGGCTGGTGAACCCGGAAGCCGTCGGTTGGGATCGAACCTAACTCTTGTCCCTTGTAGTCCAGTTCACTAATCACTGAGCATCGCGGCTCCCAATAACCTGAGAGTAGTTAACAAAAATGTTTATAAAATTATTTTCGTTCAAACTCATCGGTTTTCGTCAGACTCTTTAAAAGATGCCAAACTCATTACTTCCTTTATTAGTCATCATATCATCATGTGCCGTACCGGTTGGCGTAGGCGATCATGTCCCTCCACAATCTTCTATCTACAGTACATCGTATCAGTTCAGTTGTTGACTGTTTTCCATGCCATGACACCAAGCTATCTAATATTTTCTTTCTTTCTTGTCGGATCTCTCTTTTCCTTATCAGTACGGATCGAAAAATACAGTTATTAGACCGTCTCTACTGGCATTCGACAAACTTAATTTTATTCTCTTTAATTTTGTTGACGAACTTGTTTTTTGAATGTGTTTATCTTAATCTGTTTTGATCCATATTTCATGAAGTAATTTGGACTTACTAGCGACTGTTTATTTATTGTTTAAATCTTATGAATGAGAAACACTCTTATGAGATGTGGTAACAATGTCAGAAATAAGATACGCACATTATGCAGCACTTTTATCTACCTCACAAGTGACATTGAAAATTTGATAACGCCAGTTCAAACTAACAGCGACAAACAACATATTTATGTCATTGCGGTAACATCATATTTATGTCATTGCGATCAACAACACATTTATATCATCGTGACAAACATCATATTTATATCATCGCGACAAACAGCATATTTATATCATTGCGACAAACATCATATTTATATCATCGAGAAAAACAGCTATTTATATCATTGCGATAAACAACACATTTATATCATTGCGACAAACAGCATACTTATACCATTGCGACAAACAACTGATTTATATCATTGCGGCAAACAATGATTTTTATATCATTGCGACAAACAGCATATTTATATCATTGCGACAAACAACTGATTTATATCATTGCGACAAACAAATGATTTATATCATTGCGGCAAACAACTGATTTATATCATTGCGATAAACAGCATCTTTATATCATTGCGACAAACATCATATTTATAGCATTGCGACAACAACCTGATTTATATCATTACGACAAACAACATATTTATATCAGTGCGACAAACATAATATTTTATATAATTGCGTAAACATCATATTTATATCAGTGCGATAAACTCATATTTATATCAGTGCGACAAACATCATATTTATATCAGTACACAAACATCATATTTATATAATTGAGGTAAAAATCATATTTATATCATTGCGGCAAACAAAATATTTAAGTCAGTGCGACAATCATCATATTTATATCATTGCGGTAAACATCATATTTAATTCAGTGCGACAAACATCATATTTATATCAGTGCGACAAACATCATATTTATATCGTGGGCAAACATAGTATTTATACCATGCTACAATCATCATATTTATATCATTGCGGTAAACATCATATTTATATCATTGCGACAATCATCATATTTATATCAGTGCGACAAACATCATATGTATAACAGTGCGACAAACATCATATTTATATCGTTGCGGTAAACATCATATTATATCATTGCGACAAACAACATATTTACATCATTGCGACAACACATATTTATATTATTGCAACAAACAACTGATTTATATCAGTGCGACAATCATCATATTTATATCAGTGCAACAAACATCATATTTATATCAGAGCAACAACTCATATTATATCAGTACGACAAACATCATATTTATATCATTGAGGTAAAAATCATATTTATATCATTGCGGCAACAAAATATTTAAGTCAGTGCGACAATCATCATATTTATATCAGTGCGGTAAACATCATATTTATATCAGTGCGACAAACATCATATTTATATCAGTGCGACAAACATCATATTTATATCGTGCGGCAAACATAGTATTTATACCAGTGCTAAATCATCATATTTATATCATTGCGGTAAACATCATATTTATATCATTGCGACAATCATCATATTTATATCAGTGCGACAAACATCATATGTATATCAGTGCGACAAACATAGTATTTTATACCAGTGCTAAAATCATCATATTTATATCATTGCGGTAAACATCATATTTATATCAGTGCGACAAACATCATATTATATCAGTGCGACAACATCATATTTATATCGTTGCGGTAAACATCATATTTATATCATTGCGACAAACAACATATTTACATCATTGCGACAAACAACTGATTTATATTATTGCAACAAACAACTGATTTATATCAGTGCGACAATCATCATATTTATATCAGTGCGCAAATATCATATTTATATCAGAGCAACAAACATCATATTTATATCAGTGCGAAAACATCATATTTATATCAGTGCAACAAACATCATATTTATATCAGTGCAAAATCATCATATTTATATCAGTGCAACAATCATCATATTTATACAGTGCAACAAACATCATATTTATATCAGTGCAACAATCATCATATTTATATCAGTGCAACAAACATCATATTTATATCAGTGCGACAAACATCATATTTATATCAGTGCGACAAACATCATATTTATATCAGTTCAACGATCATCATATTTATATCAGTGCAACAATCATCATATTTATATCAGTGCACAAACATCATATTATATCAGTGCAACAAACATCATATTTATATCAGTGCGACAAGCATCATATTTATATCAGTGCAACAATCAATAATATTTATCTCAGTGCGACAATCATCATATTTATATCAGTGCGACAAACATCATATTTATATCAGTGCGAAGAACATAGTATTTTATACCAGTGCGGACGATCATTATATTTATATCATTGGCGGTAAACATCATATTTATATCAGTGCGACAATCATCATATTTATATCAGTGCGACAAAACATCATATTTAAATCAGTGCGACAATCATCATATTTATATCAGTGCGACAAACA
>JAVIAB010000156.1:51258080-51581647 GCA_032433765.1 Megaustenia siamemsis
TTCCCTACTTCTTTACCTCCTATGGTTCATACCTCTTGCACACCATCCCCTATTGCTCCACTTCTTCCAGACTTTCTCTTTTTCCATTCACTTCTGACCTACCGCCTCTCCCCCTATCCAGTTTTCACATACCTGCTTCTTATCCCTCCTCTCCATACCTCCTCCTCCAATACTTCCCTACCTCCCGATAGACTAACTTCCTCCGGACCACCCTCTATCGCCCTTCTCATTATACGGCTTTATTATTCTTCCTCACCGTATCTCTTCCTCCAGTATCAAATCCTTCCTTTCGTTGACCTACCTCTCAACTCGTTCAGTTCGAGGCCATCCATCTGTAGAGTCCATCTCTCTCACCCACTGCCTAGTTTACTACTTTGTCGTGTCATTCTATTTCTTTCTCTTAACCTCCCGCGTGATCTCTCACTTCCATTGTTGAGTGATTTATATGTATTGCTTGTTGTGTCCCAGGAGTATCCTCGTCTATGCCCCCTTTCCCCCCCCCTTTTTGGTTTTCCCGATATTTGATCCTTTTTGCCCTCTTTACTGACCTGTCTTTGTCACGTGTTGCTTTCTATACACGTTCTCTGCGCTTTTAGTCATTTAGTCATTCCGACTGGTTTCAGCACGGATTACAGTTTCCTGCTCCTGCTCTGAGCTCAGCTAAGTACAATTTATTATACATTTTTCTCTCTCTTTTTCTATTTTATATATTTTGACGCCCATCATACCTCTCATCATGTAAAATTCATTTCTCTCTTTTCTTATTTTTGCATCCTACTTTCCTCGACTTCCACTTTATCATCTAACATGTAGTAATTGTGCTTCACGCTTGTTGTCGTTGTCCCTGTATTCTGAAGAAGGCCACAGGCCGAAACGTCAGTATTGTGTTGTGTTCTTTATTTGTAAAGCTGTCACCATACCTTGGAGTGTTTAGCACACCCCACCATTGGCTCCTTGCTACCAGCTTTACCGCAGCATTGCAATTATTTGCCTGTTCCCTACTCAATTGATATCGCTGCTACTTTATGTTTGTTTAACGTCATTCATCTCTGTGTACTTTAGTTAGAACCATTTCCACTCCGTTCTTTCACCTACCTATTCTATCTCTCGTCAGTCTCTCCTCGCCTTCATTTCTGTGTACTTTAGTTAGAACCATTTCCACTCCGTTCTTTCACCTACCTATTCTATCTCTCGTCAGTCTCTCCTCGCCTTCACTTCTGGGTGCTTCCTTACCCTCCCCTCTTGCACTTTGCTCCTCATACTTTCTATTCACTACCTTCCCTCTTTCTATTATTGGCTTCTCTATACCTTCACGTATCCTACCTATCTTCATCTAGTTGGTTTATCTCTCATTTCTCTTCTCGATCTTCTCTCATCTCCTCACTATGCCCTCCCTCAAACATCTATCTCATTCTATCCGTCACTCCATCATCGCCTCCTTCTCCACTCTACCCCCCGAACTCTCTAACATCTCTAAGGACTTTGCCTTCACTACTTTCAAGAAAACTAGATTTACCTGTCACCTGAATTTCTTGAACAACTGCCTCCATCGTAAATTTCTCCCGTGTGGGTTCCGATCTCACTTCTCACCTCAAGTCGGTCAACCCTACCTCTCTAACTATCTTCGCCGCCAACTGCAGAACCTTGAACTCCAGCATGGCCTGAAACGTGTTCGTCTTGTCGCTTCTAGCCACTCTCGTCTTATATCCCACCTCAACAACCGCCTACAACACCTCCTATCCCAACTCCATCTACTCACCTCTAACTTCCCTGGGACTCTTCGCTTCATCCGCCATACCATCCACCACCAACCGATCTGTGTATGACTTTTTATCCTCTCAGCACAAACGTAAACTCTTGAACCTCCGTCCTCCTCCTCCCTCCCTCACCTCCTCCTCCTCCCCAATGCCTCTGATCTAGCTCCCTTGTCACTTGTATTCCCCCTGATTTGCCCCTTTCCGACCATGAGCGCTCTCTTCTCAGCAAGGGTCTTAAGTTTGTCCCCCTTCGCCCTTTGAGTGACTCATTCTCTCTCTTACGGACATTCAGGAGTATCACAGACGACTACGACTCAAACTCTATTACTTTAATCATCCGAAACTCTTCCTCTCAACCTCCTCCTACAGACGAATTTGCCCGCTTTTCCTCCCGTAAATCTGACTGGACTCCCCGCTCGGGCGAATCACAGGCTTTGGACCAGTTCATTAACAGTACCTACCGGGATATTAAGGCACTTCGTCCCCATAGACTTCGACGCTCTAATCTTAGTAGTGAAGAGTACCAAGCCCTCCAGGATCTTCGCCGACGTGATGATATTGTCATCAAGCCGGCTGACAAGGGCGGCTCTGTGGTGGTATGGAGGAAAGACCTTTATATCCGGGAAGGGATAAACAATTATCCGACTCGACTTTCTACCTCCCCACCCCGACGACACTACTGTCTCTAATAACGCCGTGGTGCGTCGTACGATCCTCCGTTTCATTCAGGATGGATTACTTCCCTCTAGCTCCTCCCGCATGATCCTTCCTGACCACTGCTTGGGCAGACCCTCTTTCTATATGCTGCCTAAAATACATAAACCTGACTCTCCTGGGCGTCCTATTGTCTCTTCCATCTCATGTCCTACTGTTCTCATTTCTGACTTCCTCGACAGTGTCTTTCAACCCATAGTTATGGGCCTCCCTTCGTATGTCAAAGACACTAACACGACGCCCTTAACATCTTTTCCTCTATCACCCTCCTTCCTGATCGTCACTACCGCCTCTTCGTTATGGATGTCTGCTCCCTGTATACTTCTATTCCCCACTCCGACGGCCTTCAAGCTCTTCAGTTTTTCCTGGACCGTAGGATCCAACCCTCCATCGCCACTGGCGTCCTCCTCCGTCTAGCAGAATTAGTCTTGAACCTCAACTCTTTCGAGTTCAATGGCAATTTCTTCACCCAGATCAGCGGTGTGGCGATGGGCACTAAAATGGGCCCTAGCTATGCTTGTCTCTTCATGGTTACCTTGAGCACCAAATCATCCATACCTACCAGGGCCCTCTTCCCCTCATGTATCGTAGGTACATTGATGACTGCAATTGGTCTGTCTGACCTTCCAGAAGAAGATCTCCCGTTTCATCGAATATGTCGGACATTTCCACCCCTCTATCCACATCACCTTCCACATCTCCACCTCCTCCGTATCTTTCCTGGACATCCTAGTCTCCTTGGGCACCTCTCATCTTCTCACCTCGGTCTTCTACAAGGCCACTGACTCCCATAGTTTCCTCCGCTACGACTCCTCTCATCCTACATCCTGCAAGAACTCTCTTCCCTATTCCAGCTTCTCAGACTTCGTCGCCTTTGCCAGACGACGAAGATTTCCTTCACAATGCCCACCTTATGCTTGATTTCTTCCGCCGACGTCTCTATCCTGAATCAGCTCTCCTCCCTGCCCTGCGTCGAGTTCTCCACACTTCACGTCAGTCTGCTCTTACCCCCTCTACTCATCCCCCCTCTGATAGAGTAGTGCTCGCTCTCACCCATCACCCTCACCACTACGCCGCTATTAGGACCATCCACCGCTACCTCCCTATTCTTCGATCTGACCCTACTACTCGTCTGCTCTTCCCTGACCCACCACTAGTGGCCTTTAGACGTGACCGGAACCTCCGAGACTTTCTTGTCAGGGGCCGTCTTCCTGCTGACCACTTCAGCCATCGAGGCACTATCCGCTGCAACCGGAGAGTATGTAAAACTTGTGACCACGTTCTCCAGACCGACCACTGTCCTCTTCCCTAATGGTCCTTTCGAGATCAGAGAGGGATTCACTTGCACATCGCGGAACATCATTTATGCCATCATCTGTAAGCGATGCAAGTTGACCTACATCGGTCAGTCTGGTCGCAGAATCGGCGATAGGTGCCGTGAACACTTGAATGACATCACCCAAGAAGCGGACACTCCTGTAGCAGCCCACTTTAACTCGAGGGGCCATCGAGGTTAAGACTGATGTCTTGGTAACTGGCCTAATATCATGCTCCTCTGATCACCACAGTCGGCTCACTCTGGAGCACCGTCTGATCGCTCGTTGGGGCTGCCTCACCCCTCGTGGCATCAATGTATCCCTGTCCCTCTGAGGACCCTCCGGCCTCCGACTCCACCCTCCCACCTATGGACCTCTCTTCCTATTTCTTATCTTGGGTCCTCTACTCGTCCATCCCTGCTTTTCATATCCTCTTTGAGTAACCTCCATCTTGCCTTCTTCCTCCTAAACCCCCCCTCTCCCTACACCTTTTTCTCTTCTGACTATCTTCATGTCCTTTACCTCTTTATCACTATATCACCTCTCCACCTGGACTGTACGTACGATCTCTCTGCCCACCTCTATTGTCCCCGTCCTTCCTACCACCCCTCTGCTGATCTACTCCTAGCTCACCCCTCTCCTCTCTATTAACTTGTAGTCCACTACTCATCTATACCTACTATTCCAGTATCCCCCTTATCCTGATGCCCACTTTCATTCCCCCCTTTGTTCTATCATTTCCCTACTTCTTTACCTCCTATGGTTCATACCTCTTGCACACCATCCCCTATTGCTCCACTTCTTCCAGACTTTCTCTTTTTCCATTCACTTCTGACCTACCGCCTCTCCCCTATCCAGTTTTCACATACCTGCTTCTTATCCCTCCTCTCCATACCTCCTCCTCCAATACTTCCCTACCTCCCGATAGACTAACTTCCTCCGGACCACCCCTCTATCGCCCTTCTCATTATACCGGCTTTATTATTCTTCCTCACCGTATCTCTTCCTCCAGTATCCAATCCTTCCTTTCGTTGACCTACCTCTCAACTCGTTCAGTTCGAGGCCATCCATTCTGTAGAGTCCATCTCTCTCACCCACTGCCTAGTTTACTACTTTGTCGTGTCATTCTATTTCTTTCTCTTAACCTCTCGCGTGATCTCTCACTTCCATTGTTGAGTGATTTATATGTATTGCTTGTTGTGTCCCAGGAGTATCCTCGTCTATGCCCCCTTTCCCCCCCCCCCCCCCTTTTGGTTTCCCGATATTTGATCCTTTTTGCCCTCTTTACTGACCTGTCTTTGTCACGTGTTGCTTTCTATACACGTTCTCTGCGCTTTAGTCATTTAGTCATTCCGACTGGTTCAGCACGGATTACAGTTTTCCTGCTCCCTGCTCTGAGCTCAGCTAAGTACAATTTATTATACATTTTTCTCTCTCTTTTTCTATTTTATATATTTGACGCCCATCATACCTCTCATCATGTAAATTCATTTCTCTCTTTCTTATTTTTGCATCCTACTTTCCTCGACTTCCACTTTATCATCTAACATGTAGTAATTGTGCTTCACCGCTTGTTGTCGTTGTCCCTGTATTCTGAAGAAGGCCACAGGCCGAAACGTCAGTATTGTGTTGTGTTCTTTATTTGTAAAGCTGTCACCATACCTTGGAGTGTTTAGCACACCCCACCATTGGCTCCTTGCTACCAGCTTTACCGCAGCATTGCAATTATTTGCCTGTTCCCTACTCAATTGATATCGCTGCTACTTTATGTTTGTTTAACGTCATTCATCTCTGTGTACTTTAGTTAGAACCATTTCCACTCCGTTCTTTCACCTACCTATTCTATCTCTCGTCAGTCTCTCCTCGCCTTCATTTCTGTGTACTTTAGTTAGAACCATTTCCACTCCGTTCTTTCACCTACCTATTCTATCTCTCGTCAGTCTCTCCTCGCCTTCACTTCTGGGTGCTTCCTTACCCTCCCCTCTTGCACTTTGCTCCTCATACTTTCTATTCACTACCTTCCCTCTTTCTATTATTGGCTTCTCTATACCTTCACGTATCCTACCTATCTTCATCTAGTTGTTTATCTCTCATTTCTCTTCTCGATCTTCTCTCATCTCCTCACTATGCCCTCCCTCAAACATCTATCTCATTCTATCCGTCACTCCATCATCGCCTCCTTCTCCACTCTACCCCCCGAACTCTCTAACATCTCTAAGGACTTTGCCTTCACTACTTTCAAGAAAACTAGATTTACCTGTCACCTGAATTTCTTGAACAACTGCCTCCATCGTAAATTTCTCCCGTGTGGGTTCCGATCTCACTTCTCACCTCAAGTCGGTCAACCCTACCTCTCTAACTATCTTCGCCGCCAACTGCAGAACCTTGAACTCCAGCATGGCCTGAAACGTGTTCGTCTTGTCGCTTCTAGCCACTCTCGTCTTATATCCCACCTCAACAACCGCCTACAACACCTCCTATCCCAACTCCATCTACTCACCTCTAACTTCCCTGGGACTCTTCGCTTCATCCGCCATACCATCCACCACCACAAACGATCTGTGTATGACTTTTTATCCTCTCAGCACAAACGTAAACTCTTGAACCTCCGTCCTCCTCCTCCTCCTCCCTCACCTCCTCCTCTCCCCAATGCCTCTGACTCTAGCTCCCTTGTCACTTGTATTCCCCCTGATTTGCCCCTTTCCGACCATGAGCGCTCTCTTCTCAGCAAGGGTCTTAAGTTTGTCCCCCTTCGCCCTTTGAGTGACTCATTCTCTCTCTTACGGGACATTCAGGAGTATCACAGACGACTACGACTCAAACTCTATTACTTTAATCATCCGAACTCTTCCTCTCAACCTCCTCCTACAGACGAATTTGCCCGCTTTTCCTCCCGTAAATCTGACTGGACTCCCCGCTCGGGCGAATCACAGGCTTTGGACCAGTTCATTAACAGTACCTACCGGGATATTAAGGCACTTCGTCCCCATAGACTTCGACGCTCTAATCTTAGTAGTGAAGAGTACCAAGCCCTCCAGGATCTTCGCCGACGTGATGATATTGTCATCAAGCCGGCTGACAAGGGCGGCTCTGTGGTGGTATGGAGGAAAGACCTTTATATCCGGGAAGGGGATAAACAATTATCCGACTCGACTTTCTACCTCCCCACCCCCGACGACACTACTGTCTCTAATAACGCCGTGGTGCGTCGTACGATCCTCCGTTTCATTCAGGATGGATTACTTCCCTCTAGCTCCTCCCGCATGATCCTTCCTGACCACTGCTTGGGCAGACCCTCTTTCTATATGCTGCCTAAAATACATAACCTGACTCTCCTGGGCGTCCTATTGTCTCTTCCATCTCATGTCCTACTGTTCTCATTTCTGACTTCCTCGACAGTGTCTTTCAACCCATAGTTATGGGCCTCCCTTCGTATGTCAAAGACACTAACGACGCCCTTAACATCTTTTCCTCTATCACCCTCCTTCCTGATCGTCACTACCGCCTCTTCGTTATGGATGTCTGCTCCCTGTATACTTCTATTCCCCACTCCGACGGCCTTCAAGCTCTTCAGTTTTTCCTGGACCGTAGGATCCAACCCTCCATCGCCACTGGCGTCCTCCTCCGTCTAGCAGAATTAGTCTTGAACCTCAACTCTTTCGAGTTCAATGGCAATTTCTTCACCCAGATCAGCGGTGTGGCGATGGGCACTAAAATGGGCCCTAGCTATGCTTGTCTCTTCATGGGTTACCTTGAGCACCAAATCATCCATACCTACCAGGGCCCTCTTCCCCTTCATGTATCGTAGGTACATTGATGACTGCATTGGTCTGTCTGACCTTCCAGAAGATGAGATCTCCCGTTTCATCGAATATGTCGGACATTTCCACCCCTCTATCCACATCACCTTCCACATCTCCACCTCCTCCGTATCTTTCCTGGACATCCTAGTCTCCTTGGGCACCTCTCATCTTCTCACCTCGGTCTTCTACAAGGCCACTGACTCCCATAGTTTCCTCCGCTACGACTCCTCTCATCCTACATCCTGCAAGAACTCTCTTCCCTATTCCCAGCTTCTCAGACTTCGTCGCCTTTGCCAAGACGACGAAGATTTCCTTCACAATGCCCACCTTATGCTTGATTTCTTCCGCCGACGTCTCTATCCTGAATCAGCTCTCCTCCCTGCCCTGCGTCGAGTTCTCCACACTTCACGTCAGTCTGCTCTTACCCCCTCTACTCATCCCCCCTCTGATAGAGTAGTGCTCGCTCTCACCCATCACCCTCACCACTACGCCGCTATTAGGACCATCCACCGCTACCTCCCTATTCTTCGATCTGACCCTACTACTCGTCTGCTCTTCCCTGACCCACCACTAGTGGCCTTTAGACGTGACCGGAACCTCCGAGACTTTCTTGTCAGGGGCCGTCTTCCTGCTGACCACTTCAGCCATCGAGGCACTATCCGCTGCAACCGGAGAGTATGTAAAACTTGTGACCACGTTCTCCAGACCGACACTGTCCTCTTCCCTAATGGTCCTTTCGAGATCAGAGAGGGATTCACTTGCACATCGCGGAACATCATTTATGCCATCATCTGTAAGCGATGCAAGTTGACCTACATCGGTCAGTCTGGTCGCAGAATCGGCGATAGGTGCCGTGAACACTTGAATGACATCACCCAAGAAGCGGACACTCCTGTAGCAGCCCACTTTAACTCGAGGGGCCATCGAGGTAAGACTGATGTCTTGGTAACTGGCCTAATATCATGCTCCTCTGATCACCACAGTCGGCTCACTCTGGAGCACCGTCTGATCGCTCGTTGGGGCTGCCTCACCCCTCGTGGCATCAATGTATCCCTGTCCCTCTGAGGACCCTCCGGCCTCCGACTCCACCCTCCCACCTATGGACCTCTCTTCCTATTTCTTATCTTGGGTCCTCTACTCGTCCATCCCTGCTTTTCATATCCTCTTTGAGTAACCCCCATCTTGCCTTCTTCCTCCTAAACCCCCCCTCTCCCTACACCTTTTTCTCTTCTGACTATCTTCATGTCCTTTACCTCTTTATCACTATATCACCTCTCCACCTGGACTGTACGTACGATCTCTCTGCCCACCTCTATTGTCCCTCGTCCTTCCTACCACCCCTCTGCTGATCTACTCCTAGCTCACCCCTCTCCTCTCTATTAACTTGTAGTCACTACTCATCTATACCTACTATTCCAGTATCCCCCTTATCCTGATGCCCACTTTCATTCCCCCCTTGTTCTATCATTTCCCTACTTCTTTACCTCCTATGGTTCATACCTCTTGCACACCATCCCCTATTGCTCCACTTCTTCCAGACTTTCTCTTTTTCCATTCACTTCTGACCTACCGCCTCTCCCCCTATCCAGTTTTCACATACCTGCTTCTTATCCCTCCTCTCCATACCTCCTCCTCCAATACTTCCCTACCTCCCGATAGACTAACTTCCTCCGGACCACCCCTCTATCGCCCTTCTCATTATACCGGCTTTATTATTCTTCCTCACCGTATCTCTTCCTCCAGTATCCAATCCTTCCTTTCGTTGACCTACCTCTCAACTCGTTCAGTTCGAGGCCATCCATTCTGTAGAGTCCATCTCTCTCACCCACTGCCTAGTTTACTACTTTGTCGTGTCATTCTATTTCTTTCTCTTAACCTCTCGCGTGATCTCTCACTTCCATTGTTGAGTGATTTATATGTATTGCTTGTTGTGTCCCAGGAGTATCCTCGTCTATGCCCCCTTTCCCCCCCCCCTTTTTGGTTTTCCCGATATTGATCCTTTTTGCCCTCTTTACTGACCTGTCTTTGTCACGTGTTGCTTTCTATACACGTTCTCTGCGCTTTTAGTCATTTAGTCATTCCGACTGGTTTCAGCACGGATTACAGTTTTCCTGCTCCCTGCTCTGAGCTCAGCTAAGTACAATTTATTATACATTTTTCTCTCTCTTTTTCTATTTTATATATTTTGACGCCCATCATACCTCTCATCATGTAAAATTCATTTCTCTCTTTTCTTATTTTTGCATCCTACTTTCCTCGACTTCCACTTTATCATCTAACATGTAGTAATTGTGCTTCACCGCTTGTTGTCGTTGTCCCTGTATTCTGAAGAAGGCCACAGGCCGAAACGTCAGTATTGTGTTGTGTTCTTTATTTGTAAAGCTGTCACCATACCTTGGAGTGTTTAGCACACCCCACCATTGGCTCCTTTCAAAGAGCCTGCTTTATTAAAAATGGCAACATATTGCTGTGAAACGTGGACAACTGAAAGTTTTACTCACTGTGAAACGTGTACTACCGACAGATCTATTGAAAAATCCATCACTATAAAATTTGAAATATACATACACATAAAAGAGGATAACTACGTCTGCTTTGTAGAAACATAACATTCCAGAGAACCAGTGTTAAATGTACGTAAACCCAGAATGTATAATTTATTTTAGACACTATTCTTTTCAAATCTATTCATGGAAACAGTTTAATTGCTGTCGGGGGTTTCCAAAATCCGCCCCACCGCTCGTGCCAGCCTTTCTCGAAGCTTATGCAGACTGACCGTTCCTGTAAGGTGTTGATTGTAGAAACATCTGATTTTCCACTAATTACTTCTCCGGGTCTGAGTGCTGATATCAAATTCAGAATCCACTAATTACTATTCCGGATCTGAGTACTGATATCAAATTCAGAAGATACAAGGCGCAAGAGAAAAGAGACAAGGCCAGGTACCGCAAATACACCTTGCTTGTTCTGTGGATGGATCTGTCTGTCCAGGATTGGCAAATTCAGCCACGAGAGAAGATGTTCAGTAAAGCAGCACCCAGTATGAGACACTAATGCTTTACCAAACTACTGACTTATCATGAATGATTGCTACCAACCGTCTGTCAATACGCCAAAGGCCATACACTCCAGATCGACCAGGTTTTAGTTTACCAGCTCTCTTTCTTCTCTGTGCGTCGCAACGGTGTCCAAGCTTTCTAACAAAGAATAGACGGTAAGTCCGTTCATTTTTGGAACGGTGTCCAAGCTTTCTAACAAAGAATAGACGATAAGTCCGTTCATTTTAGGAACGGTGTTCAAGCTTTCTAACAAAGAATAGACGGTAAGTCCGTTCATTTTAGGAACGGTGTCCAAGCTTTCTAACAAAGAATAGACGGTAAGTCCGTTCATTTTAGGAACGGTGTCCAAGCTTTCTAACAAAGAATAGACGGTAAGTCCGTTCATTTTAGGAACGGTGTCCAAGCTTTCTAACAAAGAATAGACGGTAAGTCCGTTCATTTTAGGAACGGTGTCCAAGCTTTCTAACAAAGAATAGACGGTAAGTCCGTTCATTTTAGGAACGGTGTCCAAGCTTTCTAACAAAGAATAGACGGTAAGTCCGTTCATTTTAGGAACGGTGTCCAAGCTTTCTAACAAAGAATAGACGGTAAGTCCGTTCATTTTAGGAACGGTGTCCAAGCTTTCTAACAAAGAATAGACGGTAAGTCCGTTCATTTTAGGAACGGTGTCCAAGCTTTCTAACAAAGAATAGACGGTAAGTCCGTTCATTTTAGGAACGGTGTCCAAGCTTTCTAACAAAGAATAGACGGTAAGTCCGTTCATTTTAGGAACGGTGTCCAAGCTTTCTAACAAAGAATAGACGGTAAGTCCGTTCATTTTAGGAACGGTGTCCAAGCTTTCTAACAAAGAATAGACGATAAGTCCGTTCATTTTAGGAACGGTGTCCAAGCTTTCTAACAAAGAATAGACGATAAGTCCGTTCATTTTAGGAACGGTGTTCAAGCTTTCTAACAAAGAATAGACGATAAGTCCGTTCATTTTAGGAACGGTGTCCAAGCTTTCTAACAAAGAATAGACGGTAAGTCCGTTCATTTTAGGAACGGTGTCCAAGCTTTCTAACAAAGAATAGACGGTAAGTCCGTTCATTTTAGGAACGGTGTTCAAGCTTTCTAACAAAGAATAGACGGTAAGTCCGTTCATTTTAGGAACGGTGTCCACCTCCATACACGGTATATTTTAAAAACATTAAACGACATGAAGGCTTGGAGAAGGTCAATATCGACAGCCTGGTACCAGGTTGACGAGAAAAGGAAACCCGACTTCAGCACGACATTTTTGAGTACCGGATTATTTTCTCTCTTTGATCCCTACCCGCTTGGCTAGACTAGACAAGTTAGTCTGTTACTAGAGGCACCACGGAAACGCGGAGCAGGGTCTGGATGGTTCTGGTTCACCGATCCTGATGCAAGCCGTCAGCTGTGTAGTAAAGTAAAGAGCCCCGTCACGCCAAGTGGCGTATAGGGAATATAGTGTTAGTTACCATACATTTTACAGACCCTCGACACATGATTTTCTGGGTAATGTGGTCGGTACTACGCCGGTGCCGCTATACTTTCCAGAAAAAATCAGTTACCCATTTAAGGCAGGTTGAACCCGGAAGCCGTCGATTGGGATCGAACCCTACCCTTGTTCTTTGTAGTCCAGTTCACTAACAACTGAGCTATCGCGGCTCCCTCATCAGTTGTGGGTCGTTGACAACTTCCAGCTCTGAGGTAGTGAGGCGTGCCTTCGCCTTCATGATGATGATGATGATGATGATGATGATGATGATGATGATGATGATGATGATGATGATGATGATGATGATGATGATTTTTGAGCTGTGAAACTTCAGTGATAGCCTTCATATCTTCTGGAGAAGAAGAGCTCAAAGAAAATACTAAGACTGGCCCAATTTTTACGACGATCTAAGGGACTTTCTCCGACTACTAGAATTTTGCAAATCACAATCAACAAGCAATAACTGTCCAACAGGTAAAGCAAAAAGAAAATATACACAATGAAAACAGGCAAAAGTTGGACATTGACATGTTACGTACTCCAGATGCCGTCGCGTCACAAAAGTCCCCATGCAATGGAAGGAGCAGAGGGGACGCAAATGACACAGAGTAAGGAGAACCTCGTTGAGGGCCGTAGAGGTGGAGTGCGCCGTGCTGACCAGACTTAGGGCACTGGGTAATGGATGGATTGAGAAAAATTGAGAGAAGTGTCTGCTGTCCTGCAAGGCACAAAAGGCTAACTCGATAATTGATTGAAGAATTTCGGTTCGCTCTTGAATATCGTCTCAAAGCTTGTTTAGTTTTTTAAACTAGAAAAGATTAATTGTTTTCATTTTTTTTCCCTCACAAAGGATCAGGTCTTTTTTTTTTTTTTTTACACATTTAAGTGATCACTCTACGTTTCGTTTCCTTCCCCTCACTTAATTTGTTCTATTTTTCTTGATCCTGGTCTCCAACTTTTAGAACTTCTCTTCCTTGTCATCATGTTCCACTATCACGTGCCTACTATTTGTTTTCATAGCTGAGCTTTCATTTCAGGCTTGCTTCCTATTTGATGTGCCGTTGATCATTTTACTGGCTACTGAAACGTTTCGGTTTGTTAAAGGATTGTAGAGTTGACGCTGAAGGCTGTAGAAATGTGATTTTACAGAAGAATGTTGAAAATACATTGACAAGTTAAGAAGAGTAATGGCATCATTCCGAAAGAGGCCAAAGCAAAGAGAGAGCTAATTTCCAAATTTAGGAAGAAACAATCATCATTTTTTGGCCATACAATGAGAAGGGAACAGCTGGAATATATTGTAACAACTGGGAAAATAGAAGGACGAAGAGGTAGAAGAAAGCAAAGAGAAAAGATACCTGAAAGGTTTAAAAATGTCTTGACAGAAGGTCAACAAGATAAATAATAAATTACTGGTGAGATTGAAAGTTGTGGAGCGACATGATCACCTACGCAAGCAGGTATATTACTTGATGATGATGATGATGATGATGATGAGGATGATGATGATGAGGATGATGATGATGAGGATGATGATGATGATGATGATTATAATGATGATGATAATGATTACGATGATTATAATGATTATGATGGTGATATTTGACGACCTTACATGATCATTATCACTGGTTCAAAGTCACACACTATCAGACGATATAGATTAGATACTTGGCATAACCTTCTTGAAGTCCGTGGTGTAATATGTTATTTTGTTATGTTGCACCTGTTGTGTAGACCTTCATAAGTTTGAACTACGCGTAGTTAAAATCACATATGAAATGGATACGTTTGTATCTTGTGGTGAATTTCTATAACGTAAAAAGTTTCATCCGCGTTGGATCACTCCAGTGATTTTGGCAATTTGGGTTGTTTACCACTCATTATTATTTGATTGCTGTCTCCACATCGAAGGTTAGCTACCATGGAGCGCCATTTTCTCTGTCTCTTGTCTTGATGGTGTACGTTGTTATAGTAGATTTACTAGTCCATATTTTATAGTCATCAGTCCACGTTAGTCTTGGTCTACCTCGTTTGTCTTGTATTCCCTCTCCCCTTCCCTTACAAAATTATCTTTAGCTGGTATTATGCAACTTTACATGTCCCAAAAATTCCAGTTAATTATTACCACTTGCCAGGTGTGAATCGTTGTATTTACTCCTGGTACTAAAAATAGCCACCACAGAAATAAAGTGTGTCAGGCGCATGATATGAAACAGCCTGAGCGATAAAATTAAGAATGAAGATTTACGAAAAAGACTAGGAACGGAAACAGCCATCGAATACAGAATGCGACAACAGATAAAGTAGTTCGGTTATGTGATAAGACACAAAGAACTACATCGTATACAACGAGGTACGAGATAGCATCAAACAATACAAGAACAGCAGACCGAGAGACTGACCAAGAAAAAAGTGTATAAACGTAATTCTAGAAACACTCGGAGGTTTAACAGCAGAATAGGCCAACACAACAAAGCAAGATACCGCGAACAATATATCCTCTTCAGGCCGAAATGCAAATGAGGAAGGAAGGAAGGAAGGAAGGAAGGAAGGAAGGAAGGAAGGAAGGAAGGAAGGAAGGAAGGAAGGAAGGAAGGAAGGAAGGAAGGAAGGAAGGAAGGAAGGAAGGAAGAGAGAGGGAGGGAGGGAGGGAGGAAGGGAGGGAAGGAGGAAGGGAGGAAGGAAGGGAGGAAGGAAGGAAGGAAGGAAGGAAGGAAGGAAGGAAGGAAGGAAGGAAGGAAGGAAGGAAGGAAGGAAGGAAGGAAGGAAGGAAGGAAGGAAGGAAGGAAGGAAGGAAGGAAGGAAGGAAGGGAGGGAGGGAGGGAGGGAGGGAGGAAGGAGGAGGGAGGGAGGGAGGAAGGAAGGAAGGAAGGAAGGAAGGAAGGAAGGAAGGAAGGAAGGAAGGAAGGAAGGAAGGAAGGAAGGAAGGAAGGAAGGAAGGAAGGAAGGAAGGAAGGAAGGAAGGAAGGAAGGAAGGAAGGAAGGAAGGAAGGAAGGAAGGAAGGAAGGAAAAAGACTCCTGATACTTTATTGATTAGAGATGCACGGCTATTAAACGCATAGAAACTTCTCACAGTCGCGTTACACAACAGATCTAACGTTACACCAGACAACATAAACCAGGGACACACCTAGCATCTGAATCGATAATAAATTGCCAGTTCAATAGACCCCGAGATCAATTGTTAGAGTACAATAAATGCAATTCCTTCTCGTTCATGCACAACCTCTTTCATCCTGTGATGATTAACGGCTGTATGTGTTATAATAGTCCTTGAGTGTTCATTTTATTATATTCTATGTTGCTTGTCTTCACATATTTTACCGTATCTACCATAACTTTCCCTTATTCTGCACTAAGCTTGATATTAAATTGACTACTCTACCCAATGTTATATGTACCTCTTTTGATACGGTGTATGAAAAGAGGGAGAGGTAATTTTTTTTCCACTGTATTTTTAAACGTATCCTACGGTTACCTGTCCCTGTTTTGATACGGTTACATGCCCCTATTTTGATACGGTTATCTGCCCCTGTTTTGATACGATTACCTGCCCCTTTTTTTATACGGTTACCTGCCCCTCTTGTGTCGTGTATGTTTCTCCTTCAATGTGTGTACACATACTCTCATGAAGATGATGGGAATATGGAAAATTAAAAATTAAAAAAACGCGTAGCTATGTTTATTGTGCACGTCTCATGTTTGAACAAAGTTTACCAGTCTAATTGTGAATATGATGGCTCTCTGTACAAGTTACATAAACTACTCTATTCTCATGAGCACTGTCAACTTCCTTGGGTTATAATCACCTGTAGAACATTTAGCTTCGGTTACTAACGTCTTTCGCTAAATTTACATTTTCTCTTGTCCATCCCTGATTGCTTCGAAGGTACCCGCTAAAACTAAATATATTCTCGGTCATCCTATCTTATCTCAGCACTTCTTCTTCTGCCTTTCAGTTCCTGTGGAGCATAGGTCTTCAACAAACACTTTACATGTCGTTTTGTTTCTTGCCATTATTTTAGGTTCATTCCATGTCTTCCCCATCATCTTCATCTCTGCTTCCATCTGTCCTCTCCACGAATATGTTAGTCTTCCTCTTTGTCTTTGTCCTTGGGGTTTCCAAAAAAAGGCATATTGAGTAATGCTCTCAGTTGGCTACCGAAGTGTGTGTCCTATCTCAGCGTCATGGTCTTCGCTATATTTCTTTTTCCACTGGTCTTTGTCTAGTCCAATGGTATTTAACTCATCATCATGAGGTGCCATACCGGTTGGCGTAGGCGATCATGTCCTTCCACAATTTTCTATCTACAGTGCATCGTATCAATTCTGTTGTTGACCGTTTTCCATGCCATGACACCAAGTTATCCAGTATTTTCTCTCTTTGTCGTCCGCGATCTCTTTCTCCCTTTATTTTGCCAGTTGTAACCAAGTATTTCAACTTTCCTCATCTCATGATGTGCCCGAAAAATGTTTATTGTTTCTTTCTGATGTTTTTTAGTAGCTCCGTTTTAGTGTTGGCCTCTTTGAGGATTTCCTCATTGGTCTGTTTAGCTGTCCTGGGAACTTTCAACATTCTTCTGAGAAATCCCATCTCTGTGACCTCTAATCGTCTTTTCATTTGTTTGTCTACTGTCCTTGATTCGCTTTCATAGGTTAGAATTGGTTCTATATAGCACCGATGAACTCTCTTTCTCACTTCTATTGACATAGATTTGTTGCATAAGATATTTTTCATTTTCTGAAATGCTATTTTGGCCTGAGCTATTCTGCTTTTTATTTCTGTGGTGCATCTTCTATCTGATGTTATTATTGTGTCCAAGTAGTTGAAACGTTGTACTTGTTTCAGGTTTGTCCTGTTTATTTTTATGCTGCATGATGGTGATAATTGTTTCTTCCATATGACCATTACTTCTGTTCTTTTACTATTCAGACTGAGACATTTCTTTTTGCTTTCTTCTATTATTATGTCTATCATTTCTTGTAGTTCATTCTCTGTCTCTGCTATTAAGACTGTGTCGTCTGCATATCGCATTTTATTTATATTGTGACCGTTGACTTCAATTCCTTTTTTGTCTACTATAGATCTCATAATATTTTCACGGAAAATGCCAGTACATGTTTTTTTTTAATGATTCGCAGATCTTTGCCATCAATGTTTAATTTCTCCAGCATGTTGATTATTTCCACATGCTTTACTTTGTCAAGTGCGTTTGTGTAGTCTATAAAGCACATATATAGATCTTTCTTTACCTCTATAGCTCTTTCTATCAATGTTATTAAGATATATATATATATTTTGTATTATTGGTACCCTTTCCTTCCACAAATTCATATTGTTCCTCACTTATTTCTGGTTCTTAGTCATATTTTCGTCATGGTTTTTTACTAGTCCACTAGTATTTTACTAGGCCACTGGTATTTGATTAGTCTACTGGTATTGGACTAGTCCATTGGTATTTGACTAGTCCACTGGTATTTGACTATCTCAGCACTTGCTCCTACAATATTCACGTGGAAGGTGTGTCCTTTTCCGTAAATGCCACCTTACTTGTTTCTATTTCTTTTTGTCATTTGGACTAAATAAACTCATTTGTCCTTCTCTTGTCACTTTCATGGTCTGTTAGATTACTGCAAACATTTTAATTTAATAAAAGCTGTGCTATACCTCCTGTGCATTACTTCATAACTGTTTAACATAACTCTGCTATTTGATGAGATTTGGTATCATTACATAATTTGTTATTTGTTCTGACTGTGTTTGTCGTCCGTTGAAGACCCTTTTGTCAAAGACGCTGGTTTGTACAATTTGGTGATAAATCCGCTAATCTGTAAACATACAATTCCTATGTATTTCTCCCTTTATCTATTTCTTCTTCTTCTCTTCTTCTTTTCTCTTTTCACTGATGCCTAAAAGGTGTCGTGGTTTATATTATTTGTCGTTCTTGAGCTGCTCGAACTGTCTGAATTAGTGATTTTCCTTTGTTGTTACATGTCTCTGTCACTGCATCTATCCATCTTCTTCTGGGTCTTCCTCTTGGTCTTTTTCCGTGCATTCTTGAGAAGATCGCCCTTGATGGTGATTGGTAAGGATTCATTCTGACCAGGTGGCCAAACCATTTAAGTTGTTGTTGTTCTATATATTCTTGGCAGGGTTTAGTTCCTACCATTTTTCTTATGGTTTCATTTGGTATTCTATCTGTTCTTGTGTTGTTTGTTACTTTTCTCAATCATCCCATCTCACATGTATTGATCTTTATCTATTTAACACTCACATAGTCAAAGCTCTAGATGTGTTTTTCATGTCTATTTCCAGTGGTTGTTTTCCGTAAACAATGACTTAAACAATACAGGTGTCGCAGAGTAATAGGAAGAAAAGCAACATAACAAACCGTGTATGTATTTATTCAGAGAGCAATGAATGAGGTATATATACTTTGACTAGGCGGGGGGGGGGGGCGCAGGTTGCAGTAGAATGGTTGTAGACCGTAGATAAGAACTGTGTTATCTGAGCTAGGATTAAAGACAAACATGTCTGGAGACGTTTGAACGCGATGACCTTGTATACAGCAACATTCTGACCCATGTACTATATCACGTGACAGGGATTTGACTACAACATTTTGTAGTTGAATTAATCCCGCTCAAGTAATGCGATGCCACAGCGATTACTCGCTTTTGACATCCAGCGATCCGTTTGGAAATCATGAGTCTTAATTTAATGACAGAAATTATATTTTATTTTTAAACGAATTACTCATGCGCATGCGTGTAGCTCATAGCGAGCTTTTAATCCCTCGTTAAGGCCTCCTGCGATGAGGCACGCTGTGTGAAGATCATCTGACAGCACAAACCTAAATCACGACCTTCTCTTCAACTTCTCGTTACTTATCACATATCAACAAAACAGACAACAGACAAAACACACGTGTGGAATCTTGTAGAATAACATCAACAACTCTCCATAGCTCTTCACCTTGCTCGGTTTATTGCGAAATGAAAATAGAACGTTAAAAAAAAAACTGAGCACCGCTTGGCCACTGCTCAGGACTTCTTCTTCTTCTTCTTCCTCTCCTTCCTCTTCCTCTTCTTTCCTTCCTCATTTGCCTTTCAGCGTCGAGGGGAGAAATAATTTACGGTCTTTTGCTCTTCTGTTCGCCTCTGCTGCTGTTATGTTTCCTAGTGCTTCTAATATTCCATCGAACTATCTTTTTCGTGGTCGACCCTTGGGTCTGGTGTTCTCACAACGTTTGTTGAAGGCTCGTTGTGTTGTGTTTTGTTCTTTCTGCCTTGTCACATGACCAAACCATTTTATCTGTTGTTTCCTTATATATTCTATGACCGAGGCTATTCCTAGCTTTTTTCTCAGTTCTTCATTTCTGATCTTATCTCTCAGACTGTTTCCTGTCGTTCGTCTAACACATTTCATCTCTGTAGAGGTTATTTTACTTATTGTTCTTGCATCTAGGGTCCAGATCTGGCATTGAAGTAAGCTCAGGACCAGCGGCCTTTATTCTCCAGTCCTATAAGTCCCCCTTACAGATCTCATGAATGCTATAATGCTGTAAAATAGCTTTTTACTGTAAGGTGTCCTTCCTGGACATTGCCTGTATATCCCTGTCCTTTATCACTCTCCTCACGCAAAGAATTAACTATTGGCCTGCGCTTCTTTGTTTCAACTCTTTCAGTACGGAAGCTTTTTATCAAGGCAATGGAAGAGATTTCAGAGACAAAATGTTTTACGGTTTTAAGAATCTATCTACACATTTATATTTATCTAACATGTAACAAATTATATATAAATTTTTAAATAATTGAACAAGGTACTAGATTTCACCAATACCAAGATGATACAAGACATGTACAAAAGAATATGATTTGCTGGTGGTTCACATTAATCAAATTAGGAGTGACGCACTGTGCGGCGAAACGTACGAAGAAAGTTAAGACGTTAAAGTCCACTACTGACAAGATCGTGTAATAGTTCTCGAATCTCATTTGAACACTTAACCCTTCCAGTTATAGCTTTCGACTATTGCCACTGCGTGTATTTCCGTCACGTTGTGTTTGGTATTTATTAAGAGGAGAAATTCTGAAACAAGTGAAGAGCGTCTAATATTTGGACATAAAAATAACACCAGGCGAAAGGTGCACCCCAGAAATAAAAATTAGAATTGTACAGGCCAAAGTAGCATATCTGAAATTGAAAAAAAAAAAAAAACATCTTGTGCAACAAGTCTGTGTTAACAGTAGTGAGGACGAGAGTTCATTATAATAGAAGAGGGTAATTTACAGCTTTAGCGTCGTAAACTAAAGTTATCTCCCGTGAGAGAAATAAAGAAAGAAATATCAAAACACAACACAACGAGCCTTCAATAAACGTTGTGGGAATACCAGACCCAAGGGTCGACCACGAAAATGATGGATCAATAGAATATTAGAAGCACTAGGAAATATAACAGCAACAGAGGCGAACAGAAGAGCAAAAGACCGCAAATTATATCCCCGCTCGACGCTAAAAGACATATGATGAAGGAAAGAAGTAGAAGAGGAAGGGAAAGAAGAGAAAGAGAAAAAGAGGAGGAAGAAGATGATGAACAATAAAAATCGCTTCTGCCATCATTAACACCATTCCAGCACAAGTGTACGATATCGACACTTGACTAACATTCGCTACAGCGCGTTAGTTAATTATAAGTTTAATAACCATACGAGAGTTAAAATGTATGTAGGCGCAGCTCTTCGTCAAACGGCATTTGAGACTGACATCACGTATTCCATAATACAATTGAAAGCGGCGTTAAAAGGAGCGCTGAATTCACGTGTTATATGTTAGTAATTGTAATATGTATGCCTTTTTTTTACATTTATGGCTGTGATATGTGTTACAGACCTTGCACTATATAACCCGACATTTCTTCGTTGAATATCATATGCTCTGCTGCATCTGAAGTAGTCCGTGAGGTGGATTGTTATAGAAAAGGCTACATGTGAATACAAATTTTGCATAAAACTAGAGAAGGCGTGTATAGTTGGAGTCAACGCCTAGCTGCAAGTGAAATAATAGTCAGGCTCGGTAGATTGTTAGACTCAGAGTCAGGGAAGTATATATGACGGTTGGTTTCATGGTCTCAGAGTTGAGGAAGTATTGGTGACTATTGTCTTCATGGTCTCAGAGTTGGGGAAATATTGGTGACTAGTGTCTACATGGTCTTAGAGATGGGGAAGTATAGGTGACTAGTGTCTTCATGGTGTCAGAGTTGGGGAAGTATTGGTGACTATTGTCTTCATGGTCTCAGAGTTGGGGAAATATTGGTGACTAGTGTCTACATGGTCTTAGAGTTGGGGAAGTATAGGTGACTAGTGTCTTCATGGTGTCAGAGTTGGGGAAGTATTGGTGACTATTGTCTTCATGGTCTCAGAGTTGGGGAAATATTGGTGACTAGTGTCTACATGGTCTTAGAGTTGGGGAAGTATAGGTGACTAGTGTCTTCATGGTGTCAGAGTTGGGGAAGTATTGGTGACTATTGTCTTCATGGTGTCAGAGTTGGGGAAGTATTGGTGACTATTGTCTTCATGGTGTCAGAGTTGGGGAAGTATTGGTGACTAGTGTCTTCATGGTGTCAGAGTTGGGGAAGTATTGGTGACTATTGTCTTCATGGTGTCAGAGTTGGGGAAGTATTGGTGACTATTGTCTTCATGGCCTCAGAGTTGGGTAAGTATTGGTGACTATTGTCTTCATGGTGTCAGAGTTAGGGAAGTATTGGTGACTATTGTCTTCATGGTGTCAGAGTTGGGGAAGTATTGGTGACTAGTGTCTTCATGGTGTCAGAGTTGGGGAAGTATTGGTGACTATTGTCTTCATGGTGTCAGAGTTGGGGAAGTATTGGTGACTTTTGACTTCATGGCCTCAGAGTTGGGGAAGTATTGATGACTGTTGACTTCATGGTCTTAGAGTTGGGGAAGTATTGATGCCTGTTAACTTCATGGTCTCAGAGTTGGGGAAGTATTGGTGACTATTGTCTTCATGGTGTCAGAGTTGGGAAGTATTGGTGACTATTGTCTTCATGGTGTCAGAGTTGGGGAAGTATTGGTGACTATTGTCTTCATGGCCTCAGAGTTGGGTAAGTATTGGTGACTATTGTCTTCATGGTGTCAGAGCTGGGGAAGTATTGGTGACTATTGTCTTCATGGTGTCAGAGTTGGGGAAGTATTGGTGACTAGTGTCTTCATGGTGTCAGAGTTGGGGAAGTATTGGTGACTATTGTCTTCATGGTGTCAGAGTTGGGGAAGTATTGGTGACTATTGTCTTCATGGTGTCAGAGTTGGGGAAGTATTGGTGACTTTTGACTTCATGGCCTCAGAGTTGGGGAAGTATTGATGACTGTTGACTTCATGGTCTTAGAGTTGGGGAAGTATTGATGCCTGTTAACTTCATGGTCTCAGAGTTGGGGAAGTATTGGTGACTGTTGACTTCATGGTGTCAGAGTTGGGGAAGTATTGCTGACTGTTGACTTCATGGTCTCAGAGTTGGGGAAGTATTGGTGACTGTTGACTTCATGGTGTCAGAAATGGGGAAGTATTGGTGACTGTTGACTTCGTGGTGTCAGAGTTGGGGAAGTATTGCTGACTGTTGACTTCATGGTCTCAGAGTTGGGGAAGTATTGGTGACTGTTGACTTCATGGTCTCAGAGTTGGGGAAGTATTGGTGACTATTGTCTTCATGGTCTCAGAGTTGGGGAAGTATTGATGACTGTTGACTTCATGGTCTCAGAGTTGGGGAAGTATTGGTGACTATTGTCTTCATGGTCTCGGAGTTGGGGAAGTATTGGTGACTGTTGACTTCATGGTCTCAGAGTTGGGGAAGTATTGGTGACTGTTGACTTCATGGTCTCAGAGTTGGGGAAGTATTGATGACTGTTGACTTCATGGTCTCAGAGTTGGGGAAGTGTTGGTGACTGTTGTCTTCATGGTCTCAAAGTTGTGGAAGTATTGGTGACTGTTGACTTCATGGTCTCAGAGTTGGGGAAGTATTGGTGACTGTTGGCTTCATGGTCTCAAAGTTGGGGACGTATTGGTGACTGTTGGCTTCATGGTCTCAAAGTTGGGGAAGTATTGGTGACTGTTGGCTTCATGGTCTCAAAGTTGGGGAAGTATTGGTGACTATTGTCTTCATGGTCTCAGAGTTGGGGAAGTATTGCTGACTGTTGACTTCATGGTCTCAGAGTTGGGGAAGTATTGGTGACTAGTGTCTTCATGATGTCAGAGTCAGGGTAGTATTGGTGACTATTGGTTTCATGGCCTCAGAGTTAGGGAAGTATTGGTGACTATTGGTTTCATGGCCTCAGAGTTAGGGAAGTATTGGTGACTATTGGTTTCATGGCCTCAGAATTAGGGAAGTATTGGTGACTATTGGTTTCATGGCCTCAGAGTTTGGGAAGTATTGGTGACTGTTGGTTTCATGGCCTCAGAGTTAGGGAAGTATTGGTGACTGTTGGTTTCATGGCCTCAGAATTAGGGAAGTATTGGTGACTATTGGTTTCATGGCCTCAGAGTTTGGGAAGTATTGGTGGTTATTGGTTTCATGGCCTCAGAGTTAGGGAAGTATTGGTGACTGTTGACTTCATGGTCTCAGAATTCACGCGGTCCAGACGAATCATTTACTGGGTTGTCTTGGAAACATGTTGCAGATTCATGACAAATTTAGTAAGAATCAGAGACGGAAGACAAACCTATTACCTGAAGTATGCAACCAAAGTCAGATGTGACTGGTCGAAAGGCGACATATAATACAGGTTGAGTCATGAACTTCGACACAATGCCAGAAACTTTTTTTCAGAACAAATGAAGAAAAAGTAATGAAGAACACATACAGAAACACATAAAGTATGAAAGAACATGTAAGAATAATATTCGGACAATACACCGTTTAAATGAAGTGTTAACCTACCAACCTTTTTGACGAGTACTATAGTCCGTTCAGAAATTAGTGCCCACGGAATTTATCAATTATCTCGGAAACCGTTTGATGAATTTCTGTAATTCTTTTTCATGAAATCTTATTTTTTCACCGACCTTCGATTTTATAACATTTAAGTACAAAGGTAGTCTGAATTTTGCACAAATCGTTTTTTGTTATATAATTTTAGGAAAATATCAAATCGTGTGCTCTAAACATTAGATTTTACTATAAATTATAGCTCTGATGGCTGCCTATTAGATACGACACTATTCTACGATATAACAAAGAATAAAAAGTAAAGTACCCCCGTCACGCCAAGTGGCGTATAGGGAATATGGTGTTAGTGACCATAAATTTTACAGACCTTCGGCACATGATTTTTGGGGTAATGTGCTCGGTATTACGCCCATGCTGCTTTACTTTCTCAGAAAAAAATCCGGTACCCATTAAAGGCTGGGTGAACCCGGAAGCCGTCGGTTGAGATCGAACCCCTACCTCTTGTCCTTTGTAGTCCAGTTCACTAACCACTGAGCTATCGCGGCACCCATTCTACGGTATTACTCAGCACATATTTGACTAGTAAGTTCCGTTTTGTGAAATGAAATCTTAACGGTAACAAAGAGGACATCGCCAAGTTTGTTCTTATTCTTCACTCTTTAAGAGAGGAGGAGGTGGATGAGTGGGACAAGGTTGTAAACATTTAGAGATGGAGGAGTCTAAAGGTGGATAAGGGGTCTGGTCGGTCCTGAGTGCTTAGTAGGAAAAGTAGATGTGTCTACAATCAACACCTTACATGAACAATCAGTCTACATTACGCTTCGACAAATGCCGGGACTGGCGGAGGAGCGGATACGGGGATGTCCCGACTGCAATGAAATTGAATTCATGTAAAGAATAGAATATCTATACAAATGCGTCTCCTATTAATTATTGAGCGGGTATATTTGTTTAGGAAAGAATCGTCATTGCAATGAATAGAGCTCGAGTTGTTGTACTAATGATACTACTTGGTACGAACAGCAGCCCATTGACTAATCAATGCGACAGGTTTTTACTTTCTTGACTTTTAATGGAGAAGTTGGGGATAGTCTAGGAGCAAGTAGTGGGGTGTGATAAACACTTCAAGGTATGGTGACAGCTATACAAGGAAGGAACACAATACAATACCGACTTTTCGGCTTTGGAGATAGTCTAGTTTCAAGGTATGAGTGGAAAACTGTGACTTGTCTGCTGAGAGGTACTGCAATAATTTAGAGCGTTCACAAATGTGTGCCCAGAACTAAACATCATTTTTGTCCGAAATTATTTGGCCCACTGTCGTCATTTTTAACCGCGATAGCTCAGTGGTTTGTTGACTGGACTACAAAGGACAAGAGGTCGGGTTCGATCCTGATCGACGGCTTCCGGGTTCACCCAGCCTTAAATGGGTACCGGATTTTTTGTGGGAAAGTAAAGCGGCACGGGCGTAATACGGACCATATTACCCCAAAAATCATGTGCCGACGGTCTATAAAAATGATGGTCACTAACATCATATTCCCTATACGCCACTTGGTGTGACGGGGCTCATTACTTTTTTTTTTTTTGGTCGTCATTTTTGACATCAAGTCTTAGATTGTCTCGATCTTGAGATTTTATAACCATGAAGAACCAATGCAAAGTGAATTTTGCAAATATGAGTATTTCTTATATAAATTGTGTACAAAAACAAATTAACATGAGGTTTTGCAGTACAGACATCACATATTACAATATCTTGGTGATTGACTGGTAAAGTCAATCCTGTCTTCGGTCTAGTTATCCACATGTACTTTGACATTTCACGTGTTACATTTAGTGTTGGGGTAAGAAAGGTCAAGTACGAGACTTGACCCGGCGTCTTAGCACGCGAGTTTACACCCATATGTGCTCGGTCGCCTATACAGAAATGTTCGGATATTTCTGTATAGTGTCGCCTCAAGCATCGAAACTCAGATGCGAAGCGACATTCCTCACCTTCCCAGGGTAATACTCTGATATTATTTCTGGTAACGGCTGGGTCGACCGTGGAGGTATATTTTTTTTTCCAACCACGAGTACAACTCACACCGCTCCCAGCGGGAATCGAACACGGGTTGTCCGAACGTCGGTAGTCCAGTTGGTCAGTTTTCCCTACTAGGCTACCGAGGCCCCCAGGGAGGTTCCATTGTGTAATGGTTAGCACTCTGGACTCTGAATCCAGCGATCCGAGTTCAAATCTCGGTGGAACCTGCGATAAGAACTTTTTTTTTTCGACTTCAGTGAGGCAAAAAAATATATATATATACATTTTTTTTTAAAAATCAGGTTCCACCGAGATTTGAACTCGGATCGCTGGATTCAGAGTCCAGAGTGCTAACCATTACACCATGGAACCTCCCTGGTGATTAGTTTAAACATATATTAGGCTATTAATTTCGACAGCTGATACACAGACAAGTTTAAATCAGGAGCATGCCTACAACAAAAAATTGTTTCTAATTAATTAATTTGTTATAATTAATATTTCATTAATCCACCTTTTTCAAGGTCAGCGCTTGGGACTGGTGTTCTCGCAACGTTTATTAAATGAAGGCTTGTTGTGTTTTATTGTGACCTTTCGGCCTTATCACGTGGCCAAGTCATTTTATCTGTTGCTTCTTCATATGCTATATGATGGAAATTACTCCTAGCTTTTTTTTTCAATTCTTAATTTATGATCTTATATCTCTGCCTGTTTCCTGCCTTTCGTCTAAACGGATTTAATGTCGGTTATTATTATTTTTTTTTTTTAATTATTGTTCTGGCATCTTGGGGCATATCCATTACTAGCACAACGCAGGAAATAATTTTGTATTGTAGAATGCCCTTTTTTGCCTCTAGAGTTTTTTTTTTTTTTATTTGGACAATAGTAGTGGTAGCTGCCCGATGATTTTTGTAAAACGCTATTTCCACATCTCAACCAGCCAGCCTATTTTAACGCAGGATGTTGTCACAGAAGTCAACTATATAGAAGGTCAAGCTAAGGCCTCGACAATTGATCGACGGCTGGACCGCCAATCCTAAGGTGGCCGTCGGCTTGTCCTTTCTTTCCTTCTATCTATCTTTCTTTCTTTTTCCATTTTTTCTGTCTTTCCTTCTCATGTACCCGTTCAGGTGCCGGGGGGGGAGGCATACAAATCCTGGTTCATGCCATTTTGGCGATGTCTATCATTAAAGTTGTAACGTTTCTTTCATATCCTCTGCTCATCTTGCTCTGGGTCTGTGTCTTGATCTTTTCCTTTCTCATTTGTTAATATATGCTTTGTATGGTATGGCATGGTATGGTATTTACGTTATGGTATGGTATGGTATGGTATGGTATGTATGGTATGGCATGGTATGGTATTTACGCTATGGTATGGTATGGTATGGTATGGTATGGTATGGTATGGTATGGTATGGCATTAATTCACTTAACCTTAAAATAAAGACCAAAGATTTTTCTCAGAAAAAAATACGTCTCAAGACACTTTCTGACAAAAATACCCTGCCCCAGTCCATTTCCCCCTTCCCCCGTCGAAGGGGTGGGGAAATGTCGACAGTTGGAAAATGTGGCCCCTAAAACTGATTTCCCAGTATGCAACACTCGATATGCCGATGTTTGAAAAATGCCTGTTAAATTTACATCAATGTCCGCATATGTAACACTCCAGGCATGACGAGATTCTTTCTGTTTGTGTGTGTGTGTGTTTTTTTTGTTTGCCCTCTTTATATATGAATAAATCAGCCGAACAAGCAATGCATTATTAGCCGTCAGCGACTCATAGCTGGTTGATGGCGTTAGGATTAGTCAGTGAGAATGGAATGATATTCAAATCCACTATCCTTTTCTGGCCCTAGAAACAGATGAGCCAGTCAAGCTAAGCTAACCTGAAGACAAATAATAATAAATGAATATTATTATAGAGAGGAACTTCCGAGACGATAATCAGCGAATCAATTCAGAGGAAGAATGTTGTAAACATACCTCTTCCTCTGAATTGATTCGCAAGCTAACCTGACCAGGTAAAAAAAAGAAGGCGATCTGACATAATCACCCAACGTGGTTCATTTACGGACAGACACGTTCGTGTTTCATTTTTCTCTGAAACTATTTGCCACAATTTCTTCATTTTTGGCATGCAGTCTCAATTTTTTATGGACCTTAATATTTTATAACCATGAAATGCAAAGGCGAAGTGAATTATGCAAATATGAGTATTTCTTATATAAATTGAGTACAAAAACAAATGAAACATGAGATTTTGCAGTACAGACATCACATATTACAATGTCTTGGTGATTCACTCAACTTTATATTCTGGTAAGTTCAATACTGTCTTCGGGGCACATGCACTTTGACATTTCACGTGTTACATTAAGTGTAAGAACTTTTATTTCAACTCCAGTGAGGCAAATTAAAAAAAAATTAGGTTCCACCGAGATTTGAACTCGGATCGCTGGATTCAGAGTCCAGAGTGCTAACCATTACACCATGGAACCACGATGGTGTTCATTTAGAAATATCTGAGATTATCCACTTACACATAAATCAGATACACAGACAAGTCTATAGCATGCGCGTACAAAAAAATATATACATTTTAAAATTGTTTATTCGATTTTTACTGAGTTCTATACCTTTTTCTGTGTTTCACATTACAAAAAATATATATACCTGCAGCAAAAACAAGTTTTATAACATTTGGACAGTTTTTACAATTAAATTAAGACAAACATGGAACTGTCAGTGTCGAGTTAGAGTCATCATCATATGCCATACCGGTTGGCGTAGGCGACCATGTCCTTCCATTTTCTTCTATCTACAGTAGTACATCGTATCAGTTCTGTTGTTGACCGTTTTCCATGCCAAGACACCAAGCTATTCAGTATTTTCTCTCTTTGTCGTCCGCGATCTCTCTTTCCTTTTATTTTGCCAGTTGTAACCAAGTTTTTAAAACTTTCCTCTTCTCATGATGTGCCCGAAAAATTATGATTGTTTTTTTCTGATGATTTTTTAGGAGCTGCCTTTTGTTGGCCTCTTTGAGAATTTCCTCGTTGGCCTTTTTAGCTGTACAGGGAACTTTCAACATTCTTCTGAGAAATCCAATCTCTGTGGCCTCTAATCGTCTTTTTATTTGTTTGCCTACTGTCCATGATTCGCTTCCATAGGTCAGAATTGGTTCTATTTAGCACCGATGAACCCTCTTTCTCATTTCGAGTTAGAGTAGACATAACATATATAATAGTCAGGTCTGGGGACAAGGTTGCTATAGCAACAGAGCTAAATGCTATCAGTGACTTATAACCAATGGCTTGCGTCACGATCAGTGAACCGGAACTTTCTAGATTACACCACCTCTTCGTGGTGCCTCTAGTAACAGATTAACCAGCTAAGTCTGGCCTAGCTAGTAGGGATGAAGATGGAAGGCAATTCGATACTCAAAAATATCGTGCTGTAGTCGGATGTTTTGGGCTGAAAGGCGCAAATATCACAGTTCTACTGCACAGCACAACGCAACGCCTCTTAACGCTCCCCACTTAACGTTCTTTATACGTCTGATGGCGAAGTGGTTTCAAGATCATTAAGTGCCATCACCGCATCGAAGGTTGACTACCATGGAGCGTCATTCCGCTCTATCTCTTGCTTTGATGGGGTAGGTTGTCATAGGCTGATTTGTTCATCTTTTGATGTTACTCGTCTTGATCCTGTTAGTTTTGATCTGCCTCTTTTACCTTATTTATCGTATTTTCCCCTCCCAGATTACTTTTAGTAAAGGAGTAAAGGCATGAAGATGCACCAACAAAAGTTTGTCTGAGAAGGGAGAAGTGCAAGATACAGTCATCAAGATGCACCAAGAGATGCACCAAGAGATGCACCAAGAGATGCACCAAGAGATGCACCAAGAGATGCACCAAGAGATGCACCAACAAAAGTTTGTCTGAGAAGGGAGAAGTGCAAGATACAGTCATCAAGATGCACCAAGAGATGCACCATTACTTGCAGTAAGCTGCTGTGTATTTCAACATGCCTCAAAAATCTCATTTGTCTGGTTTACATATTATTGTTACATATTATCCATTTTTGACAATAGAAACAAGAAAAAGAGTTCTTAAATGTTATGTAGAGTCAGTCTTAATATATGGATGTGAATCATGGACAATAGGTCAACAGACAAGGAAATCGCTGGAGTCTGTAGAAATGTGGTTTTTACAGAAAAATGTTGAGAATACCATGGACAGCTAAGAAGAGTAATGAAAACGTTCTGAAAGAGGCCAAGCAAACAGAGAGTTAATTTCCAATATTAGGAAGAAACAATCATCATTTTTTGGCCATGTAATGAGAAAAGAACAACAGGAATATATTGCAACAACTGGGAAAATTGAGGGACGAAGAGATAGAGAGAAGCAAAGAGACAAAAATACCAGACTGCTTAAGAGAATGGCTTGGCAGAAGGTCAACAACAGAAATGATAAATAACTGTCGAAATTAAAAGTTGTGGAGATGCATGATCACCTACGCCAGCAGGCCCGGTACTTGATGATGATGATAATACATATTATTATTTATATACTATATTGATGTTTTTTACATATTTCTTTAGTCGTCGGGTGAGCGCACAGAAATAGAAGACAAGCCTGCCTTATTCAATTCTTTCTTTCTTTCTTGAATCATAATAATGACTCAAGATGGAGCTGTTATCCTTAATCACGTGATAATTTTCAACGGTTGTCTTCAATTCCAGGGTTCTGTTGAAGAAGTCAGAGCTTGTCCTGCTTAGGAATGTCGTAGATTTTCTCTTTACTTCCTCATTTGCTTTTCGAGGGAAATATAGTTTGCGGTGTTTTGCTCTTCTGTTGGCCTCTGCCGCTGTCATGTTTCCTAGTGTTTCTAATATTTCACCAATCCATCTTTTTTCATTGTCAGCCCTTAAGATTGGTGTTCTCGTAACGTTTATTGAATGAAGGCTCTTTGTGCTGTGTTTTGATCTGCCTTATCACGTGGCCAAGTCATTTTTCTGTTGCTTCTTTATGTACTCTATGGCAGAAATTATCCCTAGCTATTTTTTTCTCACTTCTTTATTTCTGATCATATTTCTCTGGTTGCTTCCTGCCTTTCGTCTAACACATTTCATCTCGGTGTTAGTTATTTTTCTTATTATTCTAGCATCTAGGGTCCAGGTCTGAAATTGGTAACACAACTTTTGAATGAATATTATGTTGTAGAATGCCTGTTTTGCCTGTAGAGCTATTTACTTGTTGGACAATAGTAGTGATAGCTGTCCGATGATTTGATAAGCTTTGTTGCATATTGAAACTGTGTAATTCTAAGATCTTCTATAACAGAACCCCTGTGCTGCGAGAAAAACGCAATTTCCACATCTCAACCGACCAGCCCGTTTGGACGCAGGCTATCGTCACAGAGGTCAACTGGGAGGTCAAGGTGAGGCCTCGATATTGATGGACGGTTGGACCGCCAATCCTAAGGTGGAGACAAATAATAATAAACGAATATTATTATAGAGGTAAACTTCGGAGGCGATAATTAGCGAATCAATTCAGAGTAAGAGGTATGTTTACAGCACTCGGAAAAAATGACAAATAATCAAGAACAGAAAAAAATATGGACCAAAGCAGGATCGAACCCGTACTCAGTGGCACAGCTCCTTGCCACGAAAAGCCAAACGCTAGGGAACACTGCCACTCAGCTAACTAAAATCGTAAGGTGGCCGTCGGCTTGTTCTTTCTTTTTTTCTTTTCTTTCTTTCTTTCTTTCTTTGTACCCGTCCGGGTGCTGGGGAGATACAAATTCTGGTTCATGCCATTTTTGCTGGTTTCAGTCATAAATGTTTGTTTTAACGTTTCTTTGTTATTGTCTGTCCATCTCTCTCTTCTCCCTTCTTATCTGTTAATACGTGTTGTGTATGGTATGGTATTAAATTACTTAACCTTACAATTAAGACCGGAGAGTTTTCTCAGAAAATAATAAGCCACAAGTCACTTGCTGACAACAATATACCCCCCCCCCCACCCCTGTCTCTCTTTCCGTCATCCCCCAACCCTCCAAAGGAAACAAAACCATGTCGACGGTTGGAAAATGTGACCACTAAAACTGATTTCCCTGTATTCTCGATATGCCCATGTTTGAAAAAATTCATGTTAAATTCATATCAATGTCCGCGTATGCAACACTCGAAGCATGACGGGATTCTTTCTCCCCCCCCCCCCCCCACTCTTCAATTATGAATAACAAAACCGAACAAGCAATGCACTAATAGCTGTCAGCAACTCATAGCTGGTTGATTGCGTTAGGATTAGTCAGTGAGAATTGATCAATATTGAAACCCACCTTCCCTTTGTGGCCCTAGAAACGTGCGAGCCAGCCTGGTCAGGTCAGGTCAAAGAATAGGCAATTTGACAAAATCACACAACGTTGTTCATTTACTGACAGACATGTTCGAAAAGACCTTTCTTATTTGCCTTTCAACGTCGAGGGGAGTTATAGTTTGTGGTCTTTTGCTCATATGTTCGCCTCTGCTGCTGGTATGTCTCCTAGTGTTTCTAATATTCCATCAATTCATCTCTTTTGTGGTCGGCACTAGAATCTGGTGTTCTCGCAACGTTTATTAAAGTCTCGTTGTGTTGTTGTTTTGATCATTCTGCCTTATTACGTGGCCAAACAGTTATACCCTTTATTTCTTTTATGTAAATCGAATAGCCGGAAATTGCTTCTAGCTTTTTTCCCCTAATTTTTTCACTAACGTACAACTATCAGAATGTGAAAGTTAAGAGCACCTGAAGAAATAACAACTTTTTCACTTATGTGCAACTATCAGAATTTGAAAGTTAAGAGCACCTGAAGAAATAACAACTTTTTTCACTTATGTGCAACTATCAGAATTTGAAAGTTAAGAGCACCTGAAGAAATAACAACTTTTTTCACTTATGTGCAACTATCAGAATTTGAAAGTTAAGAGCGCCTGAAGAAATAACAACTTTTTTCACTTATGTACAACTATCAGAATGTGAAAGTTAAGAGCACCTGAAGAAATAACAACTTTTTCACTTATGTACAACTATCAGAATGTGAAAGTTAAGAGCACCTGAAGAAATAACAACTTTTTTCACTTATGTACAACTATCAGAATGTGAAAGTTAAGAGCACCTGAAGAAATAACAACTTTTTTCACTTATGTGCAACTATCAGAATTTGAAAGTTAAGAGCACCTGAAGAAATAACAACTTTTTTCACTTATGTGCAACTATCAGAATTTGAAAGTTAAGAGCACCTGAAGAAATAACAACTTTTTTCACTTATGTGCAACTATCAGAATTTGAAAGTTAAGAGCACCTGAAGAAATAACAACTTTTTTCACTTATGTGCAACTATCAGAATTTGAAAGTTAAGAGCACCTGAAGAAATAACAACTTTTTGTCACTTATGTGCAACTATCAGAATTTGAAAGTTAAGAGCACCTGAAGAAATAACAACTTTTTTCACTTATGTGCAACTATCAGAATGTGAAAGTTAAGAGCACCTGAACAAATAACAACCATTTTTCACTCTCTTTCAAATGTGGCTTTGTAGCTATCCAGCATCCTCTCTCTTTATCGTCCGCGATCTCTTTTTCCCTGTATTTTTCCAGTTGTAACCAAGTATTTTCAACTTTCCTCTTACCACGATGTGCCAGAAAAATATCAATTGTTTCTTTCTGATGTTTTTTTAGGAGCTCTCTTTTTGTGTTAGCTTCTTTTTGAGAATGTCCTCGTTGGTTTTTTTTTTTTTTTTTTTTTTTTTTTTTTTTGGGCTCTTCAGGAAACTTTCAACATTCTTCTGAGAAATCCCATCTCTGTGGTCTCTAATCGTCTTTTAATTTGTTTGTATGCTGTCCACGAATCGCTTACATAGATCAGAATTAGCTCTATATAGCACCGATTAATTCTCTTTCTCACTTCTATTGATGTAAACTTGTTGGAACATACATTTTTCTTTTTCCGAATGCTATTTTGGCCTGAGTTATACTGCTGTATTTTTTCTTTATTTTCTGTGTTTATTTTATTTCTTTTCTTTTTTCTTATTTCTTCTTCCGTCTGATATTATTGTGCGCAAGTACTTGATTATTTGTACTTATTTAAGATTTCCGTTTATTTTTATGCTGCATGATGGTGATGATTGTTTCTTCGATATAACCATTACTTCTGTTTTCTTACTATTCAGTCTGAGACCTTTCTTTCTTCTTATTTTTCTTATATATGTGTGTGTGTGTCCCCCCCCCTCACTCTCTCTCTCTCTCTCTTGCTATATATATATATATATATATATATATATATATATATATATATATATGGGACACATATATATGCACACGTAAATTTATATATATACATTTTTTTTTCTGATCGACAAGGCTCCGGGGTTCACACTGCCGTTAAAATTGGGTATCGGACATTTTTGGGGGAAGTGAAGGCGCCTGGTGTGATACCGACCACATGAACCAAATATTATGCCGTGGTTAGAGAAACATACAGTCACAAACACCATTTTCCCCATACGCTAGGCAAGGCGTGGAGGAAACCTTTTTATATAATTATAGAGATACACACGCGCACACACACACATATACAGAGAACTAATTACCGCGTGAACTAGATGGCGTATTTAACTCTAGAACTCCGAACTGTTAGTTTACATTATTTAGTGAGGTCTATTTAAAGCACTGGTTGCTGACAAACATTATCTAGGGTATAGCTCTACTGTATCTAGACATAGCTGGCTATGACTGTGCTTGGAGGACATACGATTTTCCACGTTTTTTTTTCCCGCAGTATATTTCTAAAAATATCTCTTTAATTCCGTCACACCTTTAAACGAGAGATAAACAAACCACTTTAGGCACATCCTGGACAAATCCCTATTCTTGGAAACCTAGCAAATATTTGTTTCGTAGATTTACAGATCAGTACCCACTGTAGTTTTTATTGCTTATTTGTGAGTCGGTAAACTACTATCTGCGTATGACCTTTATTTCGTCATTACAGACCACTTGAAAGGATGACATTGTCACTGTGTAGTAGTAATTGCCAATCACTGTTTTTTTTTTGTTTGTTTCCAGTTAAAAAAATCTATCATTACTAGTGGTGTTTCAGGGCTTGTATACGAGAGCTGAAGAAGGTCGCAAACCCATCG
The DNA here is from genome assembly GCA_032433765.1 of Megaustenia siamemsis. Taxonomy (NCBI): domain Eukaryota; kingdom Metazoa; phylum Mollusca; class Gastropoda; order Stylommatophora; family Ariophantidae; genus Megaustenia; species Megaustenia siamemsis. The sequence goes on from JAVIAB010000156.1 coordinate 51,293,403, forward strand.
CAGTAAGGTTGACAGATGAAAACAATAATTAAAAAAAAACATAAGATTTGATCTGTAAAGAAGGATTTATCTATTTTTAAAAATTCAGGACATGATGATGTGTCACTTTTATTTTCAATAATTTATATAAAAAAGCTGCTGGCAATCATTACATTATTTTTTTTTCAATGATACAAATGACACACAAACGTTTACTGTGTTTAAAATTCCCTGATCATTGGTACTTCTCTGATGTCCAGTTTGTTAATAAAATATATTATAACTATAATATATGGTTTTAAAATATATAAGCTATATATATATATATATATATATATATATATTATAGCTATATATATATAGCTATAAATTATTGTGGAAATTCAAGCAAGAAATGTTGATCCTCATACTATAAATTATTGTGGAAATTCAAGCAAGAAATGTTGATTGTCATCCTATAAATTATTGTGGAAAGTCAAGCAAGAAATGTTGATTGTCATCCTATAAATTATTGTGGAATGTCAAGCAAGAAATGTTGATTGTCATCCTATAAATTATTGTGGAAATTCAAGCAAGAAATGTTGATTGTCATCCTATAAATTATTGTGGAAATTCAAGCAAGAAATGTTGATTGTCATCCTATAAATTATTGTGGAAATTCAAGCAAGAAATGTTGATTGTCATCCTATAAATTATTGTGGAAAGTCAATCAAGAAATGTTGATTGTCATCCTATAAATTATTGTGGAAATTCAAGCAAGAAAGATGGCATTACATTTTACGAAACAATCATCATCATCATCATCAAGTTCCATCTCTGCAACGAAGGTTGGCTACCATGTAGAACCATCCTGCTCTGTCTATTGTTTTGATGGTGCAGGCTATTAATAGGCTGACTTGTCCATCTTTTGATGTCACTTGTCCATGTTAGTCTTGGCCTGCCTCTGCCTCTGCCTCTTTATCTTGTATTTGCCTCTCCAAGATTATTTTTAGAAGGCTGCTGTGTCTTTTAACATGCCCCAAAAATCGCATTTGTCTTGTTTGAATTGTATTTAGCAGTTCTCTTTTCATTTTTAGTTGTTCTAAGACTTCATCCTTTGTTTTCTTTTCTATCCATCCAATTCTACCTATTCTTCTATATATCCACATTTCAAAGGCTTCAATTTTCTGTTCCGTTTTCTTGTCTAATGTCCATGTTTCTGCGAAAATTTAAAAAAAAGAAAATAAAAACAGGAATGATCCCCTTCAAGTGGCGTTTAAGGAATATGGTGTTAGTAACCACAAGTTTTACAGACATTCGGCCTATGATTTTTAGGGTAATGTGGTCAGTATTATGCTCGTGCCGCTTTACGTTCCCATACAAAATATTCTGGTACAAATTTAAGGCTGGGTGAACCCGGAAGTCGTCGATCAGGATCGAACCCGAACCCTTGTTCTTTGTAGTCCAGTTCACTAACCACTGAGCCATCTCGGCTATCCATTTTACAAAATAATTCCTCTAAAAGACTCCAGATGGGGAAGAAAAATACTCTCTACACATTTTCATGATGTCCACAGCCAACTATAGGTTTACAAAATAATTCCTCTAAAAGACTCCAGATGGGGAAGAAAAATACTCTCTACACATTTTCATGATGTCCACAGCCAACTATAGGTTTACAAAATAATTCCTCTAAAAGACTCCAGATGGGGAAGAAAAATACTCTCTACACATTTTCATGATGTCCACAGCCAACTATAGGTTTACAAAGACAAGTGGGCTGGGTAAAATGACATTAGTCATTTATAGCTTGCACAAATGAAAACAACAAGCTTTGGGCGATTTCAGGAAACCCTTCTCACCTCCTAGGCCTTTGTTAAACTACAGTTTACTATGACTTTGTACTGGAAAGTAAAATTGGCATAACTGTGCTCAGAGTTCGATTCTGAATATGGATGTTTCTTGAGGGTGCCAACCCATTGTTTGTTGAAAGGAAGTTTGTAATCTTCTTAGATTGCATAAATGAAAGACTCGTGAATTTAATTTTAATTTGCTTACTTTGTAGGTAGTGCAAAGATGGGTCAAGTTGATCAAATGACGTTAAGATTTTCCATTTTCATAAATTGAAAGCAGGTTAGTTCTTCCAGTGAGAAAACCCATTTCTGCAAATATGCAATGCAAGTGTTGTAAAACAGCAATTTGCTTTTAAAGTATTTTAAATATATTTTCCTCAAATCAACTCTCTTTTATGAATGCTACTCTTACATTTAAAGACACCAACTATTTCTGTTGTCTATGGTTATGGTTATGGTGAGTCAAAGGTCCCGGTATCACTGCAAACGAATTAAAATCCATAAATGCTCAACCGCCCGTGCCAGTGGAATCATCCGAATAAAAACTCGTCGCATTGATGGATCCAAACAGAAAGGCAGCTGCAACCCCAATCATAGTAGTTACAGCGCACGCAAAAGGACACAAGGCCAAACGGCACCGAAAGTGAGCGCAGCTGAACTGTCATTCGTCTTACGATATCATCATTCATCGTAAGCAATCGGAATATCGAAACACGATCCGGATGAAAAACACAGCTCAATGCGTGCACAGAGCACTAAACTCAGTAGCTCTATCAGCAAGCCGGACTTGGAATATGAGAAAACTGCAACAAGGAACACTTTTCAGACTGAGCTTCAATGGTTCCTGCCGCCTATCCGCTACATTGACCGGAAGTCCCTTCTGAAGTCTATTTCTCAGTGAAGTTAAAACTAAATCATCTTTAATGGATGAAGTATTCATATCTCTTGACATCAAATATAAACGCACTAGAAAGAATACCTACCATGATTCAAGCTATCGTTCACTTTGGAGAACATTTTTTGTTGTTTCCATTAAACCATTCGTTCTTCTAAGATTGAGTTAGCATCTCCATGTGCCTCGACGATTTTTTATGAAGTTGTTACTTTATCTAAGCCTTGATTTACCTGACTCGCTCATCCTATATGTTGTAGATTTTATCTTTATTTGTTTGCTAGTTTATGCTGTTCACGTTTTTTTTTTTAGGAAGGCCGCATGTAGGCCAAAACGTCAGTATTTTGTTGTGTTTCTTTTTTGTAAAGCTGTCACAATACATTGTAGGAGTATACGTTACACCCCACTACTTGCTCTTGCTACCAGCTTTGCAGCAGCACTGAAATTTTGTGCCTGTTCCCTGTTTTATCTAAGTCGTACTTGCTTCTATATTTTCAAAGAGTTCTAACTTGAATACACAGCTCACACATTTGATAGTAAATCTGCTTTGCACGTATGTGAGAAGGTGGTTACACCTCGTTGCATGTATATTAGAAGGTGGTTATACCTCGTGTGCATATTAGAAGGTGGTTACACCTCGTTGCATGTATATTAGAAGGTGGTTGTACCTCGTTGTGTGTATATTAGAAGGTGGTTACACCTCGTTGCATGTAAATTAGAAGGTGGTTGGACCTCGTTGCGTGTATATTAGAAGGTGGTTACACCTCGTTGCATGTATATTAGAAGCTGGTTACACCTCGTTGCATGTATATTAGAAGGTGATTGTACCTCGTTACATGTATATTAGAAGGTGGTTATACGTCGTTGCGTGTATATTAGAAAGTGGTTACACCTCGTTGCATGTATATTAGAAGGTAGTTACAACTCGTTGCATTTATATTAGAAGGTGATTACGCCTCGTTGCATGTATATTAGAAGGTGTTTGCACCTCGTTGCATGTATAATAGAAGGTAGTTACAACTCGTTGCATGTATATTAGAAGGTGGTTACACCTCGTTGCATGTATATTATCAGGTGGTTACATCTCGTTGCATGTATATTAAAAGGTGGTTACACCTCGTTGCATGTGTATTAGAAGTTGGTTACGCCTCGTCAACGATTGTCTTAAGGTTCATCTCTCCTAATTTTCTGTCTGGGTTTACTCTTGTAGCCTTGGACCATCTCGAGAAACATACAAAGCAATAAGTTTGATAGTCACAGGAAGTGCCGTCTAATGCTGTAAGGTAGCAGGAAACCATGAGCTGACCTATGAAACTACTAATGTGCAGATATGTGGTCTATACCTCAATATTCTTCGTTATTGGCTTTCGCGATTCCGCATTGTATCATTGTTGATGCGGTGATGTGCATCTGGTAGGCGTTACTAACAATCTAGTCTCGGAAAGAGAAAATATGTCATCATGTACAGCTACCTTGACCTTTGAAATGATAGACATATATTCAACAAATGGTTAGCTGCTATAAGCTTGAAGGATAGACATATATTCAAGAAATGTTTAGCTGTTTTAAGGTCTGATCCTTGAAGGATGGACTCAACAAATGTTTAGCTGCTATAAGGTATGATCCATGAAGGATAGTCATATATTCAACAAATGTTTAGATGTTTTAAGGTCTGATCCTTGAAGGATAGACATATATTCAACAAATGTTTAGCTGTTTTAAGGTCTGATCCTTGAAGGATGGACTCAACAAATGTTTAGCTGCTATAAGGTATGATCCATGAAGGATAGTCATATATTCAACAAATGTTTAGATGTTTTAAGGTCTGATCCTTGAAGGATAGACATATATTCAACAAATGTTTAGCTGTTTTAAGGTCTGATCCTTGAAGGATGGATTCAACAAACGTTTAGCTGCTATAAGGACTGACCCATGAAGGATAGACATATATTCAACAAACGTTTAGCTGCTATAAGGACTGACCCATGAAGGATAGACATATATTCAACAAATGTTTAGCTGCTATAAGGACTGACCCATGAAGGATTGACATATATTCAACAAATGTTTAGCTGCTATAAGGACTGACCCATGAAGAATAGACATATATTCAACAAACGTTTAGCTGCTATAAGGACTGACCCATGAAGAATAGACATATATTCAAGAAGTGTTTAGCTTCTATAAGGCCTGATCCTTGAAGGATGGACTCAACAAATGTTTGGCTGTTATAAGGCCTGATCCTTGAAGGATGGACTCAACAAATGTTTAGCTGTTATAAGGCCTGATCCTTGAAGGATGGACTCAACAAATGTTTAGCTGTTATAAGGCCTGATCCTTGAAGGATGGACTCAACAAATGTTTGGCTGTTATAAGGCCTGATCCTTGAAGGATGGACTCAACAAATGTTTAGCTGTTATAAGGCCTGATCCTTGAAGGATGGACTCAACAAATGTTTAGCTGTTATAAGGCCTGATCCTTGAAGGATGGACTCAACAAATGTTTAGCTGCTATAAGATCGAAACAATAAGAGGAAACAACTGTTTGTTAAATGTATTTATTGTATCGTTGCTCCAGCTTTCCAAGTAATCCACAAATATTCAAACAACAGCTGGTGGAAAATGCTCAGTTAGGAAAACTCCATGCAAGAGAATCTTGTCGGTCGTGGCAGACGTGTCAACCTTTAAAAAAATAAAAATGTTCGGCAGGAGCACGGCTGCTTGATTTCATCTCAAAGTGACATTTTAGTTTAATCCTAGAAAATGTGCAGCGTTTATGGATGAAGATGTCCAGAGTGTTTTACATTCCACTCACTGTTAAAACTGCTATTTTATTAAAGTGGTTTCAATTTGTGACACCTCACACGAGACGTGAAATAGTTTATTGGCAGTAGATATGTATATAAGGAATTCTTGGAGAAGACAGATGGAAGCAGAGATTAAGATGATGGGGGGGAAGACATGGAATGATCTTAAAAGAATGGCAAGAAATAGAACGGCTTAGAAAGTGTTTGTTGAAGACCTATGCTCCACAGGGAGCTGAAAGGTAAAAGAAGAAATATGTATATGTCAATACTAAGTTAGTAGTCAATGCTTGTCACAAAAAATAAAAAATCAGAAAATCCAAGAGTTACAGGCGGTGCAATATTCGCGTTTTAACCATAAAGGTATTTCTTTGATTTTTTTCCCTACATTTTAAGACGCATTTAAACAAAACATAATTACTTTGAGTGAATAAAAGAAGAAGTATGTGTTTTTGTCATCATGGAAAGACATAGGAGAAAATCATGAACTAAAGTATCAGTGATAAACAACTGCAGGAAAGATCCGCTACTCTTGTTAGACTGCTCCCCGAGGAGATCATTTATAAATACAAACAAATGCTGACTTGCAGAAAGCCAAAGTGTAAGGAAATTCCCTTAATTATTTCTGTTGATAGCGGATGTAAAGCAGGAAGAAAACACGAAATGGAAATTTCTCACCTGCTTGTAGCGGAATTCACACCTGGGACCTACTTGTCAAGCGATTGACACCTTTCCTCTAGCCCACCAAGTCCCTCTAAGGTTTTTTGTTTTTTTTTTTGCGTTCGCCAGCTTTTACCTCTGACGAAGTCCCTAGAGACTAGGAACTGAATTTTGCATGTTAATCCGTTTTTCCCTGACAGCCGTGTGCACAGGGGTCCCTCGGCGCACAGGCAGATTACTCCGTCTTCGGCGGTACTCATATTTTTTTCCGTCGATGAGTAATTGACGTTTCAAGCCGGGCCTCGCTGCTGAGACCAGGGGTGATTGCCGCAGAGAGAAATCATAAATAAAAATCCCAACCTGTAAGGTTTTAAGCCTCCCTTATAGACTGACGATATTTGTATACATTAATTTGTATGTAATTGTTCTTTGCTTTTGATAAATAATATACATGTATTGTTTTAAAATACAACAAATAAACAGTTCGTCTTCTTTCCTTCCTCTGTGCCTTTCAGCGTCGAGGGGAGATATAACTTGCGGTCTTTTGCTCTTCTGTTCGCCTCTGCTGCTGTTATGTTTCCTAGTGTTTCTAATATATCGCCAATCCATCTTTTTCGTGGTCGACCCTTCGGTCTGGTGTTTTCGCAATGTTCATTGAGAGCGTGTTGTGTTGTTTTTTGATCACTCTACCTTTGTTACGTGGCCAAACCATTTTATCTATTGTTTCTTTATATATTCTATGGCGGGGTTTATTCCTAGCTTTTTTCTCAGGTCTTCATTTCTGATCTTGTTTCCCAGGCTGTTTCCTATCATTCGCCTAACACACTTCATCTCAGCAGCGGTTATTATTTCTTGTTGTTCTTGCATCTAGGGTCCAGGACTGGCATTGGTATCACAACGTTGACAAACAAAAAACAGTACGCCATTAAAATAATGTTACAATACTACAGCCAATTGCTTTTTGACGGAAACGTCATGCGAAAAAAAAGCTAGTGAGCAGTCATAAAAGTATGCGTGCTGATGATGAAAGCGACTGACATCAGATTTTAAAATAAAAAGCAATGAAGGTCGCTACTGCAATGAAAGATAACACGATAAATATAAAATAATTCAATATTTTATTATTGTTTTTATTTTCGACGCAGAAAGCTACATATAGTTACAGGGGACAAAAATAAGTAACGTTCCTTTTAGATAGTATTTGATTGGATAAAAGTTAGACAATCCAGCACGTCAAAAGAAGGTCAACGAAATGCCTATCAAGATCTCACTTCACCTTACAATTGGTCTCCATGGTAACTGCATGCGTCAAAGCAGACGAGTTGATGATCTCGCAGTCACGGAAGCAATAGGGTCTGTTGATATAGATGACGTAGTACTGCTATACCATTAGGATGAAAAATCTGCAATTTATACAGCAGAATCCGGGAAATCGAGAAAAAAATTACATCTCGCCACTTACCTGTCATAGGATTAAGACAGTGCTTCCCAAAGTATGCGCCGCGACTCCCAGGGCGCCGCAAAACTTTGGCAAGGATAAGATGATTCGCTGAATTATCGCCCCTGAGGTTTCCCTCTATAATAATATTCATTTATTATTATTTGTCTCCAGTATTAAAACAAAAACCACTGGAAACTACTATTCGTTCAGTTTCGTCCTATAAATGTTTGTCTGCAACACAAGTATTCAGTCCTACCGGGAGATACTTGTCTTAATAGGAAAGTACAGAAAAACAATTTATCACCGAGCTGTGATCGTAACCCTATGCTATAGTCATGAGAACACCGGCGTGAAAGACATCGTCCACGATAGCTAATTTCATTGTTAGCTGAGTGGCAGTGTTCCTAAGCGTTCGGCTTCTCGAGGCAAGTTGCAGTGCCAAGGAGTACGGTTTGATCCTGCTTCGGACCATATATTGTTCTTTGTTTTTGTTCTGTTGTTTATTTGTAATTTTTTTCTGAATGCTGAAAAACATATCTCTTCCTCCCTAAAACATATCTCTTCCTCCCTAAAACATATCTCTTCCACTTCTCTATTCACCTGATCATCTAACATGTAATTATAGATAATTGTACTTCACCGTTTGTTGTCGTTGTCCTTATATTCTGAAGAAGGCCCCAGGCCGAAACGTCAATATTGTGTTGTGTTCCTTCCTTGTAAAGCTGTCACCATACCTTGGAGTGTTTAACACTCCCCACCACTGGCTCCTCTTCCTCCTACAACAGTGCAAAACAGTGTAGAACAGTGTAAAACAGTAGTTAGAAATAATCAAATAACAATATCCACATAAGCTTAATATTTTTTAGCACATAAACAAGTTCCTACAGGATAGTGTCAACTCTATCAACATTTATCAAACTATCTCATCAGGAAGCCCAGTAAATTAATAGTAATGAACATAAAGTGAATACTCAAGCAAACTTTCCCACACTCCTTTTTTTTTTTTGCTTAATTAAATCAGTTTTATTTCTTTATTGTTACTGAACCTAATTTATGTACCTAAAGTCGTAACTCACTCAAAAATAATTACAAGAAAACGAGTTTACCTGACTCATACTATCGTAACTGCGATGGTGGCGCCGCCAGTTAATGATCATTAGCAAAAGGGAGCCTCGAGTGTTAAACGTTTCTGAACCACTGGTCTAAGAGATATCATACTTTACAAGAACAACATATAGAATATGAACAAAACTGAAAATCGTAGTTGTTATTGAAATATTTCTAAAGTGGGTCGTTGACCCTTTTCGATCATACTCTCTCTGTCTGGCGTATGTTTTACTCCAGGTCTATCACCGCCTGTATTTTGAAGTGTGGAGCAGTAATAATATCTTACCACACTTTACTTGTCCGGTGTTTACTATTTTTGTAGCACTATTTTTTATATCCGGGGAAAGAACTACGGTGTTGACATAATGTAAATCACATTAACGAAAGGAGTGTACTGGTTGTCAACAAAGCTGTGGGCACAATACAATAGTCTCTTTACGCCACATACCCTGGCGTGGTTCTTCCTTATTCTAAATCAACATCTGCTTGTTTTTTTTTTTTTCATCTTATTTACATAGAATCCAGAAGACGCACCACAGAAATAAAAACCAGAATAGCTCAGGCCAAAATAGCATTTCAGAAAATGAAAAATATCTTATGTATCAAATATATGTCAATAGAAGTGAGAAAGAGAGTTCATCGGTGCTATATAGAGCCAATTCAGACCTGTGGAAGCGAATCATGGACAGTAGACAAACAAATGAAAAGACGATTAGAGGACACAGAGATTGTATTTCTCAGAAGAATGTTGAAAGTTCCCTGGACAGATAAAAAGACCAATAAGGAAATTTTCAAAGAGGCCAACACAAAAAGGGAACTCCTAAAAACCATCAGAAAGAAACAATCGACATTTTTCGGACACATCATGAGAAGAGGAAAGTTGGAATACTTGGTTACAACTGGCAAAATACAGGGAAAGAGATCTCGCGGACGACAAAGAGAGAAAATGTTTGATAGCTTGGTGTCATGGCATGGAAAACGGTCAGCAACAGAACTGATACGATGCACTGTACATATAAGATCGTGGAAGGACATGATCGCCTACGCCAACCGGTATGGCACGTGATGATGATCCAGAGTAGAGGGATGCTGTGTTGTCTTGATGCAAGACGTCGGTCTCTAGACAAGAAGATCGCGAATCTGACTCCCCCAACAGGCGTTGAGAACTGTTATCGTCAAATTTGCTGTTTCTTCTTGGTTTTGCCTACCCTTTGTCTCTGAGTAGTAGAACACGATGTCTAGTACTTTCGGATAGCGGCGATCAAGAAGTGATGTTGTTTACATTTTTGAGCCTTTTCAGTTAAAAGTCGAAAAGAGTAGGTCAAAATGGCCGCTGCCCAGACGCAACTTGTTATACAATTAAAAGCTGACAAGACATAAATTGTTATACAATTAAAGGCTGACAAAACATAAATTGTTGTACTATTAAAAGCTGACAAGACATAAATTGTTGTACAATTAAAAGCTGACAAGACATAAATTGTTATACAATTAAAAGCTGACAAGACATAAATTGCTATACAATTAAAAGCTGACAAGACATAAATTGTTGTACTATTAAAAGCTGACAAGACATAAATTGTTATACGATTAAAAGCTGACAAGAGATAAATTGTTGTACAATTAAAAGCTGACAAGACATAAATTGTTATACGATTAAACGCTGCCCAAATGCCCATTCACCTTCACCCCTTTTATTTTTTAAAGGTGGTCAGCTCGTGGAATCTTCGCTACACAACTCAACACAGTCCAATGGCCGGTCAGCGCGTGTAGTCTTCGCTACGCAACTCAGTCCGATGACCGGTCGGCGCGTGTAGTCTTCGCTACGCAACTCAGTCCAATGGCCGGTCAGCGCGTGTAGTCTTCGCTACGCAACTCAGTCCAATGGCCGGTCAGCGCGTGTAGTCTTCGCTACACAACTCAACTCAATCCAATGGCCGGTCAGCGCGTGTAGTCTTCGCTACACAACTCAACTCAGTCCAATGGCCGGTCAGCGCGTGTAGTCTTCGCTACGCAACTCAGTCCGATGACCGGTCGGCGCGTGGAGTCTTCGCTACGCAACTCAGTCCGATGACCGGTCGGCGCGTGGAGTCTTCGCTACGCAACTCAACTCAGTCCGATGGCCGGTCAGCGCGTGTAGTCTTCGCTACACAACTCAACTCAGTCCGATGACCGGTCGGCGCGTGTAGTCTTCGCTACACAACTCAACTCAGTCCAATGGCCGGTCAGCGCGTGTAGTCTTCGCTACACAACTCAACTCAGTCCAATGGCCGGTCAGCGCGTGTAGTCTTCGCTACACAACTCAACTCAGTCCGATGACCGGTCAGCGCGTGTAGTCTTCGCTACACAACTCAACTCAGTCCAATGGCCGGTCAGCGCGTGTAGTCTTCGCTACACAACTCAACTCAGTCCGATGACCGGTCGGCGCGTGGAGTCTTCGCTACGCAACTCAACTCAGTCCAATGGCCGGTCAGCGCGTGTATGGGAACGATCGGTATACACACCTTGCACTTGCTGTTGGAGAGAGTAACATACTAGATATAGGAATGTCGGGATTTGGTGACGCAACTTCCTGAAACCAACCAACCAAAGAAAAGCCTGAGGTAGGCGGCCTGCAGTCGACCAGAACTGTCAGCGCTCAGAAGCTGACCAAGAACTCAAGCCCTGTCCCTGAAGAGCTTCACAGAAACAGATTTCATCAAAACCGATCTACGTGGCGGGGGGTGACTGATGTCCCTGCTGTGGAGAAAAAGTTCGATGATATAGAAGATCAAACATTACATTTATCCTTGAGTGCCGTCTCCGCATCGAAGGTTGGCTACCATGGAGCGCCATTCCACTCTATCTCTTGCTTTGATAGTGCAGATTGTCATAGGCTGACTTGTCCATCTTTTAATGTTACTCGACCATGTTAGTCTTGGTCTGCCTCTTTTGCCTTGTATTTTCCCTTTCAATATTACTTTTATTAGACTGTTGTGTCTTTTAACATGCCCCCCAAAATTTCATTTGTCTTGTTCTAATTGTGTTTATTAGTTCTCTTTTCATTTTTTTTCTCTCTCTCTCTAATTAACCCCGTCACGCCAAGTGGCGTATAGGGAATATGGTGTTAGTGACCATAAATTTTACAAACATTTCGACACATGATTTTTGGGGTAATGTTGTCGGTATTACGCCCGTGCCGCATTACTTTCCCAGAAAAAATCCGGTACCCATTTAAGGCTGGGTGAACCCGGAATCCGTCGATTGTTTTCTCTTCTTTTCTTTCCATCCAATTTTACCTATTCTTCTATAAATTCACATTTCAAAGGCTTCCATTTTCTGTTCTCTTTTCTTGTCTAATGTCCATGTTTCTGCACCATACAGGAATATTGAGAAGATGTAACATTTTGCTATAATATTTTGCTTAGTTTCAGCCCTGGTGTTATTTGTTTTGATGTTAGTATACTTTTCATGGTATTAAAATTACTTTTTGCCATACCTATTCTTTTGTTTATTTCAGTTTTACATTTTCCAACACTGGTTATAGTCAAACATTACATTACCTGTATTATTTTGTTTTGTTTCTCAGGAGTGCAATAAAAATCGTGACCTGTACACTACATGGTGGCTCCATTGGGCATGCGCGGTCTATATCGCCCAAATCCACATCAAAAACATCTGCCGCATCCCATGAGAAATAATGCCGCACTAATACATCTTCCTTTATATTACCTTTCTCTTAACATTTCTCTTTATTTCTAATTTCCTTCTCTTTCGACTCTCAACCGCCCACATTTTCCCACTTCTTCTCAATCTGTAACAACTCAGTTACAATCTAATCATTTGTAACATTTCAGTTACATTCATGTATAACATCTCAGTTACAATCTATTCATTTGTAACATCTCAGTTAGAGTCGTAACACACTCTAAGAACCGTTATTTGAAAGCAACGCGTCACCAAACAAAACTTTCTGCATGATCTCCTGTCACTAGGAAGTATCATATTCATGAGTGTCTCGCAACAGCCCACAATAAATGTATTTATAGACATTTCAGTCTTAGAGAAACACGAGACCTTAATGTAGTATTTCATTTCATCGTGTACACCGACGTTCCATACACAATTCCTAAACTTATTAATAAAGACTTTGAATTATAATTATCAACTTCAATCTTCCGCCTCTGTATCACGATCTTGTCTGCTGGAGCGTGTCTATCCAAGAATAAAATCACGATCTCTAATTCATTAAGGCAGGGCACAAGAATTTCTCAAAAGCTGGTTTTCAAAGATATAATACCACTGAGTTAAATGATCTGTGCATACCGTGAGCTATGCGTTACATCCATTTTGATCGTGTTTCGATATCCCGATTGCTTACGATGAATGATGATATCGTATGACGGGGAACAGATGGCTGTGTTCACTTTCTGCTCGGTTTTACCTTATGTCTTTTGGCGTGTGCTGAGACCACTATGATGGGGACTGCGGCTACCTTTCTTTGTTTGGGAGATGAGATAATAATTCGGATGATTCCACTGGCACGGGCGGTTGAGCAATTATAGATTTTAATTCGTTTGCAGTGATACCGGGGCCTTCCATAACCATAACCATATTGCGACCTACAAACCATGTACACGTCACAGGATTAACGGGGAAACCAACTAGCAATATTGCTGAATGTTGGTGACCTTAATGACGTGGGCATCTGATGTGAGTAAAACCACAGAGTGAATATAGATTTTAAATAGCTAGACGACATATGTTAGCTCGAACATTAGTAACGACGTTAATTTATTATTTATAATTAAAAAAAATAGTTTAAAACGAAGAAGAAAAAAGACTTCATAGTAGGAACTGGAGAGGAGAAATGAAAAAAAACATGTTTAATGATATGGTTAAAGCTTTACGTATTTAATGGACGACAACAATATGAACGACGTTTTGGCTCAATAGGCCTTCATCAGGAACATTAAACAACACACACACACACATATATATTTAAGTAAATAAAATTACCCATACATAGCTAACTAATAATGAAGTATCTAAAACAAAATAATTTCGAACAAGAATGAGAAATAAAAATAAAAATGTCTTCCCTGCGTATAGCGCTGTGAGTAAAAGGAAAATGAACGATGGCTAGTCCGCGCAAGATACTGGTGGAGTTGACTAGCTAATGGAAGGATCAAAATACAGGTGGAAGGGTTCTACAAATATATATTGTGTTATCCTACTGTCAGAAATGGTTCCCTTCAATTTCTAGGTTATTTTTCTTGGTAACTACGTATTCAAAAAGCATGTCATTCGTGTTCTGTACAGAGATTACTCTATAAGCTGATTTGTTATGTAGTCGTTGCCAGTTTTCGGCAGATGAATCAAAATACTATGTAGCCACTTTTCTTTAATTGTTACACTCCCAATACTACTGTAGTGGAAGTTTTCAAGATCCCCAAATTCCATATCCGATAACTACTTAAAGCCCTAGGCACTATCCTGATCGAGTGCAAAGTGTTTTGCTCATCCTCTCCACCCCCTCCCCTGCTCCATCACACACAAATAAAATGTCAACGTAATTGTGATGCCATTCATTTTCCGTATAGATCTTTCTCCAAATCCATACGCTTGGCCTCACCAGTTCTCCGCCAGATACTTTTCATATCTCCATCCATCCATCCATCCATCCATCCATCCATCCATCCATCCATCCATCCATCCATCCATCCATCCATCCATCCATCCATCCATCCATCCATCCATCCATCCATCTCTCCATCCATCCATCCATCCATCCATCCATCCATCCATCCATCCATCCCTCCATCCATCCATCCACTATCCATCCATCCATTAAACCAACCATCCATCCGTTCATCTATCTATTCGTATGTCTGTCTGTCTATCTGGCCTTCTGTCTGTCTGCCTACCTACCTACCTACCTAAATACCTACCTACCTACCTACTTACCTACCTACCTACCTACGTAAATACCTACCTTCCTACCTACCTAAATACCTACCTTCCTACCTACCTACCTACCTGTCTGCCTGTTTATCTGTTCGTCTGTTCGTCTATCTGCCTACCTGTCTATCTGCCTACCTGTCTGTCTATCTGCCTGTCTGTCTTTATGTCTATCTGTCTATCTGTCTGTCTGTTTGAATTTTCTTCCTTTTCTATCTCTCCCTCTCCTTCATTTCTACTTTTCCCCTGTTTAAATATCTAATGTCATCTTGTTTATATTTTTTCTTCCCTAATTGTTACTGAGATAACGAAATAGTTTTCACGTTCAACCCTTATCCAGATAGCTTAAGCTGTAATTCCAATTTCGATTATTATATATATATATATTTTTTCAGAACAATACTGCTTCGATGTTCATCCAGTCTCTGAAAGTATGTACTGTAGTTTTCTCTGGAGCAATAGAGCGGCATGTTGTGGTGCTGACTAAATCATTCAGAAACGTGCCAAATGGTAATTAAAATAATTGGCTTAAACAACCATAATCAAAAGATGTTCCTGACTGATGCCCAATAAGGTTGCTAAGCTAAACAAATCTAAATGACTTGATATCTCTAAATTAAACCTCTTTTACTGTCTCTATTTATTAAAAGTTATTGAGTTATTTGCGGGTCATCATCATTGCACTCCGAACACGCCCATAGGTGCTCAGATCCCCTCCTCAGCAATTCCCTCAGTGTCCAGCGACTGACGACTCCAGTTCTGTGTTGGTTGATAAGTCTTCTTACACGGCCACTAAGTTTCTCATTTCTGGCTGTGCCCAACTTAACTCCCATTTCCATCATCCAAAGAAGTGACGTGGATCTGTGTTTGTCGAAGTCCTGTGCTCTTCCCCCATCTCGGAGGGCATTTATTTATTTAAAGTATCTGACGTCAGAAATATAAGATCAGGAAAAAAAAAAACAGAAAAAATATAGAAAAAATCCTGGCCTTACGTTAAGTTAAAAACAATTAAAATTATTTGGCACCGATAAGGTAGAAAAATTAAAATACAACACAAAAAGGAACTTCCAACAGACGCTCAAGAAAAATTCGACCATAGATAAATGATGGATTGATAGAATATTAGAAATACTAGGTGACATAAGAACAAGAGAGGTCAAAGGAATACAAACTGCAAACTATATTGTCGGTGGTGAGAGGCAAATGAGGAAGGTAATATGAAGTTGTCTTTATGTTTTTCTGAATTATTTTTCTCTCTTAAGGTTGTGAGTTAAAATCCTGGCTGCACCGGATGGGATTTTCATTTACGATTTCTCTCTGCGGCAACTAACCCTGTTCTCAGCAGCTAGGCCCGGCTTGAAACCTCAATTACTCATCGACGAAAAAAAATATGAGTGCCTCCGAAGTCGGAGTTATCTGCTTCTGTGGCGAGGGACCCCTGTGCACATGGCTGCCAGGAAAAAAAAACGGGTTAACACACAAAATTCAGTTCCTTGTCTCTAGGGACTTCGGTTAAGCTGGCGAACGAAAACAAAAACTTTCTTTGATGTTTCCCATCTTTCTGCCCCCCCCCCCCACCCTCTTTCTTTTCTCTCACTTCTAGCTTTCACATCAGCCCTCTTCTACATGTAGATAACATATACTTTGTAAAATGAAAAAATATTGTAAAAGGATATCCTGTCAAAGATAGAGGAGCATTGCAACCAATCAGAACACTGGTCAGACAGGAAGACACAATTGAACCAATAAGAAGCAGGTCTGTGTAAAGACAGTCACTGCTTGAGATTACAGCTACTTGTGGACAGACGATATCACCATGGAGTGTCAGTCTGAAGAGGCTCAACATTGAAGATACGTCAACCACTTAAAACAAACAACATGACAACTGTTTGTGTGCGTCATTGACACCAGCGAGATGTGCTTTTCTTTTTATCTATTTATTTATATTAACTATCTAGGAATCAACGCTCTTGATGTTTCAAAGTATTTCATCGACATACGAGTATTCTCACTCTGCCCCTTCCAAAATAGATAAATAAAAATGTGTATCGTGCAATACTCGCTTTCATTACATTTATATTTTTAATGTTTTAATTTGAGATAGAGTTTATAAAGAAGTATGGACTTATTGGCTTAAAGTAGTTCACAATTTCAAGCCAGAAATGTTTTGTTAGGCTAAATTAGGATCATCATCATCACAACACTCCGGGCACATGATTTTTGGGGTAATGTGACTAATTGTGATGTTGGTTATCAAATCCTCGCAATCGTTCATGATATCGCTCTGCTCTGGCAACAGCAGTCTCTCCACACCCCCCCCCCACCTCCACCGGTTCACACAGTCTGCTTTCGATTTTTTTTCTCTACCTTTCAAATCCCTGTGGGGCAAAAGTCTTCAACAAACACTTTCCAAGCCGTTCTGTTTCTTGTCATTCTTTTAAGATCATTCCATGTCTTTACCATCATCTTCATCTCCGGGCTAGATTGTTATGACACAAAACAGAAGGAAAATAAATAAGAAACACAAATAATTCAAGATTTAAAATCAGTTGTGATACAAAAAAAAGCCAGTGATGATTTAATATGTTTTATGTTTGTTGTAGATGATGCCAGTTGTGTAAGTACCAGGAACATGACAGCGATGTTGCTGCTAAATAAGAAAACAGGGATATCGCTAATAAGGAGGTAATATTATGTCAGTGATGGAAAGAAGGTTAGAGTGATGTTGACGATGAAAAAAAATTGATATTGGTGAAAAAAATGGATGCTGTTGGTGATGAAGAGGAAGGTAACAGTGACATTATTTGTAAAGAAGATGACGATAGTGGTTTTGCTGACTAATGAGATGGTGATAGTGGTGTTGGTGACTAATGAGATGATGATAGTGGTGTTGCTGACTAATGAGATGATGATAGTGGTTTTGCTGACTAATGAAATGACAATAGTGGTGTTGATGACTAATGAGATGATGATAGGGGTGTTGATGACTAATAATATGATGATAGTGGTGTTTTTGTCTAATGAAATGATGATAGTGGTGTTGCTGACTAATGAGATGATGATAGTGGTGTTGATGACTAATGATATGATGATAGTGGTGTTGCCGACTAATGAGATGCTGATAGTGGTGTTGTTGACTAATGAGATGATGATAGTGGTGTTGATGTCTAATGAGATGATGATAGTGGTGTTGATGACTAATGAGATGATGATAGTGGTGCTGATGACGAATAAGATGATGACAGTGGTGTTGATGTCTAATGAGATGATGATAGTGGTGTTGATGACTAATGAGATGATGATAGTGGTGTTGATGACTAATGAGATGATGATAGTGGTGTTGATGACTAATGAGATGATGATAGTGGTGTTGATGACTAATGAGATGATGATAGTGGTGTTGATGACTAATGAGATGATGATAGTGGTGTTGCCGACTAATGAGATGATGATAGTGGTGTTGATGACTAATGAGATGATGATAGTGGTGTTGATGACTAATGAGATGATGATAGTGGTGTTGATGACTAATGAGATGATGATAGTGGTGTTGATGACTAATGAGATGATAATAATGGTGTTGCTGACTAATGAGATGTTGATAGTGGTGTTGATGACTAATAAGATGATGATAGTGGTGTCGCTGACTAATGAGATGATGATAGTGGTGTTGCTGACTTATAAGATGATGATAGTGGTGTCGCTGACTAATGAGATGATGATAGTGGTGTTGATGACTAATGAGATGATGATATTGGAATTGCTGACTAATGAGATGGTGACAGTGGTGTCGATGATTAATGAGATGATGACAGTGGTGTTGATGACTAATGAGATGATGATAATGGTGTTGATGACTAACGAGATGATGATAGTGGTGTTGATGACTAATGAGATGATGATAGTGGTGTTGATGACTAATGAGATGATGATAGTGGTATTGATGACTAATGAGATGATGATAGTGGTGTTGATGACTAATGAGATGATGACAGTGATGTCGATGACTAATGAGATGATGACAGTGGTGTTGATGACTGATGAGATGATGATGATAATGGTGTTGATGACTAACGAGATGATGATAGTGGTGTTGATAACTATTGAGATGATGATAGTGGTGTTCATAACTAATGAGATGATGACAGTGGTGTTGATGACTAATGAGATGATGATAGTGGTGTTGCCGACTAATGAGATGATGATACTGGTGTTGATAACTAATGAGATTATGATAGTGGTGTTGATGACTAATGAGATGATGACAGTGGTGTCGATGACTAATGAGATGATGATAGTGGTGTTGATGACTAATGAGATGATGATAATGGTGTTGATGACTAACGAGATGATGATAGTTGTGTTGATAACTAATGAGATGATGATAGTGGTGTTGATGACTAATGAGATGATGAAAATGGTGTTGATGACTAATGAGATGATGATAATGGTGTTGATGACTAACGAGATGATGATAGTGGTGTTGATAACTATTGAGATGATGATAGTGGTGTTGATAACTATTGAGATGATGATAGTGGTGTTGATGACTAATAAGATGATGACAGTGGTGTTGCCGACTAATAAGATGATGACAGTGGTGTTGATGACTAATGAGATGAAGATAGTGGTGTTGATGACTAATGAGATGCTGATAGTGGTGTTGTTGACTAATAAGATGATGATAGTGGTGTTGATGACTAATGGGATGATTATAGTAGTGTTGATGACTAATGAGATGATGATAGTGGTGTTTCTGACTAATAAGATGATGATAGTGGTGTTGATAACTAATTAGATGATGACAGTGGTGTTGCCGACTAATAAGATGATTATAGTGGTGTTGATGACTAATGAGATGATGATAGTGGTGTTGATAACTAATAAGATGATGATAGTGGTGTTGATGACTAATAAGATGATTATAGTGGTGCTGATGACGAATAAGATGATGATAGTGGTGTTGATAACTAATTAGATGATGACAGTGGTGTTGATGACTAATAAGATGATTATAGTGGTGCTGATGACGAATAAGATGATGATAGTGGTGTTGATGACTAATAAGATGATTATAGTGGTGCTGATGACGAATAAGATGATGATAGTGGTGTTGATAACTAATTAGATGATGACAGTGGTGTTGATGACTAATGAGATGATTATAGTGGTGTTGATGACTAATGAGATGATGATAGTGGTGTTGATAACTAATAAGATGATGATAGTGGTGTTGATGACTAATAAGATGATTATAGTGGTGCTGATGACGAATAAGATGATGATCGTGGTGTTGATAACTAATTAGATGATGACAGTGTTGTAGATGACTAATAAGATGATGACAGTGTTGTAGATGACTAATAAGATGATGACAGTGTTGTAGATGACTAATAAGATGATGACAGTGTTGTAGATGACTAATAAGATGATTATAGTGGTGTTGATGACGAATAAGATGATGATCGTGGTGTTTCTGATATTAAGATGACGATGCAGTGAGTGAAATTGAATAAAACATTTATGTTGATGAATAAGAAGACAATATTTTTACTGATGATTTGTTTATAGTTATTATGTTGAAAATGAAGAAAATGGGATAATTCTGATGCTGATCATGAAGCCAACAGGCACTCTTCTTACCAATATGGAAAAATAAAGGTAGCAAGAGAGACTGCAATCAATATAGAGGTATATCGCTTCTTAACCATGTAGGAAAGTTATACCCCAAAATTGAGGAAAAAAGACTGAGACCAATAACAGAACTACAGTTAAGCGATTCTCAAATGGAGTTCCGAAAAAAAACGAGGATGTAGTGACGCTCTATTCGCACTAAAACAGAAAAGATGACAGAACACGATCAACATTTGTACATAGCTTTCATTGAACAGGGAAAAGCATTCGACCGAGTAAACAAAACAACTGTTGGAAATACTAACAACATACGGAGTAAGCCTCTACATCAACAGCAGCTGCAGTCAGAAAGAACAGCTGCAGGTTACACAGATAATTTGAAGTTAGATCAGGAGTAAGACAGGGGTGAGTACTGTCTCTCCTACTGTTTATTACATACATGGATTTTATATGCAGGTTTATATTAAAGCAGGGGGTGTTGGTGCTGTAGACGAACTATGGGGAAAGTATACATATGGTTAATGATGAAGTAGATGTTGAGATACTAGATGACGGAGTATAGAATAACGACGAAAGTAGATTGATGGCGTTAATAGTAGAATTAAAGAGCATAGTTTTAATATTGTATGGTGTTGATGAGACAAGAATTTTTCTGGGGGCTGTAAAAATGTGGTTTTACAGAAGAATGTAGAGAATACCATGGACAGTTAAGAAGCGTAATGAAAACGTTCTGAAAGAGACCAAAGCAAAAAAGAGCTAATTTCCAATATTTGGAAAAAACAATCATTAAATTATTGGGCCATGTAATGAGAAGAGAACATCTGGAATTTATTGCAACAACTGGGAAAATTGAGGGACGAAGAGATAAAGGGAAGCAAAGATTAAAGATATCAGACTGCTTAAGAGAATGGCTTGGCAGGTCAACAACAGAAATGATAAATAACTGTCGAGATCGAAAGTTGTGGAGGACATGATTACCTACGCCAGCTGGCCCGGTACTTGATGATGATGATGATGTTGATGATAGATTATGAAATGATGGTGTTGACGGTCAAGTATAGAACTGAGTTATTGAATTATTGAGTTATTTGCGGGTCATCATCATTGCACTCCGAACATGTCCATAGGTGCTCAGATCCCCTCCTCAGCAATTCTCGCAGTGGCCAGCGACTGACAACTCCAGTTCTGTGTTGTTTCATAAGTCTATAGATAAGAGTAATACGGTTGATAAGAGTATAGGATTCTAATGTTAATAGTAGAGTATAGAATGATGACGTAGACGGTCGAGTAGAGAATGATGATGATAATGGTAGAGTATGGAATGATCGCGTTGGCGGCCGAGTACAGATTTATGGCATTGACGGTAGATTATAGAATTGAGTTATTGAGTTATTGAGTTATTTACGGGGCATCATCACTACACTCCGAACATGTCCATAGGTGCTCAGATCCCTTCCTCAGCAAGTCTTGTAGTTTCCAGCGACTGACGACTCCAGTTCTGTGTTGATTGATAAGTCTATAGAGAAGAATTATAATAAGATGAAAGGATATGAGTATAGAATGGTAATGTTAATAGTAAATTAAAATGTATAGAGTGATGACGTAGACGGTCGTGTAGAGAATGATGATGCTAATGGTAGAGTATAGAAATATATAGCCATGGCCGGGCCGACTATAGAATGCTGATGGCAGTGTTTACTCTGATATTATTGAGAGCTTTCTGTGTTTGCAGTGAGTCATAACGTTGGTGGTTGAGTATTTAATAATAGTATTCCTCATCTGCGTTCACCTGTTGTGTCACTAGTTTACGACAATCCGCAATACCTGCGCCTTTCGGCCCGACACATCAGTCGTCATCATTGGTAGATTTTTTAAAATTAATTTTTTAAAGAAAATTGGTATACATTTTTTAATAACCGCAGGCTGCGGTCATTTTGGCCAGTTTTTTTTCGAATTTTAAACCAGAAGTTCTTCAACGTGCGCAGAGTGCTCTTAAGAATTAATGCTTTTGGCCGATAAACTTAACATAAACTTACTCTAACAACCTCATGGTTCAACAAACTCATTATCACTTTCATCTGATTACAGGAACTAACTCTAACAACCTCATGGTTCCACAAACTCATTCTCACTTCCATGTGATTTCATAAACCCAATTTAACAACCTCTTGGTTCCACAAACTCATTCTCACTTTAATGTGATTACATAAACTTACTCTAACAACTACATAGTTCCACAAACTCATTCTCACTTTCATGTGATTACAGGAACTAACTCTAACAACCCCATGGTTCCACAAACTCATTCTCACTTTCATATGATTACAGGAACTAACTCTAACAACCTCATGGTTCCACAAACTCATTCTCACTTTCACGTGATTACATAAACCCACTCTAACAATCTCATAGTTCCACAAACTCATTCTCACTTTCATGTGATTACAGGAACTAACTCTAACAACCTCATGGTTCCACAAACTCATTCTCACTTTCATGTGATTACAGGAACTAACTCTAACAATCCCATTGTTCCACAAACTCATTCTCACTTTCATGTGACTACATAAACCCACTCTAACAACCCCATAGTTCCACAAACTCATTCTCACTTTCATGTGATTACATAAACCCAATATAACAATCTCATGGTTCATCAAAGCTAACTATATATTTATTTAGGCCTGTGGGCTGCGAGGGAATCCCAGAAAACTACCATCTAGGGTGACGTTTTCAACATTGCGAACAAGGGGGTTTTTCCGTTTTATTTTCTGCTCGACGGCCATTGTAATTATGTAGTTAGCTGTGGTTCCACAAACTTATTCTGAACACCCTGTGGTTGCATAAACTCACTCTAACAACATCATTACACAAACTCACTCTGACCCTCACGAGACTCCATAAACTCACTCTAGCAACATCATTCCACAAACTCACTCTGACCCTCACGAGACCCCATAAACTCACTCTAGCAACATCATTCCACAAACTCACTCTGACCCTCACGAGATTCCATAAACTCACTCTAGCAACATCATTCCACAAACTCACTCTAACCCCACTATTTTTACTTAAACTCACCATATCAACCGCTTACTTTCAAAACTCACAAAATATGTAACAATTAACAGTGAGCTATAAAAGGTTAAGGAAACAGAAACCATAGATTTTAGAAACAGTGAACTCTGCAATATGTGCCATTTTGGCACGCAAAATTTCTGTTTTACAGAGTGTAGTTCTCCCCTATGTGCCGTCTTCGGCTCGAAAGGACAATAGATAGATAGATAGATAGATAGATAGATAGATAGATAGATAGATAGATAGATAGATAGATAGATAGATAGATAGATAGATAGATAGATAGATAGATAGATAGATGGATGGATGGATGGATGGATGGATGGATGGATGGATGGATGGATGGATGGGATGGATGGATGGATGGATGGATAGATGGATAGATAGATAGATAGATAGATAGATAGATAGATAGATAGATAGATAGATAGATAGATAGATAGATAGATAGATAGATAGATAGATAGATAGATAGATAGATAGATAGATAGATAGATAGATAGATAGATAGATAGATATAAAAGGTACGAAGAAAGGTTGGTGGCAACTGAAAAAATAGCAATGGTTTGCTGTTTTGTTGTGAATAAGATTCTTGCTTCACTTACTAAAATGTTTTATTTTAATTTCTTCTTCTTCTCCTTCTTCTTCTTCTTCTTCTTCTTCTTCCGCGGTCAAGTGATCACAACCCATCATATTAGTCCATCCGTAAAAGGACATTAAAAATATAGTAGAACCATTTGGGTTGTTATTTACGTAAGGGCAGCGATATCTGCACCTTCCGGCCCAACACACTCGACTTAAGTCGGCATTTTTTTTTTTTATTATGAATGATCTTTCATCTTCCATCTCTGCTTAATTTGTTTCCAGATCGAAATCGAGGACATGTTGTCGAGCGTCTAGCCTATTGTCTGGTCGTCTAGTCCTACTGTCTAGTCGTCTAGTCCTACTGTCTAGTCGTCTAGCGCCTAGTCCTATTGTCTAGTCGTCTAGCGCCTAGTCCTACTGCAAAGAAACGCTGAAAAGCAGGTCTCGTGTTCAAGTTGAAGACATAAGAGAACTCATGTGAAATTAAAAATTGGAAAGTGCAGGTTGTATGCTGCTGCTGGGCTCAATATAAAAAAAAAAAAATCTAACAACATTGAAGTGTTAGTTAAATTGCAACAACCAACACCCAAAAAAAAAATATATATATATATATATATATTCTCTCAGGGAATACAAACACACACTCACACACACACATATGTATATGCTGCGTGGAGATAAGAAACATTGTTGCATGGCATCTACATGTCTCTTATTTTTCTTCTGACCAAGCTTGTGCTCTGGGGAGGACACTTCAGCTCTGTCACTTCGGTGTCTACATAACACGGGAAGCAGCAGTTACCGGTTGACACTGTGAAGACATAGATGCACACCGTAATCTTTGGAAACAAATTCAAAAGCTCTAACTCAAGCAAGAAGCAGACACATTCATAGAAAAAGAAAATACCCGGCGAAAGAAAATAAAAATAACATTTCATAGGGGCCCTGCAAAATCCATAGTCAATCATGACTGAAGGAGACTATTATTTCAACGAATATATATATATATATATATATATATATATATATATATATATATATATAACGGGAAATTATTACCTCATCATCATTGAGTACAGTCACCGCATCGAAGGTTGGCTACGGCTACCATGGAGCGCCATTCCAATCTGTCTCTTGCTTTGATTGTGCAGATTGTCATAGGTTGACTTGTCCATCTTTTGATGTTACTCGTCCATATTAGTTTTGGTCTGCCTCTGCCTCTTTCACCTTGTATTTTCCCTTCCAATATTACTTTTATTAGGCTGTTGTGTCTTTTAACATGCCCCAAAAATTTCATTTAGTAAAGTACCCCTGTCACGCCAAGTGGCGTATAGGGAATATGGTGTTAGTGACCATACATTTTACACACCTTCAGCACATGATTTTTGGCGTAATGTGGTCGGTATTACGCTCGTGCCGCTTCACTTTCCCAGAAAAAAATCCGGTAACCATTTAAGGCAGGGTGAACCCGGAAGCCGTCGGTTGGGATCGAACCCTACCCCTTGTCCTTTGTAGTCCAGTTCATAGTCCAGTTCACTAACCACTGAGCTATCGCGACGCCCTTTAAAATTTCATTTGTCTTGCTTTAATTGTGTTTAGTAGTTCTCTTTTCATTTTTAGTTGTTTTAAAAACTTCTGGGAGCCGCGATAGCTCAGTGGTTAGTGAACTGGACTACAAAGGACAAGGGGTAGGTTTCGATCCCAACCGACGGCTTCCGGGTTCACCCAGCCTTAAATGGGTACCGGATTTTTTTTCTGGGAAAGTAAAGCAGCACGGGCGTAATACTGACCACATTACCCCAAATATCATGTGCTGAAGGTCTGTAAAATATAGGGTCACTAACACCATATTTCCCTATACGCCACTTGGCGTGACGGGAGTACTTTACTTTTTTTACTTTTTAAAAACTTCCTCGTTTGTTTTCTTTTCTTTCCGTCCAATTCTACATATTCTTCTATAAATCCACATTTCAAAGGCTTCAATTTTCTGTTCTGTTTTTTAGTCTAATGTCTATGTTTCTGCACCATATAGGAATATTGAGAAGATGTAACATTTTGCTATTCTTAGTTTTAGCGCTGGTGTTATTTGTTTTGATGTTAGTTGTATATTTTTTATGGCATTAAAATTACTTTTTGCCATACCTATGCTTTTGTTTATTTCAGTTGTACATTTTCCATCACTGGTTATAGTAAGTTCCAGGTAGTTGTAGTTCTGAACTATATATATATATATATATATAAGAAGGTATAGAATACCATCAGCAGTTAAGTAAGGACTTCGGACACAAAAATGATTTCTTAATTCCCATACACTATCTCCTGATCATGTAACATATCGAGGTTTTCATTTTAAAGTAGCAACACATCCATTGGCAATCCTATCTTGACTTAGACAATAGCAGCGCCCATCATTTACGCTCTTGGTTCACTAAGCGCCTCATGAGTAATCCGCCAGCAAGGAGATACGTTACTGTCCACTTTAGAAAGCTATGTTCCAAGTATTACTGAAGGTTATTGAGTGTGTTTGTGTTAATTGAAAAAAAAATTAGCTTGCGTGGGAGTAGAACTATGAAAGTCATGACATAGTAACCAGAAATATGATTAGTGTCAATTACATTAGACATAGTGTCAGCCATATAAATAATATTGCAAAAAAAACACACAAAAAAACGAAAAATAGAAAGAAAGAAAAAAAGACAGAATGAAAGAGAGAAAGAAAGAAAGACAGAAAGAAAGAGAGACAGAATTAAACAGAGAAAGAAAGAAAGACAGAAAGAAAGAGAGAAAGAAACAAAGAAACAAAGAAAGACAGAAAGAAAGAGAAAAAGAAAGAAAGAAAGAGAGAAAGAAACAAAGAAAGACAGAAAGAAAGAGAAAAAAAAGAAAGAAAGAAAGAAAGAGAGAAAGAAACAAAGAAACAAAGAGAAAAAGAAAGAAAGAAACAAAGAAATATTGTAAGACACATTTGCGCAGCGGTTTCTTTTTTTTTTGGGGGGGGGGGGGTGTGGGTTAGGAGGGCACTATTGGTGGGGAAGTTGGGGGGGGGGGGGGGACTGAGGAACGGTAGCACCGGGGGCAACATTTTTAGGGCGCAAAATTTTAAAAGACAAGAAGAGGAAGCAGAAGAAGAAAATATCAATAAAAATATAAGAATGTAGGTTAGGTCGCAATACTTGGCAAGGCCCGTGCTTTGACAACACACACGTACTTTCGTTGCCCCGGGCCGCGGGAACTAGCGCTACAACACCGCCCAGACTTTTAATAATGTTAATAGTACATCTCCTTCATCTAGTTTAGCTAGACAATCTATGTTTTCGATCGCCCCCAATCTGATCCTGGCATAACGATGACGTCATTACCCAACATATTGTGTCCATAATTTAAACAGAAAATATATATATATGAGTATTAATTCATGTTCTCTTCTGCCACATTCGAGACGCGATCGATCCACATCTACGCCTTCTCTCCTTTCTTTGTCTCTTTCCTTTGACAACGTGACTCACATCACAAAAGTCTACTTCTACTGATACTATGCAGAGAAACGTTAGTTCCTATTGAGCCTAAGATGGCACCTAGGGCGGAAGTCATAACTCTCTGTCTGACGACTCACTGATAGGCTTTAGAGGGCTTATTTTGTTCTTAAAGCCCATAGTTAAGCCCTCCCTATTATTTGTTCTTCTTATACCTTCTTGTGGTCTTCCTTATTATTTTTTACTACCTGGTGTCGTCATAAAGTACTGGCGTGGAAATACTCTTTTTTCCATTCGGAAATATTCAAAATACAAGGAGTGAGAGTTCGCTGACGGCAAAGAGAGAAAATACTAGATAGCTTGGTGTCATGGCATGACAAACAGTCAACAACAGAACTGATACGATGCACTGTAGATAAAAGAATGTGGAAGGACATGATCGCCTACGCCAACCAGTATGGCACATGATGATGATGGTGATGACCATTCAGAGCACATAACCGATTACTACCCTCGTCTTCTCCGAATACTCTCGTACCTTGATACGTATTCTTGTTTGGTTTCTCCTTTTAGTGTAATTTGGTCAAAGTTTCTCCAGTTTATGTATAAGAAAAAAAAAACTGTAGCCATTATGTAAATATTATTTTATACTTTTGAATACCACAATAACATATTTTCTATCAGCCGACCAAGACCTAGCATATTTACCTCCTTGTGGTCTCCCCTGGTAACAGTCTGCGTCAAAACAGGCTGGCTAACATAAGCTAGGATCGACGTGTTCCCCGTAGTGGTGGCTGTTACTGATATAGAGGACCAGGTATTTCAGTACCTCAGGGCAGGACTATATAGTAGTTTCCCAGCATAGCCTGGGATAAACGAACTCCAACCTCTCCAGTAAGAGCCGGGAATGTCAAGAAAGCCATTACAACACGCCACATCTAATGAGTCAAGGAACAGCAAGCTTGTATCAACTCGTGGCAATCAGTCAATAATAATAATATGTTATAACCACCAACAGTAACATTGGATTAGCTCTCTTCATTATATGTGCATTGTATGAGGTGTATTAGATGTCATATCCATAAATGTAGCTTTAACGTTTCGTTATTATATATATATATATAATATATATATATAATATATATATATATATATGTATATATATATATATATATATATATATATATATATATATATATGTTCACATACATTTTAAACAAATAGCGATAAATGCGGAGACAACAGAATGAAGAAACATATTTGATTAATGTTATTCGGTGCAAGGGAGACAATTGATAAAATTGTAACTTTCATTTGCCGTGTTTCTAGTTCCCCTTCTTATAACTATGTGCGGGAGAAAATATATATTTAAAACTATCACATGAGGTAATATTTTATTTTATAACTGATATGTTGCACATTTAACTGAATAGATTTATCATCACCATCATCATTATCATCCTTCCAGTGCCAACAAGTGTCACATCGAACTCCAACCAGTTTGTCTGTGACATTTTGCACAACCCTCTTCTTGGCATTTCTCTCGTCCATTTTGTATTATGTCCTCCATAATGATTGTCAACACACTGCCATGTGTCCAAAACGTTCTATAGTCATAGTAATAGTTATAGTTATAAGTTATAGTTATAAGTTATAGTTATAAGTTATAGTTATAAGTTATAGTTAGTTATATTTATTCGAAGGCCCCGGCATCACTGCTAACGAATGAAAATCCATAATTGCTCAACTGTCCGTGCCAGTGGAATCATCCGAATTAACATGTCATCGAATATCCAAACAAAGAATGGTAGTTGTAGTCCCCATCATAGCAAACGCAGCACACGTGAAAAAACAAGGCGTATCAGCACCAAAAATTAACGCAGCTGAACTGTCCTTTCTCATGCAATATCATCATTCATCGTAAGCAATCTGCATGTAAAAACACCATCCGGATGAAAAGCGCAGCTCACGGTGTGCACAGAGCACTAAACTCAGTAGCTCCGGCAGCAAGCCGGACTTGGAATATGAGGAAACTGCAACAAGGAACACTTTTCAGACAGTGCCACAACGGTTCATGTCGCCTATCCGCAATATTGAACCGATGTCCAAGCGCTGTACATAGATGACAAAGATCTTGCAGTGGTAAAAACTAGCAACATTCAGCGTGACACGCTTTGCAAGGATATAAAATTGTAATTCCCGACACTCTTACGGGGCTACGTGAATAGACCAAAACGGTACAAGGAAGTACACACATTTTCATCATGTAAAATCAGCAACAATAAAAGTTGCTCTCTTATTTTAGAATTTAAACAATTCATCAAGCCATTGAATGGCATTTGAAATAAAGCATAACTTCTTTCACATTAATCTTAGTACCTTGTTTGTAATTGTTTTAGTTAAGGTGACCAGATTTCTCAAACTCTAATCCGGAATATAGACCATATATTCCAAAACCCTAATCTGGGACTGGTATCATATTTCCCATACCTCAGTTCGGACAAAGACCATATGTCCCATACCTCAGTCAGGACAAAGACCATATTTCCCAGGCCTCAATCCGGACAAAGACCATATTTCCCAGACCTCAATCCGGACAAAGACCATATTTCCAGGACTCCAATCCGGGCAAAGACCATATTTTCCAAAACCCTAGTCTGGGACAGGTACCATATTTCCAAGACCTCAATCCGGACAAAGACCACATTTTCCAAAACCCTAATCCGGGACTGGTATTATAATTCCCAGACCTCAATCCGGACAAAGACCATATTTCCTAAACCCCAACCGGGACAAAGACCATATTTCCTAAACCCCACGAGACAGAGACCATAATTTCCACACCATAATCCGGATCTGGTATCATATTTTCCAAAACCCTAATCCGTGTCGGGGGGGGGGGGGGGGCGGTTAGATTTTATCTTTTCAATATGGCGAAAATAATGTTGCGATTTGAATTTAAAACTTATTTCTTTGTTTCCTTTTTTTAAAAAAAAAGTTATTTTTCTTTTCAGACAACTCATTAAAATTTAATTTTCGCAATATATTGTTATAAGTAAGTAAAGTACCCCCGTCACGCCAAGTGGCGTATAGGGAATATGGTGTTAGTGACCCTATTTTTTACAGACCTTCAGCACATGATTTTTGGGGTAATGTGGTCGGTATTACGCCCGTGCTGCTTTACTTTCCCAGAAAAATATCCGGTACCCATTTAAAGCTGGGTGAACCCGGAAGCCGTCGGTTGGGATCGAACCCTACCCCTTGTCCTTTGTAGTCCAGTTCACTAACCACTGAGCTATCGCGGCTCCAATATATTGTTATGGTTATAATTATTGAAAAAAAAAAAATTTAATTCTTCCAAATAAATACCATTCTTTATACAACACTTAACAGTAAAGGCACAAGAAATCCGGAACAAAGTTTCAAAAACGGACCAATTGGGGACAATTTAATGTCCCGGATTGAATCTAACAAATCTGGGACAAAATATCAAAATCTGGGATTGTCCCGGAAAAATCAGGACATCTGGTCACCTTACTTTTGCTTACGTCCGCTCAATGACTAAAGTATTCTAGAGTATTCGTAGACTGTAGAATTCCTCTTCGTCATCCGCCCTTAAAAGGATGTTAAGTGGACGTGTCTGAGTTGTGTTGTGGTTTGCATCAGCTGTGGGTCACTGACAACTACCAGCTCTGGTGCTGGGAGGCGCGCCTTCGCCTCCACCTTACTTTTAATATACATCATTATTGTGATTGTTTCTTTTATGAACACGGACATTTTAGTCAATTTCTTAAAACATTCTTATACCATTTTCATCTAAAAACAAAATGGATGATAGAAATAAAAAAAAAAAAAAATTAACATTAAGAGAGAGATCTCTCACATGAACGAATGCCTCTCGTGTTTGAAACAAACATATAAACACCGATGTGTCTATACTTTGAAGAGATAAAACCACAGTGGTTATAGAATAAATGAATGAACGAGAATGAATCTTTTTCTATTAAAGGAAAGAGTGGTATATTTATGATCTATATATGTGCTTTATAGACAACACAAAAGCATTTGGCAAAGTAAAGCATGTGGAAATAATCAATTTACTGGAGGAATTAAACATTGATGGCAAGGATCTGCGAATCATAAAAAAAAAAAAAAAAACATGTACTGGCAACAAACAGCAGCCATAAGAATTAACAACCAAACAGGACAGTTCCAATATATAAAACAAGAAGTCAGACAAGGCTGTGTTTTGTCGCCGGATTTGTTTTCACTTTGCACCGAAAATATTACGAGATTAATAGTAGATATAACAGAAACTGAAGTCAACGACCATAACATAAACAATCTGCGATATGCGGATGATATAGTCTTAATAGCAGACACAGAGAATGTTTTTTTCCTTCGCCAGCTTTGATCTCTGACGACGTCCCTAGAGACTAGGAACTGAATTTTGCGTGTTAATCCATTTTTCCCTGGCACCGTGTGCACAATGGTCCCTCGCCGCACAGGCAGATAACTCCGACTTCGGAGGTACTCATATTATTTCCGTTGATGAGAGTAATTGACGTTTCAAGCCGGGCCTCGCTGCTGAGACCAGAAGTGGTTGCCGCAAAGAGAAATCATAAATAAAAATCACAACCGGTGCAGCCGGGATTTGAACCCACAACCTCTCTGACCGGAGGCCGGCGTCTTGCCTCGAGACCAACCAGTCCCTCACACAGAGAATGAACTACAAGAAATGATAGGTATGGTTACAGTTTTATGTAGATCATGAATAAAACGAAAGAAGAACGACATTTCAGCTCAGCAGACCTTCGGCTGGGGCAATAAACACAGCACAAATATATATGTATATAGATACACACACAAATCTAACTACATGGCGGTAACTACTAACATCTCGAAAGGAATATAAGCCAACCTCATGTGATTCTGGCTCGAAGATTGAAGCACTGACCTATAGTTTAAATGGAGCTCCGTGCGCTCAAACAGTTCATAGCTGGAAGCGATCAACAACTCACAGCTGACTGTTAGCTTAATGCATGAACGAAACAGAACCGTTCAAGATTATGCTCGATCTCTCCTCTTTTACACTGTTATCCGATTAACTATGAACAAGCGAATAGGGGATTGATAATTGTGTACAGAAACATGGCCGTCAAAACATGCCGCGCTGGAGTCGAATATGTTGGTCCTAAAGGCACATATAGACTTTTCAAATAAAACGTACTAGCAACCCTTACGTATGCATGCGAGGGCTGGAAAACAACAAGACACAGAAACAAAGTTGAACACATTTGAAAATAATTGTCTAAGTATAATACTTGATATAAGTAAGTAAGTAAAGTATCCCCGTCACGCCAAGTGGCGTATAGGGAAATATGGTGTTAGTGACCCTATATTTTACAGACCTTCAGCACATTTTTGGGGTAATGTGGTCGGTATTATGCCCGTGCTGCTTTACTTTCCCAGAAAAAAAAAACCCGGTACTCATTTAAGGCTGGGTGAACCCGGAAGCCGTCGGTTGGGATCGAACCCTCCCCTTGTCCTTTGTAGTCCAGATCACTAACCACTGAGCTATCGAGTGAGCATACTTGATATAGTATGGAACAAATTCAAAATAAACGAGGCAATAAGAGAAATCGCCAATCAATCAATAATATTATAGTAATCAAGAAAATAAGTTGGATATATGTTGGGCATGTGATGAGAAGAGATAATAACTGAAAAGCAAAGCAAGCCTTGAATTGGGAAACAACAAGTAAGAGAAAAGAGGCCAACCCAGAGAAACACTGAGAAAAACATTGATCAGGGAGGCAAAGGCAGCAAGAATCGGCTCCCTCAATGAGCTTGGGATGCTTGCACAGACAAATGAGGAGATTTGATAACAGGTTTTTGCAAGGATTGAGACTGCTAAAAAGAAAATTTCAAAACAGGGAAAAAGTATCTATGTCTATGCCTATGGGTCCATTACGACTCGAAAGGTCAATAGATAGATAGAAAAGCACACATATCGCAGCTTGCTATATACAAACCGATTCACAACGTAAGCTACTTCAGTTTAACGTCCATTTTAAAAATGAAAGTAGAAGAGAAATAATCACCTGGCAAAGACAGGAAAAGTAGAAGTAGATGGTGTGAAAAATGTCCGCAGATCTCTTGATATCTGACTGGATATCAAGATATTTATGTATTCAACCTGACAGCTGACTTCATGTGAGAGTCTGGAATCCTACTCTGATTGAGTCCTGATCGCAGATATATATATAAAGATAATATAACTAAACAAGAACTATTGAAGCCATGGGTGATAATGGAATAGGAATAATAAAAAAAAAAAATAGAATGATATACAACTGCGTATATATACCAGACGACCTGCTAAAATCAATATTCATAGCCCTACCAAAAAAATCGGGTGCGATTGAATGCGATGATCATCGCACAATAAGCCTTATGAGTCACATGACTAAGATATTACTAATAATCATCATGCGAAGAGTGTGAAACAGAATCAGTCCACAAATTAGCGATGAACAGTGTGGTTTTGTTGGAGATAAAGGAACAAGCAATGCCATTTATATAATAAGATCTTTAGTAGAAAGAGCCATAGAGGTGAAAACAGATCTATACCTATGTTTCATATATTACACCAACGCATTTGACAAAGTAAAGCACCAAGAAAAAAAAATCACAATTTTAGAAGACATAAACATAGACAGCAAAGATCTAAGAATAATAAAGATCATGTACCGCAACAAACAACAGCCATACGAGCTGGAAATCAATTGGGAATGTTTCAACAAATAAAACAGGCTTTTTTATGTAGGGTTGTGTGCTGTCACCAGATATATTTAAAATGTATGGTGAGATTATTTTAAGATCCATAAGAGGCATGTCTGGTATAACAATTGGAGGTTATAATATAAATAATCTAAGGTATGCTGATGATACAGTCTTAATTGCTAAGAGTATAAATGAGTTACAATGTTAGACATTATAGTGAATGAAAGCAAGAATAAAGGACTCATGCTTAATAGCAAAAAGACAATGGCAAGTAATGGTAACAACAAAGAAAAAGACATCACCGTAATGCACAATAAAGATAAGTGGAGCAATATTAAAACAGGTAAATGAATTTAAATATTTGGGAACAATGTTAACTTCAGTTGGTAGATATACAACAGAGGTGAGATGCAGAATGGCTCAGGCAAAAGCAGCTTTCAAAAAAAAAGGAAGATACTGTGCAATCCATTTTTTACAATAGAAACAAGACAAAGAGTTCTTAAATGTTATATAAAGCCAGTCTAACATATGGATGTGCATCATGGACAAGAAAATCACTGGAGGCTGTAGAAATATGGTTTTACATAAGAATTTTAAGAATACCATGGGCAGCTAAGAAAAGTAATGAAAACGTTCTGATAGAGCCCAAAGCAAAAAGAGCTAATTTTCAAAATTAAACAATCATCATTTTTTTGGCCGTGCGATGAGAAGGGAACATCATCATCATCATCATTGAGTGCCGTCTCCGCATCGAAGGTTGGCTACCATGGAGCGCCACTCCACTCTGTCTCTTGCCTTGATGGTGCAGATTGTCATAGGTTGAATTGTCCATCTTTTGATGTTACTCGTCCATGTTAGTCTTTGTCTGCCTCTGCCTCCTTTACCTTGTATTTTCCCTTCCAATATTACTTTGATTAGGCTGTGTTTATTTAGAAGGGGACAGCTGGAATATATTGTAACAACTGGAAACATTAAGGGACGAAGAGATAGAGTGAAGCAAAGAGAAAGATACCAGACTGCTTAATTAAGAGAATGCCTTGACAGAAGATCAACAACAGAAATGAGAAATAACTGCCGAGATCGAAAGTTGTGGAGAGACATGATCACCTGCGCCAACAGGCATGGTACTTGATGATGATAATGATAGTACATGTACATACAATTCGTTGGCTAATTATCTCCCTTTATGTACTAGTATTAAACCAACAGGTGGCAGTGTCAACACCAGTTGAATGAAAATGGTGGAAATGCAGGTACAGTAGAAAATATAAACAAAAAACATTAAGAACTTTCACATCAGATTTAGCTGTACTTTATAAATAAAAATATATTATACTTCTTGTAGTTGTAGGTAATAGTAATGATAATGTGGGTTTTAATGTTTATACAGCAGGTGATAAGCATCAGTGGTTTAGTTGAGTTTCCTACTTTTAATTGCTCGAACTTTTGCTAGAAAAGTTTTTAGCAGACTTCACGGTACTTCACCAACTTTATCAGGGAGGCATTTCTTGCTTGGCCTCGTGAAAACTTTTTGTTTTATATTTGTAGGCTTCAATCCACACAATAACCCAACATCATGCTAAAGAATTCATTTTAAAATAATTATTGCTGTATAATAGAGCTATTGTGTAATAGGATATATGTACAATGGCAATTCTGTTTAACTTCAATTCCTGGTTGCTCCGCCTTCTTTTGATTGATTTTTTTTAGCTGGCGGTTTCCTTCCTCCTAGTTTCCTAGTAGTAGTAGTTAGTAGGCATTTGTGATTAAACTTAGTCAAACTGTTACTAAACTAAAGCATTAGTTTAGATTGAAGTAACTTCTTATGTGTTTTATCTCTTTCACTGCTGAGTTTTTATTTTTCCAAGTAAAACAGATGCAGTTGAGTTAATAATAATAAAATTGAAATTCTTCTGTCTTATATATTATATCTGTCTTCTCCTTCGTGGTTCTAATCTAATTGTTATTGTCTAATTGTTAGTTTGTTTTGTTGTTAGTTCATGTTGTGAGTTGTATTGTTGCTGATTTAGTTCATGTCATTGTTGTAAGTTGTAATAATAATATAATTATAAATATAATGTTTTTGTGATGGAAGGCTTATAACTTTATAACCAGAGAATAATAATAATAGTTATAAATGTTACCGGTAAGTTACCCCAATGCAGTGAGTGAAGGAGCTAAAAGTAAAATGAATAATTATTGGATTACACATGACATGATGATGTTTATCTTTCTTTTAAATATTTATTATACTTTCTTCAATTCAATTCAAGCCCAACTTAGATCATTTAATTGGACAAAATGTCTTGATACCCTGTGAAACATTTTTTTTATTTCAAAATGCATTTGTTTACTAAAAACAGCAACTATAAACATGAAAAAGGTAAGACAGTTTTCATATTTTAGTATAATACTGAACAATCTAGTAACAATTGTCTTCCATTTTTACAAAGCAATTTTTTATAAGTGACATAGTGCTTGTTACATTTCCAGTTGAGTTAGATGATTATTACATTTACTTAACAATCTACTTTTATGCTATTATTATTATGTGAAGTTGATAAACTGGCTTTTCCAAATTCATCATCTTCATCATGTGCCATACCAACCAATGTGTCATACCGGTTGGCGTAGTGATTTTCACAAACTGGTGCATCGTACCAGTTCTGTTGTTGACTGTTTTCAATGCCACAACACCAAGTTATCCAGTATTTTCTCTTTTTGTCATCCGCGATCAGACTTTCCTTTAATTTTTGCCAGTTGTAACCAAGTATTCCAACTTTTCATGATGTGTCCTAACAATGTTGATTGTTTCTTTCTGATATTTTTTAGGAGCTCCCTTTTTGTGTTGGCCTCTTTGAGAATTTCCTCTTTGGTCTTTTTAGTTGTCCAGGGAACTTTCAACATTCGTTGAGAAATCTCATCTCTGTGGCCTCTAATTGTTTTTTCATTTGTTTGTCTACTGTCCATGATTTGCTTCCATTGGCCAGAATTGGTTCTATATAGCACTGACGAACTCTCTTTTTCACTTCTTTTGACATAGATTTGTTGCATAAGATATTTTTCATTTT
Source organism: Megaustenia siamemsis (assembly GCA_032433765.1). NCBI lineage: Eukaryota > Metazoa > Mollusca > Gastropoda > Stylommatophora > Ariophantidae > Megaustenia > Megaustenia siamemsis. Next base: position 51,330,684 of record JAVIAB010000156.1, read on the forward strand.
CTGAAATGCTGTTTTGGCCTGAGCTATTCCGCTTTTTATTTCTGTCGTACATCTTCCATCTGATGTTATTATTGTGCCCATGTATTTGAAACGTTGCACTTAACTCAGATTTGTCCTGTTTATTTTTATGCTGCATGATTTCTTTGATATGACCATTACTTCTGTTTTCTTACTATTCTGACTGAGACCTTTTTTGTTGCTTTCTTTTACTATTATGTCTATCATTTCTTGTAGTTTGGTGGTGGTTAATTTCCAAGTTATAGAACAAAAATCCAAGCAGATTGTCTTACTGCAAAGTGAATCAGTTATGGAGTGCTTCATTAGTTTAAATAAATTGATAGCTTGAAGTTTTAGCCTTCATTTTGACTTAATCAGTAAAAGATATTACATATTACTAGATAATTGAAAGCGGATATCAAAGTTAAAGGAATACATCTGACGACAGTTCAGAGCTACAACTACCTTGGACATACAGTAACCAGTGATAGGAAAATATAAAGCTGAAATAAACAAAAGAATAGGAATGACAAAAAAGTAATTTTAATGCCATGAAAAATATCATCATCATCAAGTACCAGGCCTACTGGCGTAGGTGATCATGTCTCTCCACAACTTTCGATCTCGGCAGCTATTTATCATTTCTGTTGTTGACCTTCTGCCAAGCCATTCTCTTAAGCTGTCTGTTATTTTTTCTCTTTGCTTCCCTCTATCTCTTTGTCCCACAATGTTTCCAGTTGTTACAGTATATTCCAGTTGTTCTTTTCTCATTATATGGCCAAAAAATGATGATTGTTTCTTCCTAATATTGGAAATTAGCTCTCTTTTTGATTTGACCTCTCTCAGAACATCTTCATTACTCTTCATAGCTGTCCATGGTACTCTCAATATTCTTCTGTAAAACCACATTTCTACAGACTCCAGTGATTTCTTGTCTGTTATTCTATTGTCCATGATTCACATCCTTATGTTAAGACTGGCTCTACATAACATTTAAGAACTCATTTTCTTGTTTCTATTGTCAAAAATGGATTGCATAGTATCTTCCTCATTTTTTGGAAAGCTGCTTTTGCCTAAGCCATTCTGCATCTCACCTCTTTTGTACATCTTCCGTCTGAGGTTAATAAAGTTCCCAAATATTTAAATTCATTTACCTGTTTTAATATTGTTCCACTTGTCTTTATTTTGCACTGAGGTGATGTCTTTTTCTTTGTTGTTACCATTACCTCTGTCTTTTTGCTATTAAGGCTGAGTCCTTTATTTTTGTTTTCTTTCACTATAATGTCCAACATTTCTTGTAACTCATTTTCACTCTTAGCGATTAAGGGTGGAATACTGATTCTTGTAAGGAACAACATTAATGCATGTCAGATTGAAGTGTATATGGATGGGGCGGAATATCAAATACTGCACCTCAGGACAGGAAATACAGACTTCCATCTACTTAACTATTACTGTCCGAGTGACCGCCCACTAGCACTAGACACAATTACATTAAAAGAAAGAATAATTGTATGTGGAGACTTTAACAGCCACTCACAGAGCTTAGGCTATGAACATATGGACAAGAGAGGTGAAGAGCTTGAAAATTGGCAGGATGACAATGGGCTTATACTATTAAACCAGGCAACAGATCCACCAACATTCTACTCCAGATCATGGCATACCACATCTACACCAGACCTTGCTTTCCATTCACCAGACCTGGATTGGAATATCACACGAATTGTTGGGAAACAACTTGGAGGCAGCGACCACCGACCAGTCTTTTTAGTGGTGCAAAATGAGGCCATCAGGGAGAGCAGCACTCTCTCCAGATGGAATTACAAAAAGGCAGACTGGAAAATGCATCAACACTACACCAGTGTACTGACTAAAGATATAAATACAGATAGAGACATCAACAAAATAGTTGATGAATTCAGTAGACTAATAATACAAGCTGCCAGTGAAACAATACCTAGAGGGGCACAGAAACACTACAAACCATACTGGAGTAGTGAACTAGAAGAACTGCACAATGACATGGAAACATCTCGAAAGCAAGCAGAAAATAACCCTTGCCAAGAACACCACAACAACTACCAGCATGCTAAAGCCAAATTTCAACGGGCTAAACTACAAGCCAGACGGAGAAGCTGGAAAGAGAAAACAGAGTCCTTGAATCTTGAACGAGACACAAGAAAAGTGTGGAAGCTTGTAAAACAGCTGAATGATGAGGGTACAGAAAGGAACACCAAAATTACACTGAAGAAGGATGGAAACATTCTAACAGGTAAACAAGCAGCAAATTACTTTGCAGACTCCTTTGCAAATGACAATAATATTGAAATTAGCCTAGAAAAACGACAAGAGATCCGTTTAAAACAACAAAATGTAAGACAAGAAGAGACCACACATGAAGTAATGGAAACACCCATTACACAAAGAGAGCTAGAGCTGGCAATATCCAAATTAAAAATGAAAAAGTCACCAGGCAATGATGGAGTGTCCAATGAAATGATTAAGAACTTGGGAACTGCAGCTAAAGCAAAACTACTGCAGATCTACAACATTTGCTGGATCACAGGTAGAGTGCCACAGGCATGGAGAGAAGCAATTATGATACCATTACTAAAGCCAGGAAAAGATGGTTCAATGACATCCAGCTATAGACCAATCAGCCTTACAAGCTGTTTGTGTAAAACAATGGAACGTATAATCAATCTCAGACTGCAGTGGTACCTGGAAAGTGAAAATCTCCTTGTCCCACAACAAGCAGGCTTTAGACAGTGTTACTCTACCGAAGATCAAGCAACCTATCTTTCCCAGGAAATTGAAGATGCGTTTCAAGAAAAGAAACTGGTACTAGCAGCATGGATAGACCTAAAGAAAGCATTTGATAAGGTATGGAAGGAAGGGCTTTTGAAGAAACTGAGAAATTATGGAGTAAATGGCAGGATGTACAAATGGGTCAAAGCATATCTGCATAACAGGAGAGCCAGAGTGCAACTGGATGGTCTTAAGAGTAAGAAGGTCTTATTGCGCCAGGGCGTTCCACAAGGAGGGGTACTATCTCCAACACTTTTTCTGATCTACATCAATGACCTAGTTACTGAACTACCACATGGCATCAAAGTGGCAATGTATGCAGATGACTTGGTAATGTGGTGCACAGAGGAGTATGCAACAGTGGCCTCCAAATTGCTACAAAGAGCTATGAATGCACTGAATTCATGGACAAATAGATGGTGTATCAGCATCAATACAGACAAATGCAGTACTACACTTTTCACACTCTCCCCAAAACAAAAAGCAGAAGCCATCTACATAAACAATGAGCCTGTGAAAGAAGACATACAAGCTACATATCTCGGAGTTACATTTGATAACAAACTATCTTGGAAACAGCAGATAAATAAGGCAACCCAAAAAGCAAGGAGGAAATTGGCTATTCTAAGAAAGTTGTGTGGAACCACATGGGGTGCGAGTGGGAAAATACTCAGTAAAGTTTACCAACAGTGTATACGCCCACATTTAGAATATGGATCATCCGCATGGTGCTCAGCATCAAACACCACATTGCAAGAACTGGATAAAGTACAAAACCAGGCACTTAGGGTCATCACAGGAGCAATGAAATCAACACCAATATTGGAGATGGAGAAATTGTGGAGGATACCAGCACTGAGAGAACGGAGAGACACAAAGGTGCTGATACAGGCAGAAAAATTTGTATGCATGCCGAGACATCCAATGAAGGACAGATTCCAAAATCTTGCATTGGACGACTTAAGAGAAGCAGCTTTATCCACCAAGCCAAGCGTATTAGTAGACAAACACCAGACATGCCAAGAGTTGTTAAACCCCTTCTGCCCATACCAGAACAGACTCCCTGGACAGATGAATCAGGATTATCAGTTCAAATACGGACAGAAGTGAAAGGAATAGTTGACAAAGAGGAACAAAATAGTCTACAGCGAAAAACAATAGCTCTCAGTTTCCTGGATGAAGAATACCCACAAGACCTATGGATTCGTGTGTACACAGATGGATCAGCACAGAATGCAGTAAAGAATGGGGAGCAGGTGCATATATAGAGTACCCAAATAACACTAGGGATATGAATAAAATAGCAACAGGGAAATATTGTCACAATTATGATGCGGAAATACAAGCAATAAAGTTGGCAATAGAAAAACTGCTGAACAGTAATCTTAGCCCACAGCCTGTAGTGTTTTTGACAGATGCAAGATCAGTACTCCAGGCACTACAATCCAGAAAATTACCACATCTGCAGACCTTATTGACTGAACTCTGCAAGCACCACAGGGTTGCCCTGCAGTGGATCCCGTCTCACTGTGGAATACCAGGAAATGAGAAAGCAGATCAGTTGGCAAAGGAAGGTTCAACAGGCACACAACTAGATACACCAGTTACATACCATCATAAAAAACATATAATCAAATCAATCAGAGGACCACAAGCCCCAAATCAGGATGCCTTTCATAATATGAATAGATATGAACAAGTTATCATTATACGCCTAAGAACAGGACACAATCGACTCCATAGTCACATGTATACAAAATTCAAGATCGGCACATCAACTACTTGTACATGTGGACAGGCACCCCAGACTGCTGAACACATACTTCAAGACTGCACTGAATATAGTAGACTGAGGAAAATCCATTGGCCCATAGATACAACACTACAGACAAAACTATATGGGCCACTGCAAGAATTACAAACGACAGTAAAATTTATACAGGAAACGACATTGCAGATATAGACAATACTTCAGGCGAACGAAAGATAGATAGATAGATAGCGATTAAGACAGTATCATCAGCATACCGTAGATTATTTATATTATGACCTCCAATTGTTATTCCAGGCATGTCCCTTATGGATCTTAAAATAATCTCACTATAAATATTAAACAAATCTGGTGACAGCACGCAACCTTGTCTAACACCCTGTTTTATTTGTTGAAACATTCCCAATTGGTTTCCAGTTCTTATGGCCGCTGTTTGTTGCCAGTACATGTTCTTTATTATTCTTAGATCTTTGCTGTCTACGTTAATGCTTTCTAAAATTTTGATTATTTCTTGGTGCTTTACTTTGTCAAATGCCTTGGTGTAATCTATGAAACATAGGTATAGATCTGTTTTCACCTCTATGGCTCTTTCTACTAAAGATTGGTTATTGGTTATGGAAGGCCGCGGTATCACTGCAAACGAATTAAAATCCATAATTGCTCAACCACCTGTGCCAGTGTAATCATCCAAATTAATATCTCATCTCCCAAACAAAGAAAGGTAAATGTAGTCTCCATCGTAGCAGTCTCAGCACATGCCAAAAGACATAAGGCGAAACCGCGCAGAAAGTGAACACAGCCAACTGTTCCCTGTCATACGATATCATCATTCATCGTAAACAATTGGAATATCGAATCATGATCAAAACGGATGAGACACACAGCTCACGGTGTGCACAGAGCACTTAACTCAGTAGCTCCTGCAACAAGCTGGACTTGGAATATGAGGAAATTGCAACAAGGAACACTTTTCAGACATAGCCTTCAATGGTTCCTGCCGCCTGTCCACCATATACCATGGAAGTTCACGTCCTCCCGAAAATGATGATCATCATATTGAGAACAAAAAATGTATAGCGCTTGATGATGTTAGGACATCGTTCTTGACTCCAACCAAACATATAAACATATATACTAAAGATCTTATGATATAAATGGCATTGCTTGTTCCTTTTTCTCTAACAAAACCACATTGTTCATCGCTAATTTCTGGAGATTTATTTGGTAGGGCTATGAATATTGATTTGAGCAGGCTGTCTGGTGTGTATATATATATATATATATATATATATATATATATATATATATATATATATATATATATATATTAATATATACACGCTGTTGTAGATATCATTCATTTTTTTTGTATTATTTCTATTCCAAAATCACCCATGGCTTCAATCTCTTCTTTAGTTATATTATCTGGTCCAGGAGCTTTGCCTGCTTTCATATTGCGCAAGGCGTCTTCCACTTCTTCTCTGAGTATTTCTGGTCCTTCTCCATTATCGTTAATATTTACTTCTGTTCGTTCATCATTATAAAGATCTTTAATCCATTCTGTCCTTTGTTCTCTTATGCTTTCTTGTTCAATCAACAGTTCTCCTTCCTTTGATCTTAAACATCCAGTTTTTGATTGCGTTTTTCTTCCTGTTAATTCTTCAATTTGTTTGTATATAGCTTTAGCATCTCCTTTTTCTTTTGCATTTCAATCTCTTTGCATCTCTCTTTTAGCCATGCTTCTTTTGCTTCATTGCATTTTATTATAATTTCTCTATTTAATCTCTTATACTCGTCTTTATTTTCTTTATTTCTTCTTGTTGTGTCCATTAGCTGCAAAATGTCATCTGTCATCCATTTCTTTCTTAAATTTGTCCTCACTGGTGGCATGAACTCTTTTGATGTTTGTTGCATTGATTCTTTTAGCATTTCCCACTGTTCATCAATGCTTTGTATCTTCTCTGTTGCATTGTACCGGTTCTGAATTGTGATTTTATATTTGTCTTGCAGCTTCTTGTCTGATTTTAGTAAATCTAAATTTAACTTGATGTTAACTGAGGCTCGTTTTGTTGTTTTTAATTTTACTCTAAGCTTTCCCACAACTGGTACATGATCATTATTGCAATCTGCCCCTGGTCTAGTTTTCACACATACCAGGCTGTTACTAAATCTATTGCTTATCATTATGTAATCAATTTGATTACGTGCGTTGTCTCCTGGGCTTTTCCATGTCCACAGACGTCTTGGATGTTGCTTAAACCAGGTGTTTCCTATCATCATGTTGTGTGTTCTTGCCCAGTCAATAAGTTTCTCACCTCTTTCATTCCTCTCGCCTAAGCCATAATGACCAACTACTTCCTCAACTCTTTCCTTTCCTACTTTTGCATTAAAATCCCCTAGAACTATAGTTCTTTGGTAATGGAAGGCCCCGGTATCACTGCAAATGAATTGAAAATCCATAATTGTTCAACCGCACGTGCCAGTGGAATCATCCGAATTACTATCTCACCTCCCAAACAAAGAAAGGTAAGTGTAGTCCCCATCATAGCAGTCTCAGCACACGCCAAAAGACATAAGGTGAAACCGCACAGAAAGTGAACACAACCAACTGTTCCCTGTCATACGATATCATCATTCATCGTAAACAATTGGAATATCGAAACAGGATCAAAATGGATGAAACACACAGCTCACGGTATGCACAGAGCACCTAACTCAGTAGCTCCTGCAACAAGCCGGACTTGGAATATGAGGAAACTGCAACAAGGAACACTTTCATACATAGCCTTCAATGGTTCCTTTTGCCTATCCACCTTATTGACCAGAAGTTCACATCCTCCTGAAAATGATGATCATCATATTTTGTAAAAATGTATAGCGCTTGATGATGTTAAGACATCATTTTTGACTCCAAATCTGAACATATAAAACACACTTAGTCGTCAGATTATCCCCGTCGCACATGAAACAACAGACCGTAAGATTAGCGTATGGTTGGTCTTGTGATATACGATGAATCATTATAATGACGTAGCACACACAACAATGGCAGCGCCTATATATATTCCTGATTACTCTAGTGAATGCAGCCTACAACGAACGAAACATGGTGCAAATTCCCTAAAGAGATAAAACTGCGGCTGACTTGACGAAGCAGTTCACATTAATGAGTTGTAACATGTAAATAACTTGTGTCAAGCAATTTCAACAACGGTCATGAACAGCACTCAATGTGACGTAAAGCGCAGATCAACTCTAGCCGGTGGAAGGTCGCATTCACAACACTTGATTTGTCAAAAAGGGAATATTGCTGTGCATACTACTCTGCTTCATCAGCACAGATGTGTTAAGTAGAACATCATTTTGACTTTAATGCAGAAAAGTGAAATGGAGAGCCGAAATTAATCAGACCCCAAATGCACTTTCTGCAGCGATGGAGAGAACGTGAACTAGATCCACCATCTTGGAAATTGAAGTCCAGAACTATGGTGTTTATTTCACACTCTTAAATATTGATTTGAGCAGAACTATGGTGTTTTCATGTGGTTTGCATTCACAAAGAGCCTCATTTAACTCTTTGTAAAATTAATCGTTTCCTCTAGACTGTCTGCTGTTTTTGCATAAACTTGTATAAGATTTATGTCTATTGGCTTTCCATTCAATTTCACTAAAAGGACTCTGTCAGATATTGGGTAAAAGCCTTTCACTGTTCTTGCTCTTTCTGCATCCAAGATGATACCTAATCCTCTTTGGTGTTCAATACCTCCATAATAGATTATTTTATGTTTATCAGAATACATCTCCCCTGATCCAGTGTATTTCATTTCACAAAGTCCCAGTAATTGTAAACCCATTCTTTTCATTTCTTGTATGATGTTTTCCAGTTTACACTTCTACATGAGTGTTCTCACATTCCAAGTACCTATATTTAGAGTTTGTTTTATATTTATTTTGCTTACTATTGTTGATGACAATTGGGTATCACCTGTAGCACATGATGTCCCTACTGAACGAGGGTTTTCCATTGGAATCCCCCTTAACATTGTTGTCGTTATTTCTATTGTTGTGGCAATTCATGATTGTACAAAGAAGTTACGATGGTGGTTTTCTGTTGCCTTCCATCGGTTTGTTTACGGTTGACTCCGCTAGCCTTTAACTAAAAAGTCTCACTCACAAGCAGTGGGGTTGTTTTACCTCGGGGTACCCTCCCTTAGCCTTTTACTCTCCCGAGCTTACCTTCAAGGCAGCAGGGCAGCCACAGCTTGTACTGTTTACTGCATACTGTAGCAGGTAAAATTACCTGACCTGACCTGTAAAAAAAAATAACTTAACCATATATGACAGAGAGTTGAAACAAATAAAGGAATTTAAGTACCTGGGAAGTCTAGTGATAAAAGCTAATTCACAAGCAGCAGAAATAGATTCAAGATTCAACAAATCTTGTCAGATCATAGGACAAATGTCACCACTACTGTCTAACAAGGAAATAACCCTAGAGGCAAAACCGGGAACTCTGTAACATAATCTTCATTCCAACATTGTGCTTCCTATGCCATACCTGACTCTAGACTCAAGAACAATAAGAGAAATAACTACTAACGAAATGAAGTGTGTTAGGTTCATGATAGGAAACAGCCTGAGAAATAAGAGCAGAGGTGAAGAATTAAGAAACAAGCTAGGATTAATTCTCGCCATTTAATAAATAAAAAAACGACAGGTAAAATTGTTTGGCCATGTGATAAAACAGAAATATAAAAATATGATACAGTGAGACTTCAACAAATGCTACAAGAACACCAGACCCAAGATCAGACCACGAGATAGATGGATTGATTGAATATTAGAAACACTGGGAATCATAACAGCAGAAGCCAACAGATGAATAAAATACTGCAGACTACATCTCCCATCAACACTAAAGGCAAATGAGGTAGAAGAAGAAGACTATTTACACCAGAGAATAATATCATTTTTATATATTTCATATTAGGCATTACTTTATTTGCTTGCTCTTGAACTGCTTGCACAGAACAGAGACAGATGGCGAGATTTGATAAAATATCTTTAAAAGAAAACTGCTAGAACAAAAATTCATATAGGAGAAGGTGTATCTTGGTCTACGCCCTATGGGCCGGTTACGGCTCGAAAGGTCAATAGATAGATAGATAGATTACTTTATTTATCTCTAGATTACGATGCTATAGTAAAAATTACCTCATCAAAACCCATATTCTTTAAAATTTGGCATTTTGCCATGTTTAAACGTTTCCCTCGTTCTATGTACCGTCCTAATTACCACTTCCATTAACCCCTGAGTGTTTTATTTGTTTCCATTGTTGTTGGATTTTTCCCCACAATTTGTGTGAGATACAATCTCATATAATGCGACAAAAATTTAGCCAATTTTCAAGAAATTGGTATCATTCCCCCCATTTTTTTTTAAATCTGTGTCCAGGGAAATTTCCTAGGTCGTCTCTGACATCAAACAACCCATTGTAACTTTAGAAACGCAGTGAATGGCACTATGAGGTAGCTGAACATACTGACGGACTTATGGAGTCCGTACTGATAGACATTGTAACATGTTCACCCCCTGAGGTCAATTTCAGATCATAAATCAACCTGAGACAGGAAATCCAAGTTGCCTGTGTCTGTCTTAGTGTAAACACACATTTATGTGTCAAAAGTTCAAAGAGAACGCTATTTTTATAGCTCCTAATGTTACAATTATGTGGTAGTAATTTTTACTACGGTATCGTAAACAAGGGAGTCACAGATTGACTTCGTAATCAAGGGTTAAACACTGTACATTTCCAGTCTTGTATATATGATTTGTTTTTGTTTTTCTCCCTCAACTCTTTAGGCACAGTGTCTGTATGATTTTGAAGGAGATGAGAATAATGGCGAACTCAATCTTGTTGTTGGAGAGGTTATTAGTATCATCAGACAGGTTTGTCAAATATTTTTTCATTATTTCACTCAGACCTTTACTTTATGTATTTTTGTATTTTCTGTTTTGTTTTCACTTTTTTTTTTTGTCCCTTTCATTTCTGTATAAAGTCATAGATAGAATGTTCTGGGAGTATCTGTATGTGTCTAAGGGTGAGAATGTTCAGGCTTTCAAATGTCTTGAGATATGATGCTAGCCAGCAACATTGATCCTTGGCTGTCATAGATCTCCAATGCCTTTTGTCACTTTCTCAAAGCTGTTGACCCATTTCTTGATGTTTTTTCTCACAATAATCCAAAAATGGAATTTCTCAGAAAAATATTGAGAGTTTCCGGGTTAGCCAATAAGACAAAGGAGGAAATTCTAAATGAGACCAACACATATAGGGAGCTGCTAAAAAACATAAGAAATTTAAAGATGAAGAGTGAGATGATAAAGATTTGTATCCAGCCCTGGTACAACTCCCAGATCTTCATGTTAGTCTAGAGGGATATTGCTTAAATTCAGGGGACCTACGTGGAGAACTGGGGTAGATTTGTGAACCAGCTTATCATTTCACACTTCAGCATTTGGTGGGGAAGAGATTTGAGCGTCTATGGCTTTGTGCGATGAGGATAGCAACAATTGACTACCTATCTAACATCTCTACATTCTTCACTTGTCTGCTGTGAGGTCTCAATTAGTTTCACGGTTTCTTCCATCTGAGTGCTTAGTTTTTAAATTTCAAATTTAATTTCGGAATCATCATTATCATGTGCCATACCAATTGGTGTATGTGATTATGTCCTTCCACAATCTTTTATCCACCGTGCATTGTATCAATTCTGTTGTGGACTGTTTTCCATGCCATGACAACAAGCTATCCAGTATTTTCTATCTTTGTCATCCACAATCTCTCTTTCCCTGTATTTTGCCAGCTATAGCCAAGTATTCCAACTTTCCTTTTCTCATGATGTGCCCACAAAATGTTGTTTCTTTCTGATGTTTCTTAGGAGCTCCCTTTTTGTGTTGGCCTCTTTGAGAATTTCATGTCTTTTAAGCTGTCCAGGTAACTTTCAACATTCTTCTGAGAAATCCTATCTCTGCTGCCTCTAATTGTTTTTTCATTTGTTTGTCTACTGTCTATGATTCGCTTCCATAGGTCAGAATTGGCTCTATATAACACTGATGAACTCTCTTTCTCACTTCTATTGACATAGATTTGTTGCATAAGATGTTTTTCTTTTTCTGGAATGCTATTTTGGCCTGAGCTATTCTGCTCTTTACTTCTGTGGTGCATCTTCCATCTCATGTTATTACTGTGCCCAAGAATTTGAAGGGTTGCACTTGTTTCAAATTTGCCTTGTTTATTTTTATGCTGCATGATGGTGATGATTGTTTCTTTAATATGACCATTACTTCTGTTTTCTTACTATTCAGACTGAGTCCTTTCTTGTTGCTTTCTTTTACTATTATGTCTTACTATTATGTATCAGACTGAGACATTTATTTTTGCTTTCTTCTCTTATGTCTATCATTTCTTGTAGTTCATTCTCTGTCTCTGCGATTAAAACTGTGTCTACTGCAGATTGCATAGTGTTTATGTTGTGACCATTGACTTCAATTCCTTTTATATCTACTATTGATCTCATAATATTTTAGTTGTAAAGTGAAAACAATTCCGGCGACAGAACACAGATAGATAGTCCTTGTTTTATATATTGGAACTGTCCTGTTTGGTTGCTAATTCTTATGGCTGCTGTTTGTTGCTAGTACATGTTTTTTTATGATTCACAGATCCTTGCCATCAGTGTTTAATTTATCCAGCACTTTGATTATTTCCACATGCTTTACTTTGTCAAATGCTTTTGTGCAGTCTATAAATATAGCACATATATAGATATTTCTTTACCTCTATAGCTCTTTCTATCAATGTTCTCAGAATGGATATTGCATTATTGGTGCTCTTTTCTTCGACAAATCCACATTGTTCCTTGCTTATTTCTGGTTTTATTTTGTTCCTTATATGTCTCATGATGATCTTAGTAATATTTTTGTATTCTGGTTCATGAGATTAATAGTGTGATGGTCTTCACAATTAGTGGTGGCTGACTTCTTCGGTATGGCTACAAAGATAGATTTTAGATCTTCAGGTATGTGTCCAGTGTTATATATATCATTGAGTAGTATTGTTATGACTTGTAATTTCAGAATACTTGTGTAATAATGATAAATGATTACATGATTTTCATTTATTTATCTTTGTCTTATAATTAATTATGTCTGTTCAAATAATAAAGTATAAATAATTGCTAACTTTTGAGAAGGGAAGGTGATCCTTCCTGCCTTCCTTCCTTCCCCCATCCTCCTCCTCCTCCCTCCCTCCGTAATTCTTTCTTTCTTTCTTTCTTTAATTCTTTCTTTCTTTCTTTCTTTCTTTCTTTCTTTCTTTCTTTCTTTCCTTCCTTCTTTCTTTCTTTTAAATGAGGTTAAAATTGACTACTTTCAAGTGTTATTTTCTGTTTTCTTTGGCCACCGAGCTCCTCTCTTTCCTTTGGAGTTCTAGTCAAATAAATATCTAATTATATTATATTGTTAGGGTGTGTGTTTTCGTTGTTGGCATTTTCTATCTTCAGTCTCAAGCTTCATGGACATATATCATGCTATCCTTCATATTCAATATTTATTATTAATTCTTGTGAATGAGATACAAAGTACACAAGAGGAGATTAGCTTTTCTGTTGTGGTGCCACTAGATACATGTGCTGTTTCACAGTTAAACAGTACATTGTACATTTGTGTTGAAGATTTAAATTTTGTTTTCTTAGTTAAATGTAAATCACCTGTTTAACCTCATTATCTCTTGCTCTATCTGTGCAAAGGTGACACTGCACCTCTTCTGTGCGGCTGTTATAATCATTTTAACTGTTATTTATTCTTATTTTCATTTGTTTTGTTTCCACTTCTTTGTTGATCTGTAGGTCAATCATTGCAACTTAGCTGTGTGTCTCTTATCACTTGTATGTCCTTTTGTTTGTGTGGTATAAAACATATCAAAACAAAACCAAACTTCATCAGATTACCCAGTTTATGAACCAAGAAAAAGGTTGTTGAGGATATTAGGGATCACTGACATAATTCTAATTTGAATGTTTATAATTCAGTTTAGTTTCCTCCTGTGGAATATTCTAAAACTGGCTTGATCTAAAAATGCATGGTCCAACCCATGGCCTGCAGACCAGATGTGGCCTACTAGACTCATTTAGGTGGCCCATAGCCCTCTTTGATGTTTTCAATTAACAGAAAGTAAACAAATAATATAATTTTTAATCATGGGTATAGGATAGATCCATATTTTCTTTAGTTTCTATAGTTCCTGTTAGATGATAGTACAGAACAGTCTATAGTCAAGTAAAAGTAACCTGCTTCAGGATGTGTAACAGTTATAAGTTTTGACTAGAGATTTGAAAGGTTTTTACAAACACCTCATCCGGTATACAGGTGCCTACGTCATTCAAGGGGACTTTCTCGTGTATTGTCACATTCCACAGGAAAAATAGGGAACAGAACTCGGTCGTGGTTAATGCGGAGGTCAACGGTCTCATCTGCAATAACACCAATGAAAAAGATGCAGTCATCTATACAGAAGGATCTGTAATACAACACCAAAGAAGTGCATGTGCATTTACAGCACGCTCGGCAGGCAGATGAGTCTACGAAGACAGTGGTGCATACGTCATAACCACGAGTAGCATGACAATGGAGGTGATGGCAATGACGAAGGCATTCAAATGGTTAGAGTCACAAGATACACCCACACATGTATACTGAGTGATTCGATGAGCATGATAAAAAAAATTGCAGGCGGGCTCTGTACGCATGCAATGGGTAGAGTCATTGCAGAAGTTCAAAATACATTAGGCCAGCTTTGTCTATGTCCCTGGACATGCGGGAGTATGGGGAAATGAAAGAGCGAGCAGGTTGGCTAGCTGCACTGTTGTTGAGGACGGGCAACCAATGGATCGGGCGGACATCATCAATGCCCTCCGAGATGTAGGAAGAGCACAGGACTTCGACAAACACAGATCCACGTCACTTCTTCGGATGATGGAGATGGGAGTTAAGATGGGCACAGCCAGAAATGAGAAACTTAGTGGGCATGTAAGAAGACTTATCAACCAACACAGAACTGGAGTCGTCAGTCACTGGACACTGTGGAACTTGCTGAGGAGGGGATCTGAGCACCTATGGACATGTTCGGAGTGCAGTGATGATGACCCGCAAACAACTCAATAACTCAATAACCTCATCTGGAAAATAATTTATTTCATCTGTCCAGTAGTAAAATTCACCTGAGGATGTGAGTTTGATTTATAGCTGGTGATTGGAGATTCTGTAAAGATGGTGAAAAACAATGTCCCTGTGATTCTAGGGTGGTAGTCCTCTAACTTTATTCCACTTTGATCCAGAAAATGTGGACTTCAAAGACGACTTAGAAATGGTTGATTGACTGTTTTTGACAAAAAAAATAACGTTGGAGCAAAGCTGTACAATTACTTGGGGGGGGGGGGGGGGGGGCTATTGAAGGCAATTGACCAATAGATTAAGACTGACCACCATGAGCCTTAGGTAAGGGATGAACCAGAAAAAAAACCGCTGATGGTTACAAAAAAAATATGAGCACTAACACCATATTCCCTATACGTCAGGGGGTGGAATCTTTCTATTTTTTTCTTTCTGTGACAAAAGGTTGACATCACTTATGTACCGTATGCAGTGGGAGATGATCACATTTTCTCTGAATCATTAACATTCAATGTTTCTTGCAATATTAGTACTTTCTAAAAGTCAGCTATCATTAGATTCTAACTTTCCATCTCTAGCAATATTGCATTCGTGCCTATTTATTTCTTTATAGAAAAAGCTGATAATTGAAAAGGTAATAATCATCACATGGTTTACAATTGTAAGGATCACATGTATATAACTCTTTACTTGCAAGAAAATGCTGGTATAATTCAAGATTTGCTGATTTTAATTGAAATTGAGTTGAGTTATATGCGGGTCATCGTCATTGCACTCCGAACATATCCATAGGTGCTCAGATCCCCTCCTCAGCAAGTCCCCCAGTGTCCAGCAACTAACGACTCCAGTTCTGCGTTGGTTGATAAAATGCGATGTTTGTTTTAATGAATATTGGAAGCATGTTGAAAAGTAAAGAAAAGGAAAAACAATTAGTTTCAGCTTTTATCTCATTTCTAGGGTGTTTTGGGGGTTGGAAGGGGTGGGGTGGGGGTGTGTGTCATTGGGGCTGAAGATAAAGATAAGTGCGGTCACTCTGAGATGTTTGTGTCTGTGATATGCGTGATATAGATTTGAATGTAACAACTAAAAATACTAACGAATAAGGATGATAAATCTTATGTAACTAGTAGAGGAAAAATTTGTTAACAACTAGGAAGATAACCAGTTCTAAAAATAAACACAACAGTACAGAAACATGTTACTTTGTAGTGTACTGGCAAGCTTGTTTGTGATGACTCAACTTCACAAACGTCATTAGAATAAGTTTTTAAACGTCTGCCTTCATTAATGTACAAACACCTTTTTGGCTTGAGAAGTTTGTTTGTCACAGGTAGGAAGTTGTGAATGGTATTGTGAAGGTTTGGGGTCGGGCCGCTAATTTTAGAATACTCCCAAATAATTAAGGAGTGGCTGTGAAGAAAATACAGGTCCTCAGTTTTGAATTGACAGGTAGATCAAGTACCTTATCAATCACTGTGAAATTCGATAGCAAACCTCACCTGAAAGTTTCTGATTATGACTGTACTGTTAAGTCATCAAGAAATTTATTGTTAAATGTAATTAAATACGTGCAGTTATATTGTTAAATGTAATTAAATACGTGCAGTTAATCTGTACAGTGATATTTGAAATCTATTGTAGCAAGGGTTAGTAGTTGATTGGATAAAAACCTGCCATATTCCAAATAAGTGATAAGCAGGTTTGAACCTCAGCAGGGCTATATACACGTTTCTTTTTTAAAAATAGTTGTTGAAATAAAAGCTCAGGCTTGTTGTGACTGCACTGGACATAAATATTTTATTCTTCAGCCTCATAGAAAGGAAGCAAATGTCAGATTATGGGATAAAACTTGTAATTAGTTAGTTTTTTTGTTTTTTTTTTATTGTCATTAGCCATGATTTATTTTCTTCTAGAGATAGCTCTGTTGTTTTTTTTTTATATGTGTGTGTGTGCATGCTTTGTTCTTGTACCCACCACAGTTTCACTATCTGTAAGGTTTTCAATCAAACTGCCCTATACATTACTGCCAGTGACATAACTATTTAACTTTTTCCGTACAGAAGCTTTTTATCAATGCAAAGGAAGAGATATCTGAGAAAAAATTGTTCATGGTTTTAAGAATCAATCTACATATTTATATTTATCTAACATATAACATATTATATATGAATTTTTAGATAATTGAACACGGTATTAGATTTCACCAATACCAAGATGATACAAAACATGTAAAAGGAATATGGTTTGATGATAGTTCACACTAATCAAATTGAGAGTGGCGCACTATGCGGCGAAACGTACGGAAAGAGCTAACTATCTGCCTTTTTGTCTTAATTTTTTAATGACATAATTCTGCCATATCAAAGTGTGAACAAGCCTCAGTTTTGCAGCAGAAGTCCTAAAGAATTACTGAAGACAGAGAGAAATGGAGAATGTTGATGAGGTCTGTCAGCAGTGCTCCCTCAGCCCAGGTGATGAAGAAGAAGACAATGTTACCAACGTGAGCTGCTGATTAGAATAATAGTGACTTTTTTTAGTCCTTTTTCAATGTTTGACATAAATTTATGTCATCATCTTGGATCCAGCAGCCTGTGAGCTGACACCCTTCGGCCCACATATACATTCATAAACCGTCTTTAAATCTGTAGTGCAAAATGGTAGCATTAGATCCTTGGTTAGGTTGTCAGTATTTATTATTTTAAAACTCAATTTTAAGGTAGACTAATGATAGGGCCAATTTGATCCTTCTTATTGTAAAAGTAGACATAGTAGCAGTAACTGATGTGCTATCTTATCACAAGGTTCCAACTAGTCAATTATTACTGGAATTGGATCCAGCTAAAGTTACTTCTCACTGTGAAATAGATAATAAGGGTTGCTGACTTCTTTCACATGGGGCACTGTTGGTTCAACTGTGTGATCAAAATGTTGTTACTAAGTTGTTTTTTTTTTAACCTTACCCACATCTGTTATTTATGTTTGTTGGTTCTAGCATTTCTACTTTACTCTTCATTTTCTTTCATTATTTTCATACTACTATTATTATTATTATTACTATTACTACTACTACTACTACTACTACTACTACTACTACTACTACTACTATTACTACTACTATTACTACTACTGCTGCTGCTGCTGTAACTACTTCTTCTACTATAACAATATCTACTACAACTACTATTACTATGACTAATTTTACCACTATAACTACTTCTACTATAACAATAGCTACAACTATTACTACTGCTACACTATAACTACTTCTACTATAACAATAACTACTATTAAGAGTAAAGAGCCTCATCACGCCAAGTGGCGTATAGGGAATATGGTGTTAGTGACCACAATTTTTATAGACCTTCAGCACATGATTCTTGGGATAATGTGATTGGTATTACGCCTGTGCCACTTTTTTTCCCAGCAAAAATCTGGTACTCATTTAAGGTTGGGTGAACCCAAAACCATCGACCAGGATCAAACTCCAACCTCTTGTTCTTTGTAGTCCTGTTCACTAACCACTGAGCTATTGTGACTCCCTACAATAACAACTACTACCACAATAACTACTTCTACTATAACAATAACTACTGCTACTACCATTATAACTACTTTTTCTACTATAACAATAACTACTACTACCACTATAACTACTTCTTCTACAATAACAATACTTACTACTACTTCTTCCACTAAAACTACTTTTTCTACTATAACAATAACTACTACTACCACTATAACTACTTTTTCTACCATAACAATAACTACTACTACCACTATAACTACTTTTTCTACTATAACAATAACTACTACTACCACTATAACTACTTTTTCTACTATAACAATAACTACTACTACCACTAAAACTACTTTTTCTACTATAACAATAACTACTACTACCACTATAACTACTTTTTCTACTATAACAATAACTACTACTACCACTATAACTACTTTTTCTACTATAACAATAACTACTACTACCACTATAACTACTTTTTCTACTATAAAAATAACTACTACTACCACTATAACTACATTTTCTACTATAACAATAACTACTACTACCTCTAAAACTACTTTTTCTACTATAACAATAACTACTACTACCACTATAACTACTTTTTCTACTATAACAATAACTACTACTACCACTATAACTACTTTTTCTACTATAAAAATAACTACTACTACCACTATAACTACATTTTCTACTATAACAATAACTACTACTACCTCTAAAACTACTTTTTCTACTATAACAATAACTACTACTACCACTATAACTACTTTTTCTACTATAACAATAACTACTACTACCTCTAAAACTACTTTTTCTACTTTAACAATAACTACTACTACCACTAAAACTACTTTTTCTACTATAACAATAACTACTACTACCACTATAACTACCTTTTCTACTATAACAATAACTACTACTACCACTAAAACTACTTTTTCTACTATAACAATAACTACTACTACCACTATAACTACCTTTTCTACTACTATTAACTACTACAACTACTACTCCTGTTATTGCTAATAAATATCGGTGCTGAAACTGGTAATGCCTGGCTACCCCGGATATACAGACACATGTGGGCCAGTTTAGACACTCCAAAACAGAAAGAGAGCAGTTATTGTTCACATCTGGAAGTAAAAAGTGCAAAAAAAAGAGATAATACACAATATAGAAGATTGGTACCCTTAAGTCACTGTGGAAATATTTTCTGTTAATTTTTCTGAGAAAAGACTAAAACCAATAGTAGAATGTCAACTACTTGAAGTGCAAATAGAATCTATAAAGAACAGGACTTGCATAGAACATAGATGTTTATATTGCTTTGAGACATCTCATAGAGAAACCAATGGAGTATGATCAAGAACTATATGTAGCATTTGTAAACCAAGAAAAGGCATTTGACAGAATGTCTAGACAGACAACAGTGGTGGCCGATATTAAAACAATTTGGAGTAAATAATAGATAATTATATGCACAAAGGCACAAAGCCTTTACCAAAATGCCATTGTGAATTAAGAACAGTGCTCACAACACAAGTTTATTCATCACATACAAAATATACATATAAATATATAAATACAATATATACATATAAATGAGTTTTTAAAAAAAAAAACATCAATAAGCATCCGTTTGAAAATGTAAAAGTAAAAAAAAGTAAAGCACCCCTATCACGCCAAGTAGTGGCGTTTAGGGAATATGGTGTTCTATTTCTATTGACCTTTCGAGCCGTAACCGGCCCATAGGGCGTAGACCAAGATACACCTTCTCCTATATGAATTTTTGTTCTAGCAGTTTTCTTTTAAAGATATTTTATCAAATCTCGCCATCTGTCTCTGTTCTGTGCAAGCAGTTCTATCTCATTGAGGGAGCCGATTCCTGCTGCTCTTGCCTCTCTCATCAATGTTCTTCTCAGTGTCTCCCTGGGTCTTCCTCTTTTTCTTTTACCTGTTGTTTCCCATATGAGGGCTTGCTTTGCTATTCGATTATTATCTCTTCTCATCACATGTCCAACGTATGACCATCGTCTTTTCTTTATTACTGAAGATATTAGTGGTTGATTGGCGATTTCTCTAATTTCCTCGTTTGTTTTGAATTCGTTCCATTCTATACCAAGTATTTTCCTTAGACATTTATTTTCGAATGCGTTCAACTTTGTTTCTATATCTCTTGTTGTTTTCCAGCTTTCACACGCATACGTAAGGGTTGATAGTACATTTGATTTGAATAGCCTAAGTTTTGTGTTTGTGCTAATGAGTTTTGATTTCCACAACTTTTCAAGGCTTCTGAAAGACATTGCTGCTTTAGCCAGTCTGATTCTAATTTCTTTGCTCGTATCCCCTTCTCGATCAATGTGACTTCCAAGATAGATGAAGTGATCGATCTCTTCTACTGGTTTGTTTTCCATGTATATTTTGTCACTTGTTGGAATTAAACTTTTCATGACTTTAGTCTTTTCATGATTGACCTCAAGCCCAATTTTGCTGGCTATTGATGATAGTTCATTTGTGTTTTCCTGCATCGTTTTTATCTGATTGCTGATGAGAACTATGTCATCAGCAAAGTCCAGGTCCTCCAAATGGTCTCCTTGTATCCATACATATGGTGTTAGTGACCATAAATTTTACAGACCTTCAGCACATGATTTTTGGGGTAATGTGGTCGGTATTACGCCCGTGCCGCTTTACTTTCCCAGAAAAAAATTCGGTACCCATTTAAGGCTGGGTGAACCTGGAAGTCGTCAGTTGGGATCGAACCCTACCCCTTGTCCTTTGTAGCCCAGTTCACTAACCACTGAGCTATCGCGGCTCCCTCTTTTGAAAATGATCCGGCACTAATACAGCAAAGGGAAATGAACAGAAACATAATTTAAACAGTTTAAATATTACATGCAAGGATTAAAACATGGAAATTAACATAGACAATACAGAAGCCATGATCAGATCAAGAAAAGGAAGCACACATCTTCATCAACGACAACAATTTAAAGCAGGGAACATATTTCAAACACTCGAGAAGAGTCATATCATTCAATGGTAAAATCCTAACAGAAAATGACAACATTGATTGAGGTCAGGCCGGATGATTGGACAGCTGACTCCATTATTACAGAATAGATATGGAACATTCATTACAAAGATGGCATTTTATATAACACAGTTTTCCTTCCAACACTCTGCTACAAGTGCCAGACTTGAACATTAACCAGGTATTTTGGTCAGCAACTTATAGCTGACTACCTGCATTTCTATCAACAAATGATAAAGATTCTGCTTCTCCTCCACACCCCCTTTGTGTCTCTGGTAACAGTCAAATAGTCTGGTGAAATGAGTAGGGATTGAGAGGGAAGGCAATCCTGTATCCGAAATCGCCATGCTGAAGTTGGATGTACTGGGTCAAAAGTCACAGACATCACAGCGTGCTTTAAACCACAGCATATCGTATATCACATCATATTTACACCCACTTAACATCCTTAAGAGCTGATGACGATAGAAGAGAAGATTATTACTGTTTATAGTATTACTGATATAATTGATACTATTACTATTTATACTACTGTTGGCCAACTGGGCCAGCATCCCGCCAGCCTTCTATTAGCTATAGAAACATTACAGAATAAATCCCCCCAAGATTCACCGAAAGGGGGGGGGGGAAGAGAATAAATCACAGCAATTTTACGGAGACGAATTGAACCGACCAACAGATTTTGATTTCAGAACAACGGCTGGAACACCAATTTAGCTGTGGAATTAAATTCTCAATACAGATTGAGGATGAAAATACACAGAACAAACGAGGTGTGGGAGTACATCATCAATAGCTTAACAGCAGACTTTCCTGACAGATAAGGCATCAGAAAATCTTAGTCAGGAGTAATTCCACAGAACTGAGAATATTCAAGTCGAGCCTGTCTGTTGATGAATTTGCTCACCTCATAGACGGGAAGAGAGAGAAGATCATGCTTCCTCCTACCTGTGACACAGTGATCTGGGAGATGTTAGACAAGTCGTTAGCAAAAACCATAGACCACCACCATAAATCTTGTCTCAGAAACTTGAAAGCATAGGTGAAGTAATATATTATTATTGTGTTAAGGAATTAGGTATGAAGGATGTATGGACAAGCATATACCACAGAAAAGCAGAGGACAAAAACAAATAGAAGAAACCAGGAGGCAGAAAAACCATGCCAGGAAGCAGTTCAAGAGAGCTACATTAGCAGAGAAGAGGTACTGAAGCAACTATTGGCTGCTCAGGAGGGCATGGAAAAGGCAGATTGTAAGCCAGGAGTAGATGGGTACCACATGCCACCACTTAAAGCATTCACTAATAACACCACAGTTCTAGTGTCAGAAGAGAGCCATGCTCGAAGGATGCTTGAACGCCTAGATGAGCTCATCATGTGTGTGGTGCCGGATGAGCTTCAAACTGAGGAAGTCATAGAACCTCTCCATCAGATGAGGGAAGACCAAGGATGGCACATTTAGTGTAACGATCCAGAAGATCCTAACTGTCTGTGGGGAGCCAATAGAGTCTAGGTAGAGAGTCTAACACCTTATTGAAAGACACGAAAGCCGTCCAGAGTAAGAGAGATGGCAGACCAAGGGCTACAGATCATCGTCAGGAGCAGACTTTTAGGAAAGTTAAGAATTTAGCACCTCCAATTCATGTTGATACCTAAACTGCTATGGCCTTTTCTGATATACACAATCAGCTTAAGTACGGTGGAAACGATGAAGAGCAAGATTAGCAAGTACATGTGAAAATGGCTGGGAGTAGCACCAGGATTGACAGATGTTGCGCTGTACTGTAAGGAAGCTAAGCTGTCCTCCCGTTCAAGTCAGTCCTAGAAAAATACAAATCAGGAAAGCCAGACTGGCAGTTATGCTACTAAACTCATCAGATGAAACAGTCCAGACAGTGGAACCCACGTTGAAGGCTGGTCGGAAATGGCACTGGTGAAACCATGTAAGTCAACATCATAGCAACAGTTTAATCTTGGAACATCCGAGGTGCAGACGATAAGCAATAAGAAATTACATCAGCGACCGTAAGTGAGCTGCACAGGATGTTTGCAATACCAACAGTTCAAAGGAATGAAGTTCCCAGCCCAATCTATCTTATCAACTATTATCAGTTTCTGATCCACTGCTTCCAGCCAAATTACATGATGACAAAAGCAGTGTGTATGTGAGTCTATATAAAACGATGTTGCAGTTGCAAGCCACTTTATATGGCTGCCACCATGAAGAGGACATCAATGTGCTGGGTTAAAGCTAAAGCATGTAAGTATACCAGACTGGTAGAGACCGTAGATTCGAACAGAAGTGTTACGTAGTGTAAGTGTTGCTATTTTGTGTCGAATATATATTGTAAGCTTTAAGGTTCAATGCAGCTGGAGGGTGATGCCTGGGAGTCATGACCCAGGTGAGCCCACCTCCCTTAGAGTGTCAAGAAGCTAAAGGGCCGAAACACTTGCTCGACATGGTCTGCTTGTGATGATCAGATTGCCTCCTGCTGCTAAGCTCTGTACAAAATTTCCTATTACTGTCGTTATCACGGGGACTGGTTGACAGAGAAGCTGTGGGTTCAAATCCCGACTACACTGGTTGGGATTTTTATTTTTGATTTCTCCCTGCGGCAACCACCCCTGGTCTCAGCAGCGAGGCCCAACTTGAAACGTCAATTACTCATGGACGAAAAAAATATGAGTACCTCCGAAGTCGGAGTTATCTGCCTGTGCGGCAAGGAGCCCCTTTGCACATGTCTGCCAGGGAAAAATGGATTAATATGCAAAATTCAGTTCGTAGTCTCTAGGGACTTCATCATCATCATGTGCCATACCGGTTGGCGTAGGTGATCATGTCCCTCCACATCTACAGTGCATCGTATCAGTTCTGTTGTTGACTGTTTTCCATGCCATGACACCAAGCTATCCAGTATTTCCTCTCTTTATCGCCCGCGATCTCTCTTTCCTTTTATTTTGCCTGTTGTAACCAAAAGCTGGTGAACAGTGGAAAAAAAAACTGTCGTTATCCACACATCTAGTGTTGTTCACAATGTTGATAAAACCGCTGCCATTTCTGTTAAAACTAGAATGCTACTTTTTATATTGTGCTATTACTACTTTTGAGAGCCGCGATAGCTCAGTGGTTAGTGAACTGGACAACAAAGGACAAGGGGTAGGGTTTGATCCCAACCGACAGCTTCTGGGTTCACCCAGCCTTAAATGGGTACTGGATTTTTTTTATGGGAAAGTAAAGTGGCACGGGTGTAATACCGACCACAATACCCAAAAAATCATGTGCTGAAGGTCTGTAAAATTTATGGTCACTAACACTGCATTCCCTATAAGCCACTTGGCATTACGGGGGCTGTTTACTTTATTACTACTTTTACTACTCATTTTTTTAACTACCCCTTCAACTACTATTATGACTGCTCGACCACACAATGTTACCAGCTCTGCTTCTGTTTGTATAAAAAACATCTAAATCCTCTTCAACTTCTCCTATGTCTCATGCACTCAGCACTCAGTGGTCACATCTGTTAGCCCTGCCATACCATGTTATTGTTCTCAGACCTAACCCTTTCTCCTATGTGACAGGATGTGAGCTATTAAGGCATTCTGTCTGGTTGAGTAAGCAAAGTGGAAATATTTTTATCTACATTTTTGCTCTTAACATGTTCATTCTATTTCTCCTTTCTCTTGTTCAGTTTATATCATAGTTTTTGTTTCACTTGGTCAAGCTTCAATAATATCATATCTATTTCTTTTGGTTGTGCTTTATTATCTCATTTGCTTGATCAAATGATATTCTAAAATTTAAATGTCATAAATATGTATTATGTGTCTGGTTTTGAAAGTAGTACTTTTTCTAAATGTGAAATGTGTGGAAATGATTTATTCTTTTTATTATTTGATTGAAACTGTAAAGTCGTCACGTAGTTTTATTATGGTTACTAGCTTTGATTAGTAAACAACTTGACAGTAGGATATAAGGGATATATGCTTTAATATATGAGGGAGGATGAAGCTAATTGAAAAAAAAGGGGAGTGTCAAGTATGTGGTGTTAATTATTAAAAAAAACATTATGTTAAATGACAGAAGAAACTATAATTAATTACATACCTTTCCACTTTAATTGGAGAAAATGAAATGTTGCCCGAACCTGCCACACAATACAACCCAACAACTCTCACAACTCAAGTTATAGAGAAAGTCAAGAAATATGAAAACAGCATGTAGTGTACTAACTTAACTACTTTGTGGCATTTTCCCATTACTGGGGTCTGCCAGGGGACTTATAGGACTAGAGGATAAAGGACGCTTGTCCAGTGCACAGGTCTGAATTTTTATTTGATCCCCAATAGAAAAACTTTTGACCCTACTTTGATTTTAACTCACTTTCTCCTGGTTGGGAGTACAAGTTATCTATTTTCATGTGCATTTAAATTATGCATGTAGTGTATAGTTGTATTATTGAGGTTTCTAGTATATTTCTCTTTCATATTTAAGAACTGAAATGTTTCAATCATCTTGTACCATTTCCACATGTAAGGTTGGTTACCTTATATCATTATTTTGCCCTGCCTTTTGTCTTGATGATAGTCACTGTTATAGGTTCTCCAGTGCGTCTCTTCATGTTGTCTGTCCATGATAGTTTTGTCTGCCTTTACCTCATTTACCATGTATTTTTCCTTCTAAGATGACTTTCCATAAGGTATTGTAACTTGTTGTGTCCAAAGAATTCATTTGCTTAGTTTTAGTCTAGATGTTGTTTGCTTTGATATGAACACATATTCATACCTTTCACATTATTTTAAAGCAAGCCTGCACACTACACCAAAAAACTTTTTAGAAATGGGGGAAAACCTGGCATGTCCATCACCTCCAGTCCATGTAGTATGTAGTGTGACTGTTTAGTCTTGGGTTTTTTTGCATTCTTAGACAAGGCACTATTCGTTCAAACTCATATATGCCTTCTAGGTTATATTAGATTGTAACTGCCATTAAAATCTTGTAGCTAAAATAACATTTTTTCTCTAATATTTATATCCATGTGGCATGATTGATTGGCCTCATTTTATATATATATAATAGTATGTATAGTGAGATTATTTTAAGATCCATATGGGGCATGCCTAGAATACCATCAGAGGTCATAATATAAATAATCTAAGGTATGCTGATGATACAGTCTTGATCGCTAAGAGTGAAAATGAGTTACAAGAAATGTTAGATATTATAGTGAAGGAAAGCAAAAATAAAGGACTCATGCTTAATAGCAAAAAGACAGAAGTAATGGTAACAACAAAGAAAAAGACATCACCTCAGTACAAAATAAAGACAAGTGGAACAATATTAAAACAGGTAAATGAATTTTAAAATGTGGGATCTTTGTTAACCTCAGATGGAAGATGTACAACAGAGGTGAGATGCAGAATGGCTCAGGCAAAAGCAGCTTTCCAAAAAATGAGGAAGATACTATGCAATCCATTTTTGACAATAGAAACAAGAAAAAGAGTTCTTAAATGTTATGTAGAGCCAGTCTTAAGATATGGATGTGAATCATGGACAATAGGGCAACAGACAAGAAAATCACTGGAGTCTGTAGAAATGTGGTTTTACAGAAGAATGTTGAGAATACCATGGACAGCTAAGAAGAGTAATGAAAACGTTCTGAAAGATGCCATAGCAAAAAAAGAGCTAATTTCCAATATTAGGAAGAAACAATCATCATTTTTTGGCTACGTAATGAGAAGGGAACAGCTGGAATATATTGTAACAACTGGGAAAATTGAGGGACGAAGAGATAGAGGGAAGCAAAGAGAAAAGATACCAGACATCTTAAGAGGATGACTTGGCAGAAGGTCAACAACAGAAATGATAAATAACTGTCGAGATCGAAAATTGTGGAGAGACATGATCACCTACGCCAGAAGGCCCAGTACTTGATGATGGTGATATATAATAGACTTAATATAAACTGTTAATTGTCATGAAGTGCGTTATATAAACTAAATTTAATTGGAAAGGATAGTTTTTAAAAAAGTACTATTTATACATTTACTAACAAAGTTAAATTATACCACACCTATATTTGAAAGGAGCTATATATAATGAGCTTCTTTGAGTGACTTCTCTATCAACAAAAGAAACGGAAAATGTGGCATATACATATATATATGGAGTATCTTGGTCTATGCCCTATGGGCCGGCTACGGCTCGAAAGGTCATTAAATATATATATATGGCCTTTGGCATCTTGACAGATGATTGAAAGCAAGCAATCATGATTAATCCTTAGTTAGGTAATATATTAGTGTCTTATGCTGGATGATGTTTTACTGAACAGCTTCTCTTATGGCTGAATCTATCAATATTGAATAGACAGATTCGACCACAGAATGAACTAGATACATTCATGGTGCTTTGTCTTCTGGATTTGATATCGAGGCTTCCTCGAATGTTGGTAGGAGATTTTTTTTAAATTTATGTTCTCATTGTGCCGTGATCTGATGCTAGATTTTCCCAGTTTCTTTTGCTGATAGAGAATTCACTCACAGAAGCTCATTATTTGTAGTTCCTTTCAAATATAGATGTGGTACAAATTAATTTTTCTAGGAAAATGTGTAAATAATACTTTAAAAAAAATTTTTTTTTAGCATTCTGCATACGTTTATTTGTGTAAAATTGTATGTGTAGATGTATTTTAATGAGAAAAAAAATGCAGAAACTTAAATGAATGATCAGTTTTCACTCATAAATTGCATAGTAAGGCTTGCGAGGTTTGTTTGTATAATTTACAAGGGAAATTCATGCAAAGTAAGTTTTAAAATTGGCCAAGAATGTTGGCCAGTAGATACTGTAAACATTTTATTTGACTAGTATCATTATGTGTGTTTGTTTTTATTTACAGCAAATAAAAGAAAATAAAAATCATTCTTTTCCAATTAAATTGTGTTTATATAACGGAAACATTGCTATAACTTAATATAAACTTCATGACAGAAACAGTTTATATTAAGTTATAGCACTTAGAAGAGGGGCACGAGTTTTAAAACAGACATTTTTTTTTGTTACAGACAGTCCATTTTTTTGTTAGAAAAAACCCTTACACTTCATGTTATTAAAAATGTCTTTTACTATTTCCATTCATTTATTTATTTATGTTTTTCGTTTCTGTCATGTCATGTCATATCATGATAGCTATATTCTTGATCTCTCTCTAGGTCTTTTCCATCTGTCTTAATATTTACTTGTAGGTTTTGTGTGTTATCTCTGTTTAACTTAATATCATAGTTATAGTTTTTTTCAAATATTAAATCTAGTCTATGTTCACTACTTTTCTTATTTCTTTCTTTCACTAGTTGTAGTTCTTCTAGACTTTCTGCTAGTAGCATAATGTTATCGGCATATCTTATATATTAAATTTACAGATTTTGTTTATTTGTCACAGTTTATCCTTCACTCCAAAAAAATGCATATGTTTCTTGTTTAACTGAATATTATAAAAGGAATATATTGTAGTAGGTATACTTTATCTGTGTGCTTTTAAAAAGATATGAATAATGCACATAGTATTGTAGTTGTTTCTGTCAATCTTCCTTTTGTGGTTTCTATGCCTGAATCTTTCTTATGGGTATCACCTATCAGATATTGAAGTTACATTATTTATTGGTGGTTAGTGCCAGAGGACTCACAACCCCATCCCTCTACGACCTCTTAAAAATGCTAGGAATTAAGGGAGGGATGCGGTCAAGAACAATGAAGACTATTGCTGAGTCAGCAGAAAGAGCGTCGTGCTGGCTGTGGCAGAATCGAGACAGACCAACAGTTAAATAATATTATGTCCAGACCAGACGGATCGGGCGACTATTTTACACCTTGACCACTTATTGCTCCCACATAAGTCAACAGAGTAGGGAGGATTGAAGTAGGGCCTGAGACGAAGCGATAAGAAGTTACATAATCGACCGGAGGTGAGCATCAGACCAGATACTTGGGGCAACTACCATACAAACAACAGGCCTAAACAACAAGAAGACCAGACAACTAGGCGTCAATCTTAACCAGCAGATGCCGATTTCCCACGAAAGTCAGACACTGACGGGTCTAGAAAATATCGTTGCATCAGTAGCCAAGTCGAAAGCGCAGTAACGCGCTAGGTTTAAACCAAGAGCAGGTAAGGTATCTATTCTCGAGTGTGTTGCCTATTAAATGCAACTATTTTGTGCCGAACATGAAATGTAAACCTTAAGTTAGGTAATCTATTTTCGAGTGTTTTGTGTATTAAGTGATAGTTATTTTGTGCCGAACATAAGCTTAGTTTAGGTAAGCTATTTTAGAAAGTTCTGTGTATTACGTTTAGTTAGTTTGTGCCGAACATACAGTGTAAGCCTTAGAGGCAATGCGGCAGGAGGTCGACGCCTGGAAGTCATGACCCAGGCGGGCCCACCTCCCCTAGAGTGTCAAGAAGCTAAAGGGTCGAAACACTTGCTCGACGGGGGTCTTCTTCTGATGATCAGATTGCCTCCTGCTGCGAAGCTCTGTACAAAGAGTTTCCTACTACTTTTATATGGTTAGTCCATTGACAGTCGGGACAAAGACCGGCGGACATCTGGAAAGACAGATGACACTGGGAAAGACCAGGACCAACGGCTGACCGGGCCGGCACCCCGCCAGCTGAAACTACTAGCTATAAGAACGAAACCTAATAAATGCCCCCAAGATTCACCGAAAGGGGGGGAGAATGATGAGTCACACAGCGATTCTACGGAGACGACAAGGACCGACCAACGGATTTTGATCCCAGAACAACGGCTGGAACACCAATGTCAACACAGAAGGGCATGAAAATACACAGAACGAAGAAGAGGTGTGGGAATACAGCATCAGTAGCTCAACAGCGCACTGTCTCGGCAGATAAGACGTCAGAAGATCTCAGTCAGGAGTCAATCCACAGAACTGAGAATATTCAAGTTGAGCTGTCTGATGATGAATTCGCTCACCTCTTGGACGGGAAGAGAGAGAAGATCAAGTTTCCTCCCGCCTGCAACACAGTAGTCTGGGAGAAGTTAGACAAGTCACTAGCAGAAGCCATAGACCACCACCTTAAACGGCTGAACTTGTCCCAGAAGCTTGAAAGCATAGGCGAAGTGGTCTATTGTTATTGCATCAAGGAGTTAGGCTTAGGCACGAAGGAAGTAAGGACGAGCACGAAACCACAAAAAAGCAGACGACAGAAACAAATAGAAGAGATTAGGAGGCAGAAAAACCATGCTAGGAAACAATTCAAGAAAGTTACAGAAGCAGAGAAGGAAGCACTGCATCAGGTATGGCAGCATCTAAAATCAAAACATAAGGCACTGGGTAGAGCAGAAAGATTGTATCGGAAAAGGAAAGCAACCAAGAGGGCCAGGGAAACGTTCTTCAAAGATCCGTTCAAGTTTGCAAAGGAGCTATTTGAACCACCAAGATCTGGAACATTAAAAATCAGCAAGGAGGAGCTTGAGAAACATCTAAGAGAGACCTATTCGGACAGCCAGAGAGACGAACCGCTGAAGTCAATGACAGGAATCATGTGGCCGAGCGAACCGGGCACCCCATTCAATGATAGGCCGCCGACGTTAAAAGAAGTTATAGATGTTGTTCACAGAGCCCGCAACAACTCGGCCCCAGGTCCAAATGGCGTTCCATATCTGGTTTACAAAAGATGCCAAGAGGTACTGAAGCGACTGCACCGGCTGCTCAGGAGTGCATGGAAGAGGCAGATTGTAAGCCAGGAGTGGAAAAAGGCCAATGGCGTGTACATTCCAAAGGAACTGAACTCAAATGAGATTACGCAGTTCAGACCAATCTCCCTACTGAATGTGGAAGGGAAAGTATTCTTCTCTGTAATGGCAAAGAGACTCACCTCGTACCTCGTGGAGAACGGGTACATAGATACTGCCATACAGAAGGGAGGAGTCCCTGGTGTCCCCGGATGCTTGGAGCACGCGACAATGATATGGGACGCGATACAGAGAGCAAAAACCGAGAAGCTAGATCTAGACGTCATATGGCTAGATCTTGCAAACGCATATGGATCAGTCCCACATCAGATGATTTGGCAGGCTCTCCGAATGTACCATGTACCCCAGAGTGTGACCGCCATGCTCAGACTGTATTTTACCGGCTTCACTGTGCGTTTCTCCACACAGGAATACACGACCGACTGGATAGAATTGCAAGTCGGCATTGCGATGGGATGTACAATTTCGCCCATACTCTTCGTGATGGCGATGCAGATAATATTGAGAGCAGCAGAAGGAGTTGGAAAACGACCAGACTTGGGAGGTGGATACCACATGCTACCACTTAGAGCATTTATGGATGACACCACCGTCCTAGCATCAGAAGAGAGCCACGCCCGCAGGATGCTTGAACGCCTGGACGAACTCATCGTGTGGTGCCGGATGAGCTTCAAACCAAAGAAGTCACGAAGCCTATCCATCAGACGAGGGAAGACCAAGCAAGTTACATTCAATGTGGCGAAACAGAGGATTCCAACCGTCTGCGAGGAGCCAATAAAGAGCCTTGGCAGAGTGTATGACGCCTCATTGAAAGACACGAAAGCAGTTCAGAGAGTAAGAGAGATGGCAGAGCAAGGGCTACATATCATCGACCGGAGTAGACTTTTAGGAAAGTTTAAGATCTGGTGCCTCCAGTTTATGTTGATACCCAAACTGCTATGGCCTCTTCTGATATATGAGATCAGCTCAAGTACGGTGGAAGCGATGGAGAGCAAGATTAGCAAGTACACGCGGAAATGGCTGGGAGTACCACCGGGACTGACGGATGTTGCGCTGTACTGTAAGAAAGCCAAGCTGGTCCTTCCGTTCAAGTCAGTCCTAGAGGAATATAAAGCCGGCAAGGCCAGACTGGCAGTTATGCTGCAAAGCTCGTCAGACGAAACTGTCCGAACAGTGGAACCCACAGTGAAGACTGGTCGGAAGTGGCAGGCGTGTACGGCAGTAAACGAAGCACGTGAGAGTCTCCAGCTAAAGGAAGTAATGGGCTACACGCAGACCAACAGGCGTGGATTTGGTCATGGAGACATCCAATGGTGGTCAAAGGCATCAAATAGACAACGAAGGGACATGGTAGTCAGGGAGATAAGAGATGTCGAGGAGAACAAGCGTGTACAAAAGGCAGCACAACAGGTGCAGCAAGGCCAATGGACTACATGGGAGATGGCTTTGCAGAGGACACTAACATGGAATGACATGTGGCATATGGCACCGCTGCGGCTCAGCTACATAATCAGATCTATGTATGACCTTCTACCATCAGCCTGCAACCTTGTGAAGTGGGGGAAGACAGATGACAATCGATGTCCTCTTTGCGGAGGAAGACAGATGGAACATGTTCTTTCCTCATGCAAGACAGCACTAGGCCAAGGGCGGTACACATGGCGACACAACAGAGTGCTGCATGAACTGGCTGCCACCGTGGATGGGGCGCGGATGAAGGCCAACAATAAAGTTCGACCTGCTACGACTAACACCTACTTTTTGAGAGCGGGACAGGCTGCACGCCCCAAGCAGAACCACTGGAACGACTTCACTATCCTGGACATAGCTAACGATTGGGAGATGGCGGTTGACCTCCCAGGGCGAGGGAAGTACCCAGAGTGCATTAAGAGATCTAAAATGCGTCCAGACATTGCACTCTACACGTCAAATATGACCCATGTCATTTTAATAGAACTCACAGTGCCATTTGAATCCAGGATAGAGGAACAGCATATATTCAAACTATCTAAATACAAGGATCTCGCCACCGAGCTGAGAAAGCAGGGAGTACAGAGTAGAGTGTTTTCGGTGGTGGTTAGTGCCAGAGGACTCACAACCCCATCCCTCTACGACCTCTTAAAAATGCTAGGAATTAAGGGAGGGATGCGGTCAAGAACAATGAAGACTATTGCTGAGTCAGCAGAAAGAGCGTCGTGCTGGCTGTGGCAGAATCGAGACAGACCAACAGTTAAATAATATTATGTCCAGACCAGACGGATCGGGCGACTATTTTACACCTTGACCACTTATTGCTCCCACATAAGTCAACAGAGTAGGGAGGATTGAAGTAGGGCCTGAGACGAAGCGATAAGAAGTTACATAATCGACCGGAGGTGAGCATCAGACCAGATGCTTGGGGCAACTACCATACAAACAGCAGGCCTAAACAACAAGAAGACCAGACAACTAGGCGTCAATCTTAACCAGCAGATGCCGATTTCCCACGAAAGTCAGACACTGACGGGTCTAGAAAATATCGTTGCATCAGTAGCCAAGTCGAAAGCGCAGTAACGCGCTTAAGGTATCTATTCTCGAGTGTGTTGCCTATTAAATGCAACTATTTTGTGCCGAACATGAAATGTAAACCTTAAGTTAGGTAATCTATTTTCGAGTGTTTTGTGTATTAAGTGATAGTTATTTTGTGCCGAACATAAGCTTAGTTTAGGTAAGCTATTTTAGAAAGTTCTGTGTATTACGTTTAGTTAGTTTGTGCCGAACATACAGTGTAAGCCTTAGAGGCAATGCGGCAGGAGGTCGACGCCTGGAAGTCATGACCCAGGCGGGCCCACCTCCCCTAGAGTGTCAAGAAGCTAAAGGGTCGAAACACTTGCTCGACGGGGGGTCTTCTTCTGATGATCAGATTGCCTCCTGCTGCGAAGCTCTGTACAAAGAGTTTCCTACTACAGTGTTTGTTAATGACAGCAGATATTTTACATTTACAGTCTTTTGAGTATAAAGTGTCGTTAAGTACCTCGCAACAGTTTTTCCCACAGACTTTGTACTTCATTTGTTAAATACACTCAAATATAACCGCAAGGATTTTGATTGAAGTTTGAACAGAGTCTACCACACCATAATAAGACATAGCCTTTTAATTAAAAAAAAATTGCAGGTAAAAGCTGATAGAATGCACCAGATTAGCTTATCCTTCCCTTTATTCCCCTACACATTAGGCATATGAGTCATCAGTTTAGAATTTCTCCTACTTGTTAGGCTTTAGTGCTTTTATGTTTGTTTGTATGTAAGTAGAGGTTTCATGCAGAACAGAGATCTGTAGCAATAGTAATAGAAGTGTATGTCATGGATTATGTTTTTAGCTGAAAGTAATGTTAACAATAACGCTTGTTTCTGTTTATTTTTCTGTATGTGTGTTATGCATGTCTTATATGAAACGATCAGAGCAATTATGAATGAGTCAGGAGTGCAGCAATGATGATCTCAACATAAACATACCATACATTGAGACAATTTAAAAGAAAATGTGAAGAAAATATTGTTGAACATTAAAAATGTAATGTAGTGCTTGGGGTTTTTTTAAGAAATTGTTAACAATGTAATTAACAAGTTATGTGATTGTGAGGGGGAAAAAAAGGGGGGGGGGGGGTGCAAGGAGGTGTTGCTGAAAATTACTGTTTAACAAGGCAGTGACTGTGACATTGAGATTAGTTATCCCTAGTGACTGTGACATTGAGATTGGTTATCCCTAGTGACTGTGACATTGAGATTAGTTATCCCTAGTGACTGTGACATTGAGATTGGTTATCCCTAGTGACTGTGACATTGAGATTGGTTATCCCTAGTGACTGTGACATTGAGATTGGTTATCCCTAGTGACTGTGACATTGAGATTGGTTATCCCTAGTGACTGTGACATTGAGATTAGTTATCTTCTTACTTGAAAATGAATGGTCCTTTTTGATTGGTAATAAAGGTTATATATGAAAGGTATATATATATATGTATAGCCTTTGGAATCTTGACAGACGGTTGGTAGCAAGCAATCATGATAAGTTAGTAGTTTGGTAAAAATATTAGTGTCTTATGCTGGATGCTGCTTTGCTGAACAGTTTCTCTCGTGGCTGAATCTGCAAATATTGGATAGACATATCCATCCGCAGAATGAACGAGATTTGTTCATGGTGTCAGGCCTTGTCTACTTTCTCCGGTACCTTTTGTCTTCTGAATTTGATATCAGCACTGCCTCGAAAGATGCCGTGCCATTTTTTATTTTTGTCCTCCATGAGCTATGATCTGCAGCCATATTTTCCCAGTTTCTTTATTGATAGAGAATTCACTCAAGGAGGCCTTGCAAACATCCTTATATCTCAGCACTGGTCTGCCCTTTGGTCTCTTTCCATCCCTAAGTTCGCCATACAATATTTTTGGGGGAACATGAATGTTTGTCATTCTTCTTACATGACCCAGCCACCTTAGTCTATGGCTCCTAAGTGTTGCCATGATAGAAGGGAGATTGGCTCGTTGTAAGACATTATTATTGGTTACTTTGTCTTGCCATTTAATGTTCATAATCTTTAAAAGGCAACGCACATTAGCCATTTCTCCTGCCCTGCATAGGTAGTCCAATTTTCTGATTCATATAGAAGTTTACAGAAGCACACAACTTTGGTAGATTTGAATCTTAGTCCTGAGTGTTAATTTGGTGTTGGCCCATGCTCTATCTATAAGTTACCAAATGTGGAGACTGCTTTGGGAATTTATGGCGTAGGCAATCATGTCCCTCCACAATTTTCTATCCACAGTGCATCGTATCAATTCTGTTGTTGACTGTTTTCCATGCCATGACACCAAGCTATCTAGTATTTTCTCTGTCGTCTGCGATCTCTTTCTCTGTATTTTGCCTGTTGTAACCAAGTATTCTAACTTTCCTCTTCTCATGATGTGCCCGAAAAATATTGATTGTTTCTTTCTGATGTTTTTTAGTAGCTCCCTTTTTGTGTTGGCCTCTTTGAGAATTTCTTTGTTGGTCTTTATAGCTGTCCAGGGAATTTTCAACATTCTTCTGAGAAATCCCATCTCTGTGACCTCTAATTGTCTTTTTATTTGTTTGTTTACTGTCCATGATTCGCTTCCATAGGTCAGAATTAGCTCTATATAGCACAGATGACCTCTCTTTCTCACTTCTATTGTGATAGATTTCTTGCATAAGTTTTTCATTTTCTGAATTTTTTCGTGCTAATTTTGACCTGAGCTCTTCTGCTTTTTATTTAATATATATATATATATATATATTTAGCTATGTCAGTATTGGTTATATCCATTAAATATATTAAATGTTTTATATGTATAGCTATGTCAATATTAGTCTATTAAATATGTGGATGGTTACTTTTATAAGATATGTCAAAATTGGTCATTTAAGCTTAATATGTGATTGCCTATATTGTCAACTTGCTGACGCTATAAATGCCCTCTCAAGAGGAAAAGCTGCAGGAAATGACAACATTCCCACAGATGTACTATAGGACAACTTAAGCGTACTATTTCCACATCTAGACAAACTGTTAATCAAATGCTGGAAACAAGAAGAAATACCCCATGAGATGAGAAATGCCAAGATTATAATGCTGTAAAAAAATAAAGGAGACAGGGGCGACTGCAATAATTACAGAGGCATTTCTCTCCTTAGCACAACCGGCAAGGCTTTTGCTAGGGTCGTACTTAAACGCCTGCATAGACTTGCAGAACGTGTACTTCCCGAGTCCCAATGCGGATTCAGAGCCGGGAGATCAACCATAGATATGATCTTCACTCTTAGACAACTGCAAGAAAAATGTCGAGAACAAAATATGCCTCTCTATATTGCCTTTGTGGATCTCTCAAAGGCCTTCGACACAGTAAACAGAGATAGGCTCTACAGGGTACTAGAAGGCATAGGCTGCCCTCCTAAATTACTTAGGCTGGTAATTTCCTTCCATGAAGACATGAATGGCAAAATCTACTTTGATGGGAGTTCATCAGAGAGTTTCAAAGTCAACAAAGGAGTGAAACAGGGATGTGTCCTCGCTCCCACCCTTTTTGGTATATTTTTTGCTGCCCTCCTAAATTACGCCTTCGAAAACAGCTCAGGAGATATTTACATTCGCACAAGATCAGATGGCTCACTGTTCAACCTAGCACGACTAAGAGCAAAAACCAAAAGAAATGTTGCCCTACTTAAAGAATTTTTATTTGCCGACGATGCAGCCCTAGTCGCTCATAGTGAAGCCACCCTACAATCCCTGATCAACAACCTGGTCAAAGCATGCGACCTTTTTTCACTGTCAATTAACGTTCAGAAGACAGTAATACTAAATCAAGGTGACACCAAACCTCTATTTATTACTCTAAAAGACTGCCCACTAGAAGCAGTACAGAAATTTACATATCTTGGATCCACAGTTATGCAAACCATCTCTCTTGATGAAGAAATAAACTGTCGAATTGGTAAGGCAGCCACGACCTTCGGCAAACTCACAGAAAGGGCGTGGAACAACACGAAACTAACTCAAAAGACTAAACTTTTAATATATCAAACATGTGTGCTTAGCACACTACTATATGGATCCGAAACCTGGGCAACATACTCAAACCAGAAAAAAAGACTAAATGTCTTCCACATGCGATGTCTCCGCAAAATAATGCACATCAAATGGCAGGACAAAATAACCAACTTAACTGTCCTGCAACGTGCTAAGACCCCAACAATCATGTCGATGCTCAGAAGTCGAAGACTAAGATGGCTGGGGCATGTCCAACGGATGGAAGAAAAGCGCATTCCTAGGCAAATACTATATGGTGAACTAACACACGGGAAAAGACAAATCGGCAGACCTAAACTACGATATAGAGATATCTGCAAATCATCTCTGAAAGACTTCTCCATCTGTGAAAACGACTGGCAACATCTGGCAAGTGATCGCACATCATGGAGAGCATGTATAAGGAACGGTATAACAACTTTTGAGAGTGTGCTAAGACAAAACTTAGAAGAGAAAAGACTGAAGAAAAAGGATGGTAAACCCTGTGGACCAGTGAGCCGGACTTGTTCATTATGTGACAGCGTGTGTTTGTCAAACATTGGTAGAATTAGCCACGAGAGAAGCTGTTCGGCAAAAACAATACCTAAAAAAAATACACAATAGCCTCCACTAGACCGTCTGACAAGACGAAAAGGGCCACACACATATTGGTCACATGAGTTAAATATGTGGATGTTTTTCTTCTTTTGTTTCTGATTCATTCCATATGATTTATAAATATTAGTTCTTACTTTCACCACACTACTTTGGAGCTAACTATGTGTTATTATCAAGCACCAAATTGTGTCTTCCCTGATCAGATAAAGAGGTGATATATTTTTAGACTGAACAATTGCAGTTACTGTTGAGTGTGTTTTCTTGTATACAAGCCACTTTACATTGGTCTTCATATAATGTATTTGGAGTAATTTTTTTTTTAAAGGATCTTGTCAATATTCTATTGCAATGATAGCTCTTGCTTATTCTCTCTGTGCCTTGACTTCACAACACATGGGAGGTTGAAGTAGTTTTAGAAGTAGGTGAGGAATCACATGTATGATTTTTTTTTTCTGTCTTTGTTGACCTCACCATAGCCACAAGGCATTTGACGCAGTTAATATGACAGATCCTCATTTAACACCAGGATGACCCAAACAAAATGGCATCACATTATATTATATATATATATATATGCCTAGTTTTAAAGATAATACTTTTTTTTCTTGTTTAAAGTGAATCATAGTTGAAGTGTGATAGGAGTAGTATTAGCTGGAGCCTTTCTAGATTTACAAGATATGTGACACAACACTCTCACAAATTACTGCACTCAATGGGAAGAGAATTTTTTAATTCTTACACGTGATAGTGTAAAGTACACATCAGTGCATTTGATTAAACAGTTTTTGTTCTAACTTCCCATCTGGTTCAAAACCGCAATTGAAGCACATACTCTTCAATAGCATTGATACAATCAGAATAACTTGAAATAAGCACAAATATCAAATATAAAAAATATTAAATATTGTTTAGAGCCACGACTATAGCTGCTGAGAACATACAAAATGAATACAAAATGGTTTGGAGCAGATAAACTAATAGAAAGACAAGACAAACTACAACATTTCAGCAAAAGCCTTCATCAGTTATAACAAAAACACTATACAAATTAAACACATAAATCCAAGCCAGAAAACACAACACAGATCTAAAAAATGGCAGAAAAAAAAGAAGGATAACTAGAGACTATGGCAAAATGTAAATTTCTCAACCACAGTAAAGTGGTAATATATCTGGGAAATTGAACATAGAAACCAAAAAAATTAAGCTTCTCAAGGTTTATGTACTGCCTCACAAATACTTGTATGCAGCCAAAAAATGCTCATGGGTTTGCATAACCCTACATCTTGAGCGTTACCCAGGCGCTTGAACTGACATTCATGAGGTTAATCAGGAAGCACGCAAGTCATTTATAGATAGTTTTCTAATCATATTTATGATGCTATGAACTTTGGTAAGATGTCTAAGGTTTGCTGAGAAGAATGAACAATCTTGTCCCCAGCTTGGCAGGGTTTAGAGCCAGCTGGTACTGTTTTCCGCCATAGACAAGTCAACAACAATCAGTAAAGTAAATGTTCCCACCATGCCTTGCTAGGCATATGGAGAATATGGTGTTTGTGATCACATTTTTCCATGACCATGGCACATTTTTGGGTGATGTGACGGTACACCCCACACAGAATAATTATTGCTAGCAATGAAATAATTGCACTAATAATATTATCGCTGTTCAACATTGGTAAATGAATACACTTAAGCAAGTGCTTATAAAATGCATAGACACCTTGGAGAAAAAAATTTTTTGTAACAAAATGTACAGCCACTAGGGCACCTATCTTTCACACATTTTTATGAACTTCAGCTGGTTATGAATAATGTGATTTGCTGATCAAACACAAATGTCCAATAGTAGTGCCACCTCTTTGACTGCTGCATGCAGATTTTCCTGTAATTACATTCTCCAAGGCTGCATTGTCATCTTGCATGTAAATGTTGGGCCTGGGTTATTAGAATGCCCCACACTAGAGATATTGATCTTGAGCTTCTTAGTCCATTCATGTGCTTGTGTACAACTGTCACTAAACTGAATTCTCATCCAAAGATGAATCTTTATAAGTTTCACACTTTCACTAAACAAAGATCTCACAACACTTTGCTGCTCTTGTTTGGTGCACTGTTGCAAGGAAGTCACCATATTGTTGAACTGTTCTAGGTTTCTATGCATACTGTAGGTGTGCCAATGCCATTTATTGGTTGTTCAAGGTCATTGCCTCCACATACCAAACACCCAATGTGTATCAGTTGTACATGCAATTTTTAAAAAAAGCTTTTCGCTTTTCCTCAGAACAGCCTTTGTACACAATGTAACTTTATATGGTCATAAACGTTTTTCAAGCTTTCCCCTTTTTTTTCTCCTCCTTTTGATGTCTAACACCGAAACCAATTCTCAACATTAATGTTTTGTGTTATTTTGGATTATGCACCAACTTTTCTTAGAAATGATTTCATAACTTTTAGCCAACAAAACCTTCTGCAAGGAAAAAATTATTTATTTTTATAGTTTAATTTTCTACATTTTTGCTACCTTTAGCTATCAAGCTTCATCTGTCCATACATTTCCAAATTTCTTTATACAGGATATAGGAGATGGCTGGTGGGAGGCAAAGAATAAGGATGGGAAGCGTGGCCTTATCCCAGAAACTTATGTGGAGGTGAGATTTTTGTTTTACTGCTAAATTTTTACATCTGAAAGGGGAAGATAAAATTTATTAGATAAAATTTGGGAGAGGGAAGAAATACCTAAAGACTGGAAAGAAGGTTATATGATCAAACTACCAAAGAAAGGAAGTTTATAAGAGTGCACAAATTATAGGGGAATTATGCTACTATCTGTGCCAGGAAAAATATTAAGCAGAATCATTCTGGAGAGACTAAAAGAGGCCATAGAGAAAGATTTGAGAGATGAACAAGCAGGTTTTAGGAAGAACAGATCATGTGCTGATCAAATAACTACTCTACGTATAATAGTTGAACAAAGTTTAGAACAACAGTCCCCACTTTATATTGGATTCATAGATTACGAAAAGGCATTTGATAGTTTAGACAGAGAAATTATTTGGAAGTTGCTGAGTTATTACGGAATCCCCATAAAGTTTATTAATCTGATAAAAACAAGGTATGAAGGAATGAAATATAGTGTGGTGCATGGAGGGCAGCATACAAAAGCATTTGAAATAATAAAAAAGGGTAAGGCAGGGATATCTTCTATCTCCATTTCTCTTTCTACTGGCCATAGATTGGATTATGAAAATAACTCAAAACAAAAGAAATGGAATCCAGTGGTCGCTGACCAAACAACTTGATGATTTAGACTTTGCTGATGACATAGCTCTCTTATCACACAGCCATCAACAGATGCAGGATAAAATGAACATGCATGATGAAAGATCACAACAGCTAGGACTGAAGATTAATAGAGATAGGACCAACTTTATGAGAATTAATGCAGTTGGCAATAACCCAATAAAATTAGGAGAAATACGTCTACTAGATGTACAATCTTACACATATCTGGGTAATATAGATAAAGAGGGAGGAACAGAAAATGATACCAAAATAAAGATATCAAAAGCAAGAGGAGCTTTTGTTGCACTAGGAAACATATGGAAGTCCAAAGAAATTAGGTTAAATACAAAAATAAAAATTTTCGACTCCAGTGTTAAGTCAGTCCTATTATATTGCTGTGAAACATGAAGAACAACAAAATTGACAATCACGAAGATACAGACTTTCATTAATAGATGCTTACGCAGAATAAAATGATGGAAATGGCAGGACAAATTCATTAACATAGAATTATGGAAATGTACCAATCAAACACCAGTGGATAAAGAGATACAGCGAAGACAATGGTGCTGGATAGGACACACACTGCGGAAGCAAACTGAGAGTATTACACAACATGCCCTTTTTTGGAATCCCCAGGGGAAAAGACAAAGAGGAAAACCAAAATATTCTTGGAGAAGACAGACAGAAGCAGAGATGAAGATGATGGGAAAGACATGGAATGATCTTAAAAGAATGGCAAGAAACAGAATGACTTGGAGAGTGTTTGTTGAAGACCTATGTTTCACAGGGAGCTGAAAGATAGAAGAGACCACTTTACTTTTATGTTAATCAGCTTTTCTCCACATTTTATGATGTTATGCTAGTGATAGGACGTCCTGTGCGCTTTTCATCTTAAACAGAGATCTGCCTTGAAATGCGTGCACCATTCAAAGACTTGTATTCTACCTAAAGAATATATGTCAAAGGCCAGAAGAAGCATTTCAAGAGTCTTTGTAGTAAATTTACCAAACTTCATGCAAAATTTGATGCAAACATGTTTGAATTTGTTGACCATCATAATTAATGCAATGTGGGTCCCATATACAAGGTTGAAAAAGGGTGTGTGTAGAAGCTATTAACAACATGATGTCATTTGACACATAAATTCAGCACACTTGAGAGTATTGACCTTCATGTATTCGCATGAATATGTCAAGTGGTTAAGTCACTGTAATTACAGTCTGGGAACTTTCTGATAACCCCTG
Organism: Megaustenia siamemsis; assembly: GCA_032433765.1. NCBI lineage: Eukaryota > Metazoa > Mollusca > Gastropoda > Stylommatophora > Ariophantidae > Megaustenia > Megaustenia siamemsis. Next base: position 51,373,538 of record JAVIAB010000156.1, read on the forward strand.
GTATGTGTTCTATGATGTTTAATGAAAACTCCTTATTAGGTTTATTGTTTTCATTTAGATATCCAGAAAGCAGACTTTTTTCATTTTATATTGTATTTGATTAAAATTCTATTGTTTTTGTAACTTACTAGATTGTGTCAGCACCAGAGCCAGCGTTCCCTCCACCGCTGCTCCCCACAGCGGGAATCACACCTTCTGCTCCTCCCATGTTCTCCAACAATGGGTTTGCAAGTTATCAGCAGGACAGTGGAGGAGGCAACCTTAACCATCAGCAAAGTGCGGATGACTGGGAGGATGAATGGGATGATGATGATGGAGAATCAAGCACCAGCACTGGGGGTCATAGTCAGGTGTGTTGATTATCGTAAATGTTTGTTAAGCAATCTCTCAAAAAGACATTAATTTTTGTACAAGAGACATATGTTGTAAAGAGCATCCAGCTCACATTTGACTGGTATTGGGTCAAACAAATTATGAGGCATCAAGACAGTCATTTCAGAAAGAGTTCCGTAGCAGGAAGTTCCATATAGTTTCTTTGTTCATTGTTGCTCTAATATTATACCATCCTCAATATTTTGTAGGCATCAACCTGAGTAAAAAAACTCTCTTCTTCTACAACAGTTTGGTCATACTTGAGTGACTCCTTGATGCTGCTATTATATCTCTGCAGCCTCTATAATTAATTCAACTAACATTGCTGACTCTCTTTCTATATTCCAGTTTTCTGCATCTTGTGGATATAATACATAGTGATATCAAACCTTCAAGGATTTGTATGAGTTTTTTTGTGAATGTTTTTCCGGAGACTATGGCAGTGATAGAGATGGTTAGCTTTTCAGTTGAAGAAGAACTATAATAATATGGACAAGGAATTGTTTGTTTTATATTCACCAGTTTTTAACCTCTGGCTAATCCCTGTCGACCTGTGAACTTTTTCAGGGACTGAATTTTGCATGAACACCTGTTTTATTCCCAGCACACACCAAGTGTGAGTAGATGTCCCTTACCATGCAGGAAGATATTCTCCTGCTTCAGAAGTACTCATATTTTTATTGTTGAGAATCTGATCTTTTGGATTGTTTTTTTCCCTAGCAACTTTGCCCAGGCAGCAGCTGTTTTTTGACCTACTCTTTTCATATTTTAAGTACTAATGTTTCATTAACATGCACTGAGTGCACAGGGGATCTTCATTTTCACCCACCCTGTTATTCAAATCTCACTTTCTGGAGACAAGGGGAGAATAAAACCATGAAGAAACCATAGATTGACAATTACAATTTCCACAACTTCTGTGGTAGGATTTGAACCCAGGACTTTTTTGTCCAGAGGCTAACACCTTACCTCTAGATCTCATGGACATGTAGTGACTATTGAAATCATAATACACCATTTATAAGAAAATTCAATATTTGGTTCAGCAATAGTCCTCATATTACGGGAATCAGAATTAATGACAGAAGTAGGAAAGGGGCATCATGAGGTAGTTTAACTGCCACTCTGAAAGTTTTTTGGTGTTGAAAGTTTCTTGGTGTCTGCCTTTAGTTATGCTGGCAACAAACAGCAGCCATAAGAATTGGAAATCGTTTGGAAATGTTTCAACAAATAAAACAGTATGTTAGGCAAGCTTGTGTGCTATCACCAGATTTATTTAATATGTATAGTGTGATTATTTTAATATCCATAAGGGACATGCCTGGAATAACAATTGGAGGTCATAATATAAATAATCTAAAGTATGCCGATGATACAGTCTTAATCGCTAAGAGTGAAAATGAGTTACACGAAATTTTGAAAATGTGAAGGAAAGCAAAAATAAGAGAATGCCTTAATAGCAAAAAAGCAGAAATAGTGGTAACGACAACGGAAAAGACATCACCGCAATGCACAGTAAAGACAAGTGGAACAATATTAAACCAGATAAATGAATTTAAATGTCTGGAAACATTGTTAACTTCAGATGGTAGATGTATAAAAGAGGTGAGATGCAGAATGGCTCAGGCAAAAGCAGCTTTTCAAAAATTAAGGAAGATACTGTACAATCCATTTTTTACAATAGAAACAAGAAAAGTGTTCTTAAATGTTATGTGGAGCCAGTCTTAACATATGGATGTAAATCATGGACAATAGGACAACAGACAAGAAAATCACTGGAGTCTGTAGAAATGTGGTTTAAAGAAGAATGTTGAGAATACCATGGACAGCTAAGAAAATCAATGAAAACATTCTGAAAGAGGCCAAAGCAAAAAGAGAGCTAATTTCTAATATTAGGAAGAAACAATCATTTTTTGACCATGTAATGAGAAGGGAACAGTTGGAATATATTGTAACAACTGGGAAAACTGAGAGACAAAGAGAGAGAGGGAAGCAAAGAGAAAAGATACCAGACATTTTAAGAGAATGGCTTGGCAGAAGGTCAACAACAGAAATGATAAATAACTGTCGAGATCAAAAGTTGTGGAGAGACATGATCACTTTCGCCAGCAGGCTTTGTACCTTATGATGATACCTTTAGTGAGTGTGATCTGTAAGATCTCCTTGGTTTTACTCCTCGACAGATCAACATATCTATGTTTATATTGCAACAGATACTTCAAGACTTGCAATCTCCTGTCAGTCACCTCCAAATTCACTCGAACAATAAATGGTGACAATATGAGTTATTGAGTTATTTGCGGGTCATCATCATTGCACTCCGAACATGTCCATAGGTGCTCAGATCCTCTCCTCAGCAATTCCCTCAGTGTCCAGCGACTAACGACTCCAGTTCTATGTTGGTTGATAAGTCTTCTTACACTCCCATTAAGTTTCTCATTTCTGGCTGTGCCCATCTTAACTCCCATCTCTTTCATCCGAAGTAGTGACGTGGATCTGTGTTTGCCGAAGTCCTGTGCTCTTCCCACATCTCGGAGGGCATTGATGATGTCCGCCCGATCCATTGGTTGCCCATCCTCAATGACAGCGCAGCTAGCCAACCTGTCCGCTCTTTCATTTCCCCGTACTCCCGCATGTCCAGGGACATAGACAAAGGTGACCTTACATATTTTGGATTTCTGCAACGACTCTACCCATTGCATTCGTACAGAGCCCGCCTCCACTTTTTTTATCATGTTCATCGAATCACTAAGTATACATGTGTGGGTGTAGTCTTGTGACTCTAACCATTTGAATGCCTTGGTCACTGCCATCAGCTCCATTGTCATGCTACTCGTGATCATGACGTATGCACCACTGTCTTCCATGACTATTCTGCCTGCCAAGCGTGCTGTAAATGCCCATGCACTTCTTTGGTGTCGTCTTACAGATCCGTCTGTATATATGACTGCATCTTTCTCATCGGTGTTATCGCAGATGAGACCGTTGACCTAAGCATTAACCACAACCGGGTTCTGTTCCCTACTTTTCCTGTTGAGTGTGACAATACACGAGAAAGTCCCCTTGAATGACGTAGGCACCGGTATCCACTCCTTGCCAACGTTGATATTGGTAAGCCCACAGACCTGTTTGATGACATCTTCTGCTCAATATGGTGACAATATGGTTCTCCACCAACACCAATTAACAAACACTTTGTGTTTTGATCTCATTGTCTTTTAGGTTGCTCCCTTATTAGTTTTCCACAAATTGTATGAAAATGTACCTCTGAGAATTAAAAGTGAGGGTATTTAGCAAATATTATTTAACAGATGATGAAGGGAATAACTCATACATAACTCTCATCATCTGCTGGACAATTCTGAACAACTATAGGCCTGACAGAAGTTCATTGATGTCACACTTGTATGTATGTGAGCGTATTTCTATAATCTATAAAAAAGAGCCTGCAAGCGAGGTCATATTTGTAAAAATAACAATCTTTAGCAAATTCCTGTATTTGTTTCTAATTCTTCTTCTGCATACACTTCTAGATGTCTATATTAATAAGTTCTATGTCTATATTAATAAGTTCTAAGCAAATTAGTCTTCTCAAAGGTGATTATATCATCATATAGCTTGTCATGGAATGGATGTTTCTTTATAAAGATCATCTATACGTTTAATAAAGTACAGTGACATTACACCTATAACAATAGCCTCAACTTTTAGACATGGGGTATATTTAAATATTGCCTATTATTATCTATTATTAGATACCTCATTCTGGTATAACATATGAGATACCAGCCATTGTACTAGTTGTTTCTTAATAAATAAGTACAGCAGAACTGTTGAAGGTGTTGGAAGTTTTGGGGGAAAAATAGTACATGAAGCAAATAAGAAATTATCACTCTACAAGTAAAACTTCTGTGCAACATATTCCTCCTTGATGTGTCAACAATCAACTTGTGGAAATAGGCATAAACATATAGTAATATATGTACAATTGCAGGGTCACTGTAAAACCAGTCGGAGTGAGGGAAAAAGTAGAACATCAAATTTATGGTTACAGCATTTCAAAAATGTCCTGTGTGTTACCGGGCCTCATTATGAGTAAAGAATAGTGACACTGTGACCTTCCAAGCATGTTGTAAGAGGTGACTAAGGAAGTTGATCGATGGCTTGACAAGCCGTCATTGTAAAAAGTATTGTTATGGAAACAGAGCCATAGATTTTAGAAGCAGTGATCTCTGCAATATGTGCCATTCTGGCACGCAAGGTTTCTGTTTTTGAGATTGGTTCTGCCCTATGTGCCGTCCTCGGCTCGTAAGGACTGTAGATAGATAGATTTTTAAAATAGGACGAAACTAAAGTACAAAGACATTATAGCCCACACATTTTATGGTTTAGTTTTGTCCTATTTTCTTAAAGCTGCAACATATATTTTATTGGGATCCCTTCCTCTAACAAAGCCATGTTCTCACGCTTTACCTCATAGTCATCCATGGACCAACTCTAACAGAGAATAATAACATTATTCTTCATCAGCCCCAATGGATGAACTGCAACAAACATAAGATAATGGGATTCTGCTTTGATTCATGTGGTTAGACTCCCTTACATTGTACTACATTAATACAGACATGAGCAGAGCAAGATATTTAGACTGAGAAAAGGTCATTGTGGCCTCAGAGCACACCTACAGAAGATAGGACTCTGTAACTTAGCAGTATGTGGCTCTTAAGCATCCAAACTCAAAAGCATACACTACAGAACTACAACACTTTCAACACCCTAAGAACACAAAATGGCTCACAGAAACAACCCTACATGAAAAGTTATGAGGAACCGGTGATGACCTCAAATGCACCGTTTGGTGCATGACCAAAGCTGGTCTAAATGTCTAAACGCATAGATATAGCTGACCACTGAAGAAGTATTGCATTAATAAATACAAAGTAAAGGTTCCCTCCACGCCTTGCTAGACTTATGGGAAATAATTGTGTTAGTGACCATATTTTTCCATGACCACAGCACATTTTGGGGTGATGTGGTCGGTATCATGCCAAGCAACCTTTACTTCTAAGAAAAATCTCTGGTACCCATTTTTAGAGGTTGTGTGAACTCCTGAGTCTTGTCAGTCTGAAAAAAAAATCTGCCATTTCTGGGAATCAAATCAGCCACTTCTGACCAGGAAGTGAGCGCACTAACCATAAAGCTACATTTCTGGTATACATGTATTTATAATTAGACAACAACATTTACACATGGTATACAGGTATATATGCAAGCACTGAGATAGTTTCCCCTCATATTTAAGGATTTAGGTGGTCAAAGCAGTGCTAATACAAAGGTAAAGAAGCGAGAGGGCAAGCAGGCATCTCCTGGCAATGAATCATCCAAATATGGCACAGTCAAAAGCAGTTTCAATAGGTAAGTCTGAATATGATTTTGTGTGCCTCATGTAAGGAAGTGAATGAAAAATGTACAGAAACTGGATTAATATCTCTTGTGGTTTTTACACTAGGTTTTTATTCAAATATTTGAGTAGGTTAAATTTAAGTGGGTGTCACTGAAGCATTGAGGAAGTTATTCACCTTAAGTTCAAAATTACCCGGTTCAGATCTTATGTTGAGCAATCAGGTTTTTTTTTTCTCGTATCTGGAATACATGAGTACGTATTGTAGACCCACCTTGTTGGACTATGTCAAAAGTGGATTAAGTTAATTTGTGAGTTATCATCATCACAGCCTGAACATATCTATAGGTGCTCAGATTCCCTCCTTAGTGTGTCCCGAAGTGTCCAGTGACCATCTTTACTCCCATCACCTTCATACAAAGGAGAGACATGGACTCCTTGGTTGTCAAAGTGCTGTGCCTTTCGCATCTCGGAGGGCATTAATGACATCTGCCTGATTAATTGGTTGACTGCCTACAATGACAACACAGCTACCCAACCTGTATGTTTTTTCATTGCCCCCATACTCCCTCATGTCCAGAGACATAGACAAAGGTGACTCTGCGTATCGTTGCCTTTTATAATGCCTCGATCTGTTGCCCTCCCACCTCCATTTTTCTTATGCTCACTGAATGATTTAGTATACTGTCATTGGTGTAGTTTTGTAACTCCAACCAGATGAGTGCCCTGGTCACTGCCATCATCTCCATTGTCACGCTACTCGTGGTTATAATGTATTCACGCTGTCTTCTTCGACTGTTCTGCCTGCAGAGTGTGCTGTAAATGTCCATGCACTCTTTTGGTGTCATATTACAGATCTGTCTGTATAGATGACTGCATCTTGCTCGTCATTGTTGTCCAAAATAAGAGCATTGGCCTCCACATCAACCAGAACTGGATTCTGCTCCCTGCACTTCTTGTCAAGTGTGACAATACACAAGAATGTTCCCCTGAATGAAGTAGATGCAGATATCCACTCCTTGCCAGTGATGATATTGATAAGCTGCATACCTGTTTGATGACTTCTCTTCTGTGCAGCCCACTCATGGTTTTGCCTCTTCTTAGCCTTTTCCTGTGTTGAACTTGGTGCAATAGATGCTCTTTATCTGGACTTATTTTAAAGTAGACTTGTACCCTCTGAACCTTGATCCTGTCATTCATAGTTCATTCATAGTTGAAAAATCAAGAAGATACCTCATTGCTACATAGGGAGTGTCTCTCATACACCCCAAGAGAATCGTTTCATTTTGTACTTTCTTTTGCTTGTTTTGTGCTGACAGTGAGGATTGCTAGGGCATATTCAGTTGGTGCGAGGACCAATCCCTGGAACAGAAGTGTAAGTAGCCTCTGCTCAATATTGCCAGCTGTCATGACCTTTCATGATGGCTAATCCTTTGTGCGCTTTTGTTATCACACGTTTAACATGGTCTCTAAAACACAGACTGCAATCAAACTTAACTCCTAGGTATGTCATTAACCTGTACCTAGTCACATCGTCAGCCCTCATTTGCACTACTTGTGTTTCCATGTTAATAGTATTATTGTTAAGGGAGAACCTTGCCACTGCTTTGATACTTCACACCAGGAAGAGATGTGATCAAGTTCATTTTGCAGTGCAGAGGCAATTACTCGTCTGTCTTTTGCTTGTCTATATACCAGAATGTCATCAGTGAAAGTCATAGTTCTTCCCCTCCCACCCAGCTGTTTTGTGATTGTTATTGTAAAAAAAAGTAAAGTACCCCCGTCACGCCAAGTGGCGTATAGGGAATATGGTGTTAGTGACCATAAATTTTACAGACCTTCGGCACATGATTCTTGGGGTAATTGATTGTTATTGTGTACACATTAAATAGGTTTGGTGACAATGGTGAGCCTTGCGAAAACCATGGACAAATTGATGTTGGCTCGATGACCAACATTCACATCTGAGTATCACCTTCCTCTGAAACAGTGCCACAGCAACCCATCTGATTAGGAAGAGGTGTATAGTCAGTTTGAGGAGCATGTGCATGAGGTATTCAAATGATGCTCTGATGCATACATCTTCCAGATCTATTGCAGCTGCATGTCTCCTCTCTTCTGTGGAATCCTTCGAAGACGTCATAGGTGAAGACTGCCACATTCATCTATGCCTCTTTGTTGTATCTATTACCCCTGAGTGTGGGTGGGAATGCACGTATTAGTGCAGTGTCATAAGTGAGTATACAGGTAACCATTTTCCCCGCAGTGTTTTCCATCATGATTATTCTACAGGCACTGATCTGAGAGTGGTCTTTAATTTGACTTCGGCAGAGTTAGTAAGTAACTGTGCAGCCACTACTCCTTAATCTGGCCACTGTGAATGCTGGCTTTAAGCTTAGATTACGTCACTTATCCGCGAATCATATTTTTACAACACCTTCGTAAAATTTACGAACCCTAAATGCTACATTTGGGTAGTATAGCACTACTATGTTTATGAAAAATAGTACTTTCTTTGAATTTTTGCTACACAGCTATGTGTTTACACTTTAGAGGTATGGGAATTGGATGTGGTAATCATTTCCTGGCTTACATTTGATTTTTCGCTTGATTTATGGTCTGAAATTAGAACGCATAGCACCACAGCAGCCACATGTGTTACGTTGTCTATTCACACGTCGGCTGCCAGTCCGCCATTTGAGCTATATTTTCAGCTTCCTCTTAGCATCATTCACTGCCTATCTCTTGTTACAAAGGTTTGTTTGATGTCTCGCTGACAGCCTATGAGATTTCCCCTGTCGTGAGGGAGAAAAAAAAACAGAATTTCTTGAAAATTTGTTAAATTTATTTTAAAAACCAGCTGTTTTCTTATGTTACCTTCATAATTTTTATGAAGAGCACATTTTGTTTTAAAAAAAAAATCCAACATCAAAGGAAACAAATTAAACACTCAGGGGTCACCAGAAGCAATAATTATGAAGATATAAGGAGTATGGATGGAGGGTTGTTTGCTTTCGGCAAGCTGTTGAATTTCAAAATAAAAGGTATTTTGGGTTCGTAAATTTTACAAAGGTGTTGTAATTTAGTGTTAAACTGTTTTAAATGATAACAATGAGCACATTTAATTTTCATCCTCCATTTTTGTATCTCTGAAGAATCTCAAACACAAGCAGGAAAGACTACATTTCAAATAAACTAATAAGAGATTAGTCTAAAAAAGATGTGTATAGTTTTATAAGAACAAGGTGCTGGAAATAATTTCTCATATACTCAGAATAATGAAGAAAGAATTCCCCATTAAGCATTTATGTGGGAACCATCTTGTAAAAGAAAACAAGAAAGACAAAGAGAAATGCTACACAGAACAATTACTAGGGAAGGATCAAAACATGAGACTAAAAAACAAGGAGCTACGAGAACTAGCAACAAATTGTAAATTGTGGCGAACTGTAACTCCTGCCCTTTGTCTCATCTTTGGCCCATGAAGAAAATGACTGAATGAGAAGTTCTTCTGTAGTTCACCATATAATTTATTTACTGAACAAATTTCTTAGTTTAAATTATCTGTTAAATTAAAGATGTTTTTTATCTTTCATAGGTTTTCTAATTTTGCCAAGTCTGGAGGAGAAGCTTTCATAATGGGGCAAGCTAATGACAAGGTTCAAGATAGTGACAAAATTAAAATTATTGTAAGTCAAGAAAAACCACCGAGAGAATTGTATGTCATAACTATTGTTATTTTCATTATTTGTTGTTATTATTATTATGTTGCTTTATTACTATTACAGTATTGCTATCAGTGTTGATGGCCATACTATTATGTTATTTAGCTCTTTCATTACTGAAGTTTTGTATCAATGCAACGGAAGAGATTTCAGAGGCAAGATTTTTCATGGACCGTATGACTTTAAATATCAATTTACATGCTTTATCTTTATCTAACATATAACATATTATATATGAATTTTAAAAGGAAATAGATTTCACCAATAAAAAAGATGCTACAAGACACGAAGAAAGAAAAATGGGGCGTAAATTACCAAAACAACCAAAAAATGACAGATATAATTTAGACCATAACTGGCAGCTTGCCAACATAAATATTGGGTCAGAGTAATCCATTATGAATTAGTTAGTAAAAAATAAAAAAAATAATTAGCAGTATATCTTCAATCAACCTTGAAAGTTTTGTTGATGTAGCATAAAATTAACTTCTGTCATCCATAATAACAATGTGTCATATATCCATAATCTATCTATCTATTGACCTTTCGAGCCGTAGCTGGCCCATAGGGCGTAGACCAAGATACTCCTTCTCCTATCTGAATTTTTGTTCTAGCAGTTTTCAATTCTTTTAAAGATATTTTATCAAATCTCGCCATTTGTCTCTGTTCTGTGCAAGCAGCTCTATCTCATTGAGGGAGCTGATTCCTGCTGCTCTTGCCTCTCTCATCAATGTTCTTCTCAGTGTCACTCTGGGTCTTCCTCTTTTTCTCTTACCTGTTGTTTCCCACATGAGGGCTTGCTTTGCTATTCGGTTATTATCTCTTCTCATCACATGTCCAACATATGATAATATATATCCATAATAACAATGTGATATAATCCTCTTCACTGTAAACTTATTGATTCCAGGCATCCAACATGAAACTATTTTTTTTCTAAATCCAAATCAAAATTTCTCAAATAAGTGCTCCCATTTTGGGTATTGATTCTTAATTACTATCTTTATTCAAAACATTAAAATAAAAAGTTAATTTACTGGCTTCTTCAGCCATCATCAATTTAATTCTAGCATAAAATCATTACTGCTCAATTACATTTTGATAGCTGATTTTTGTTGGCGATAAACACTGCTAATCCAGATAGAAAAAGATCACTCTATAACAATTTTGTTTGTAAACATCTGTGTAGAAGGAAGAAAGAACTGTCAAGTGAAGAATTTTTACACAAAATTATATAAGAAAAGCTCATTTAAAAGTTGAAATGGTTTACACAAAATAAATTTATGAGTGGCACAGAGTGTAGCAGATCAAATTTGACCAAAATGAGCGTGATGCAGGCTGCATTGATTTGTACAGAAAGTGTTACACATAGTATGTTTGTTCACTTAAAAAAAAAACTAGTTTTAGATTAGTTAATATGTTGTAAAATCTGAAAAGTTGATTCCATGAAACTATCTTGCATTAATTAAAACAAAAATGTTTTGTGAAATGAAAGAATTGTGTGTTCTACTTTTTCAGCATTTTTTGTACAAGTCACGAGATAACAACAATAGTTGTTATTAACTGATTGGCTTGGTTTGTATCCTCCAGAGAGTGCTCAGATTTTGAAAGCAATACTAACTCATTACTTCATACGTTCATTCTGTCTCCTTTTTAGAAATGCCTGTCCTGTAGAACTAGTTCTAGTTTGAGAGTTCTGTCCACAAATATCACGTCAGTTAGATGCTCTCAAGCTCCGTGTGGCTTTTCTAAAAATGCCCTGTTTTGATTCTGAAGAAAGTGGTCTTATCTTTGCTTGACAAGTAGCATTACAGGTCTTTAAAGTCTGCAGTTGTGTGTATATGTGTGTGTCAATTTTTCTTGTTTTTCTTCATTTTTTTGTTCCCAAATGAGTTATTGACTGGCATGTTTTGTGGCTTCATGTAGAGCAACAATAACATTCTTCACTTTGCATCTTTTATTGCCATCCTTCACAGGATGTCCATAGTCTGATTCAATATATTTATTTCCACTGTTGTCTACCCAGGTTGCTCTTTGTCTGTCTATTTTTAAAGTCCATAGCACAACAATTTTTGGGATAATTTCTGAATATGTGGCCCATCCTGTTGTATCATCTGCCTATTATCGTTGCACTACTTTCTTTTTGTTGCACCCATTGAACAGTTCTTCAGTCATTCCATTTCTTCTCTGACCGAACATGGCACTAATGGATAATAGTCATAATTCCCAATTTTTGATAATTTGCTTCTAGTTCTTGTAGGTCTTGATTGTTGCTTAGTCCCATGGTAGAACCTTTCCTAGTAATTGTTCTGCAAAGCATTTCTCTTGGTCTTTCTTGTTTTCTTTTACCAGATGGTTTCAACCTGATGGGGAAGTCTTTCTTCATTTATTCTCATCACATGACCTATGCAATTCCAAAGCCTTCTAAATTGCTTTTTTATTTTTAAGTGAAATGATTTAATAAAATAGAGCCTCTTCTAGCTTTAAGGTGCATGGGGAAATATGTTGTTTATGCATATATTTTTCTTCATTTACCATCAGGATAATTAACCCTAGATTATTACACCATTGTAAAAATTACAGCATAAAAACACACATTTTTCCAAATTTGACATTTTGCAGTATTCAAACATTAACCCCCTCCATACACCTTTCCAATTACCACTTCTGGTGACCCCTCAATGTTTACTTTGTTTTCATTGTTGTTGGATTTTTTTTCTTCCAATTTCATGAGATACAATCTCATATATTGCGAAAATATTCACCAATTTTAAAGAAATTGATTGATTCCCTCTCTTTCTCCCCCCGCCCCCCCCCCCCCCTTTATGAGGGGAGGGAATTTTCTCAAACATCTGCTGAGCTGAGATTTCAAATAACCCTTTGTAATTTGGAAAATTTGGCAAATAATGCTGTGCGGTAGCTGAACATACTGACAGACTTATGGTATCTGTACCATGCATAGTAACATGTCCAACCCTTGAGGTCAAATTCAGGTCATAAAATAACCTCAGACAGGAAATCAGAGCTCCCCATGTCTGTCCTAGTGTAAACATGTTGCTCTGTGTTGATAAGTTAAAAAAAAAACACACTATTTTTAGAACTTCCAATGTTACAATTGAGCGGTAGCAATTTTCCTACAATATCGTAAACATGTTAGTCACAGATCATCATCATGTGCCTTACCAGTTGGCGTAGGTGATCATGTCCCTCCACAATCTTCTATCTACAGTGTATCGTATCAGTTCTGTAGTTGACTGTTTTCCATGCCATGACACCAAGCTATCCAGTATTTTCTCTCTTTGTCGCCCGCGATCTCTCTTTCCTTTTATTTTGCCAGTTGTAACCAAGTATTCCAACTTTCCTCTTCTCATGATGTGCCCGAAAAATGTTGATTGTTTCTTTCTGATGTTTTTTAAGAGCTCCCTTTTTGTGTTGGCCTCTTTGAGAACTTCTCCATTGGTCTTTTTAGCTGTCCAGGGAACTTTCAACATTCTTCTGAGAAATCCCATCTCTGTGGCCTCTAATCATCTTTTCATTTATTTGTCTACTGTCCATAATTCACTTCCATGGGTCAGAATTGGTTCTATATAGCACAGATGAACTCTCTTTCTCATTTTTATTGACATAGATTTGTTGCATAAGATATTTTTCATTTTCTGAAATGCCATTTTGGCCCGAGCTATTCTGCTTTTTATTTCTGTGATGCATCTCCCATCTGATGTTATTATTGTGCCGAAGTATTTGAAACGTTGCACTTGTTTCAGATTTGTCTCGTTTATTTTTATGCTGCAAGTAGTCACAGATGGGTATAGTAATTTAGGATTAATGGATGTGTGATCACACTGAGTTTATAGTTTCTTAAATTCTACCTTTATTTTAACTTTTATTATTGTTATATTGTGCCATTTTGCTTCCTTTCAAGATAATCCTTCTGACCAAAGCAGAGATTACTTTTTTTTTCTCTACTATTAATATTGCAAGAACAACAGGAATTAACTCCCTCAGTGAGATAGAGTTGCTTGCACAACAAAGACAAATGGCGAGATTTGATAAAAGATCTTTACAAGGATTTAAAACTGCTAGAATACAAATTTAGACAGAAGAAGTATCTTGGTCTACGCCCTATGGGCCGGCTGTGGCTCGAAAGGTCAATAGATAGATAGACTAATTGTACAACAAATCAGTTACAAAAATAGCCATACATTTGACAATAGTATTTAAATTAAATATTTTACTTTGCTTTGTTTGTCTGTTGTATTTAGGATACTGTTGATGGACCCATATGGTTGAAACAAGACAATGGTTTCACTTGTGTTTTATCAGACCCCAAGAAAGAGAGCAAAATGAAAGGATTAAAGAGCTTTATGTCATATCAACTAACGCCATCTGTAAGTTATAGCTCAGACTACTGTTAGATCATGAGAGATGAGACCATTTGATTTAGATCCAGTAATTGGAACCATATGGAGATTAGACATTAATTATATAGTTATCATGTTTAGTTTAGCAAGAGTGTGGGCAATTAATTAAGTGTTTAAATATAATTAAATATTAAATGAATATTCAAGTGAGTATTGGTTAGATTAGTTGTTGTGCTGGATGGTGTAGAGATAACACAAAGAGAAAGGTCAAAATATATTTAGAGAAGACAGTTGGAAGAGGAGATGAAGAGGATGGCAAGAAACAGGACAGGTTGAAAAGGGTTTGTTGCTGACCTGTACTTCAGAGGAAATGGAAAGGAGGAAGAAGAGAGGTACATCACCAAAACAATAAACATCTGGAAATGATTGAGACCTTTTACAGCCAATCATTGAAGCAGAAAAAGCATCATATCTGTGATTAATTAAAATATGACATTTGAGATTCCAAGACATTCAACCTTTGAATGTATTAATATGGTAGAATTTTATTATTTTTATATGCTGATGATACTGTACTACTAGCAGAAAATCCTAAAGATCTACAATCACTTAATGTAATAAACATGACAAGCAAAAAATATGGACTAGATATGAATATCAAAAAGACTAAAACTATGATCATAAACAAAGAAAATTCTCAAGACCTACAAATAAATATCAAAGTTGAAGAAACACATATGGAGACAGTTCAGAGCTACAACTACCTGGGACATACTATAACCAGTGATGGAAAATGTATAACTGAAATAAACAAAAGAATAGATATGGCAAAAAGTAATTTTAATGCCATGTAAAATATACTAACATCAAAACAAATAACACCAGGACTAAAACTAAGAATAGCAAAATGTTACATCTTCTCGATATTCCTGTATGGTGCAGAAACATGTACATTAGACCAGAAAACAGAATAGAAAATTGAAGCCTTTGAAATGTGGATTTATAGAAGAATAGGTAGAATTGGATGAAATGAAAACAAACGATGAAGTTTTAAAACAACTAAAAATGAAAAGAGAACTACTAAACACAATTCAAACAAGACAAACAAAATTTTTTGAGCATGTTAAAAGACACAACAGCCTAATAAAAGTAATATTGGAAGGGAAAATACAAGGTAAAAGAGGCAGAGGCAGACCAAGACTAACATGGACAAGTAACATCAAAAGATGAACAAGTCAACCTATGACAATCTGCACCATCAAAGCAAGAGGAGTGGAATGGTACTCCATGGTAGCCAACCTTCGTTGTGGAGATGACACTCAATGATGATGATATTATTTTATTTATTTCATAGGAGAGTGATGTGTTCAGCACTGAACATGTGGCCGTTATTCTCTAGTTCTATAGTCCACCCAGAAATAGGAGAAATACAATAAGAATATGTAGCTTTCAAAAGCTCTGTAAAATAATTTTTCTCTTTTGTTATTTAAGTTGGCAGCATACTTTTATAGTGCATAATCAAGCTGTTACTATTGTTATATTATTGATACCTGTTACCAGTAATTGTATATTTATTTGTATTTCTTGAGTTTTATATTATACTGAGATATTGTTATATTAATAAGTATTATTATATCAGTACTCATTACATTATTAAGTTTTATATTAATACACATACCACACCTTGGGAATAAAGTATTTCTGTATTTTTAATGCAGTTCAGTAATATTCAAGTGAGCAGAAGATACAAACATTTTGATTGGCTGCATGAGAGATTAGAATGCAAATTTACCTGTATACCTATCTCACCATTACCTGACAAAGCTGTTACAGGTGAGTTTAGTTGTTTAACCCTAGATTATGATACCTATCTGTGACTGACGTGTTTACGATACCGTAGTAAAAATTACTGCCACTTAATTGTTCCATTAGGGGCTCTAAAAATAGTATTTTCTTTAAGCTTTTGACACACAGCTGTTTGTTTACACTAGGAGAGACACATAGGGACTCAGATTTTTTTGGCTCAGGTTGATTTATAACAGGAAATTTGACTTCATGGACGTGTTACATTGTCTATTCGTACAACCGCCATAAGTCTGTCAATATTTTCGGCTACCTCATAGCGTTATTTGCTACGTTTCCCGAGTTACAAAGGGTTGTTTGATGTCAGCCATTGACCAAGGAAATTTCCTTGGTCACAGCAAAAAAAAAAAAGGATGGTGAGGGGGTGAGAGAGAGACCAATTTGTTGAAATTTTGCACATTTTTTTGCATTATGCGAGATCCTATCTCACGCAATGAAATAAGAAAAAAAAAAGAATCCAACACCAAAGGAAATAAATGCAATGCTCAGGAGTCACATCTGTATATGTACTTTATAGACTACATAAAAGCATTTGACAAAGTAAAGCATGTGGAAATAATCAATATGCTGGAGAAATTAAACATTCATGGCAAATATCTGAGAAATCAGATAAAAATCATGTACTGGCAACAAACAGCAGCCTTGAGAATTACCAAACAGGACAATTCAAATATATAAAACAAGGAGTCAGACAAGGCTGTGTTCTGTCACCAGATTTGTTTTCACTTTACAGTGAAAATATTATGAGATCAATAGTTGACAAAAAAGGAATTGAAGTCAACGGTCACAACATAAACAATTTGCGATATGTGGATGACACAGTCTTAATAGCAGAGACAGGGAATGAACTACAAGAAATGATAGACATAATAGTAAAAGAAAGCAATAAGTAAGGTTTCAATCTGAATAGTAAGAACACAGAAGTAATGGTTATATCGAAGAAACAATCACCATCATGCAGCATAAAAATAAACAGGATAAATCTGAAACAAATGAAAAAAAAAAACTATCTTTACGACACATAGTACCATTGCTGGTGTATGTCGGGGGGCAACGATAGAACCCGAGGGATAAAGGCCGCTTTCAAGCAGTCGCCACGACATGTGAGACTCAGGATTTTTATTTCACCCCCGATACAAAAAATCTTTTCTGTCTACCGCGGGCTTCGAACACCGTACGCCGGCTTTTCAGCCAGCGGAACAGTGGTTTTAGCCGCACAAATACATGGGCACAATAATAAAATCAGATGGAAGATGCACCACAGAAATAAAAAGCACAATAGCCCAAGCCAAAATAGCATTTCAGAAAATGAAAAACATCTTATGCAACAAGTCTATGTCAATAAAAGTGAGAAAGAGAGTTCATCCATGCTATATTAAGCCAATTCTGACCTATGGGGGCAAATCATGGACAGTAAACAAACAAATGAAAAAAACTATTAGAGGCCACAGAGATGGTATTTCTCAGAAGAATGTTGAAAATTCTCTGAACAGCTAAATACGACCAACAAGGAAATTCCCAAAGAAGCCTGCACAAAAATGGAGCTCCTAAGAAAAATGCCCTGTGTCAAATGGAAATGAATTCAAGACTAATATCAAGAATCAATAACATTTACTTAACGCTGTGACTATAAATTTTCTTTGTTAGTTCCTTTTGAGATAGAGACAGAACAAAGATCCTAAACTTTTCATGATTCATGCTAATTTCATCTAAGGGGTAGCTATTAAATTTCTGATCAAGGCAAACCCTTGGAGATAGAAAATTAATATCTTTCATCATTTTTATATATTCAAAAATGTATCCATTTATAATTATCAATGTTTATATTTAACTTGTTGTTACTGGGAAATTTCAATTGGTCCAAACATGGAAATTGTACTTTGTGTTGACTAATTTCCTTGTAGAAGTCCTTCAATGTTTGTCTTGGACAAAATTTTGTAGATTGTGCTTCTAAAAATGTTTGTATTTATGTGTTTGTGTACAGGGAGGTATGAGGATGACTTTGTTCAAGAAAGAATGCGCCAGCTGCAAGCTTGGATAAATAGAATGGTTAGACACCCAGTTATATCTAGAAGTGATGTCTTCCACCACTTCATGACCTGTACGGATGAAAAAGTGAGTATAAAGATATTTCAATAGCTCATAATTTTGCAACAGAATTTCCACAGCACATAATGCTGTAAAGGTATTTCCTCTGCACATAATGCTGTAAAGGTATTTCCATAGCACATAATGCTGTAAAGGTATTTCCATAGCACATAACGTGCTGTATAGGTACTTCCATAGCACATAATTTTGCAAAGGTATTTCCACAACACATAATCTCAAGAGGATATGAAGTTTTTTAAATTTTAGTTTAGGTTAGTGCACTCCTCTGTTGACTGATGTTCAGAGAACCAATTTCCTGATGCATCAAGTTTATTCTCTATAGCAATAAAAATATGTATGGATGGACCAGAACACTCAATATCCCCTGGGGTGAAAGTGACCAGCAACTTATAGCTGACTACGTCAGGATCAACGGCAACAGCTAAGGTTCTTACTCCACCTCCCCATAGTGCTTTTGGAAACAGGCTAACCTGTCTGGCCTAGCAAATAGTGGCTATGAAGGGGGAAAAAAAAATCAGGCATACTAAAAAATGATGTGCTGAAGTGAGATATGGTGTGCCATAAGGTGCAAATATCAGAGCTTGCTGTAAACTGAAACAATGATAACATCCACTTAATGTACTTTTAAGGGCAGACACTGAAGAGGAACATCTACACACTGCTCAAACAACATAGGTTACGCTGGCTTGACCACATACACCGTATGAAAAATAGCAGCATACCAAAAGATATACTCTACGGACAACTAGCAGATGGCAAAAGAACTAAGGGACGCAGAAAACTTTGATTTGTATACATGGGTAGACATGACATGAAGACTCTGAACATAAACCCTGCAGCCTGGGAAAAAATAGCTGCAGACCGCAATCTTTGGAAACACACTTTAAAGCTCCAACTCAAACAAGAAGCAGAGAGATTCATAGAAAAAGGTCAATACACTGCGAAAGGAAAAAAAATAACATATCTAGGGGGCGCTGAAAAATCTATAGTCAACTATGACTGACAGAGGCTACTACGACTACTCCAATTTCTAAAATGTATGCAGTTTTTTTTTATATTTTCAACAAGCCTGTTTTGTCTAAATTAAAAAAATTGTTAATTGGCTTAGCCATTCTTTTTTTTTTTTTTTGGCGCCACAAAATACTCCATTATTTATTAATATTTGAAGATAAATTTGGCCTTGCTACTTGATGTCAGGAGAGTAATTGTGTATGTTCTTGATTGTTCAGAAATGGAAAGTGGGGAAAAGGAAAGCCGAGAAAGATGAATACCAAGGTGGAAAGTTCTTCTTGTTACTACAGACACCCGGCCAAGCTTTGCCCAGAAGGGAAACGTGAGTGCATTGTTACAGTCAGCATTAATTATTAGGTTTATCTAGTTCACCCTACATTATGATACCATCGTCAAAATTACCACCTTAAAATAACAATTCTTGAAATTTGACACTTGATATTTTCTTATTTACTACTTACGGTGACCCCTGACTGTTGGATTTGTTTCCTTTGCATTTTTTTTTAAGTGCATTGTAAAAATTGTAGAAAAGAGGTTTTTCTTTTGCATAAATTTCTCAGATTTTCAAGAAATTTGTCCCCCCCCCCCCCCCCTCCCCTTTTTTATTCTTATGCCGGGGGGAAATCTCCTCGGCCACCACTGAGACATCAAAAACTGTTGTAACATGGGATAGACAGTGAATAATGCTTAGATACATATGGCTCGATTGACAGACTGATGGAATAGACAACGTCGGCAGCTATGGCACCATGCATTCATGTCCCTGCTTGCGTAAACACACAGCTGTGTAGAGAAAGTCCTAAGAAAATATTATTTTCAGAACTCCAAATGTAATAATTCTTCATCTTCTACCTTTCAACTCTCTGTGGAGCATAGGTCTTCAACAAACACTTTCCAAGCTGCTCTGTTTTCTTGCCATTATTTTAAGATCATTCCATGTCTTCCCCATCATCTTCATCTCTGCTTCCATCTGTCTTCTCCAAGAATATTTCGGTCTTCCTCTTTATTTTTTTCCTTGGGGATTCCAAAAAATGGCCTGTTGTGTAATACTCTAAGTTGGTTTCCACAGTGTCCTCTATCTAGCTCCATCGTCTTTGTTGTATCTCTTTATTCACTGGTATTTGACTGGTATGTTTCCATAATTCTATATTAGTGATTTTGTCCTGCCATTTCCATCGTTTTATTCTGTGCAAGTATCCATTGATGATGGTCTGTACCTTCATGATTGTCATTTTTGTTGTTCTGCATGTTTCACGGCCGTTTAATAGGACTGACTTAACATTGGAGTTGAAAACTTTTATTTTTGTTTTTAACCTAATTTCCTTGGAACTCCATATGTTTCCTAGTGCAATAAATGCTCCTCTTGCTTTTGATATCCTTATTTTGGTATCATTTTCTGTTCCTCCCTCTTTGTTTTTATTACTGTCCAGATATATGTAAGATTGTACGTATAGTAGATATATTTCTTCTATTGTTATTGCCAATTGCATTAATTCTCATAATTTTGGTCTGATCTCTATTTATTTTTAGTCCCAGTTGTTGTGATCTCTCATCGAGCATGCCCATTTTGTCTTGCATCTGTTGATGATTATGTGATAGAAGAGCTATGTCATCAGCAAAGTCCATGTCATTAAGTTGCTTGGTCAGTGACCACATGATTCCATTTCTGTTATGAGTTATTTTCATAATCCAATCTATGGCCAGTAGAAAGAGAAATGGAGATAGAAGGCTTCCCTGCCTTACTCCAGTTCTTATTTCAAATGTTTCTGTAAGCTGCCCTTTGTGCACAACACTACATTTCATTCCTTCATATATTGTTCTTAGGAGCCGCGATAGCTCAGTGGTTAGTGAACTGGACTACAAAGGACAAGAGGTAGGATTCGATCCCAACTGACGGCTTCCGGGTTCACCTAGCCTTTAATGG
Source organism: Megaustenia siamemsis (assembly GCA_032433765.1). Classification (NCBI taxonomy): domain Eukaryota; kingdom Metazoa; phylum Mollusca; class Gastropoda; order Stylommatophora; family Ariophantidae; genus Megaustenia; species Megaustenia siamemsis. The sequence goes on from JAVIAB010000156.1 coordinate 51,394,304, forward strand.
GTACCGGATTTTTTCTGGGAAAGTAAAGCGGCACGAGCATAATACTGACCTCATTACCCCAAAAATCATGTGCCGAAGGTCTGTAAAATTTATGGTCACTAACACCATATTACCTATACGCCACTTGGCGTGACGGGGATACTCAGCAACTTCCAAAGGATTCCTCTGTCTAAACTATCAAATGCCTTTTTATAATCTATGAATCCGATATAAAGTGAGACTGTTGTTCTTTGTTCAACTACTGTACATAAAATAGTTATTTGATCAGAGCATGATCTGTTTTTCACTAAAACCTGCTTGTTCACCTCTCAAATGTTTCTCCAGAATGATTCTGATTAGTATTTTTCCTGGCACTGATAGTAGCATAATTCCCCTATAGTTAGTGCACTCCTGTAAACTTCCTTTCTTTGGTAGTTTGATCATATAACCTCCTTTTCAGTCTTTAGATATTTCTTCCCTCTCCAATATTTTATCTTGTAGATTATGTAACATCTTGATAGAGGTGCTAATATCTGCTTTGATGGTTTCTGAAGTAATTTCATCTGGTCCTGTGGCTTTACCATTTTTTTAAATAGTTTAATGGCTTTCATTATATCTTCCTTTCCTGGCTTTCCACAGTTAACATGTAACTCTTCTTCTGCTGGTAGTATATCTGGAGGGTTGTTTGGACCGGGTCTGTTCAAGAGTTCTTCAAAGTGCTTCTTCCATTACTTCATTTGTTCCCTTATATAACTAAACTATATTAAATAAAGACAAGTGGAACAATATTAAAACAGGTAAATGAATTTAAATATTTGGGAACTTTGTTAACCTCAGACGGAAGATGTACAAAAGAGGTGAGATGCAGAATGGCTCAGGCAAAAGCACCTTTCCAAAAAATGAGGAAGATACTATGCAATCCATTTTTGACAATAGAAACAAGAAAAAGCGTTCTTAAATTTTATGTAGAGCCAGTCTTAACATATGGATGTGAATCATGGACAATAGGACAACAGACAAGAAAATCACTGGAGTCTGTAGAAATGTGGTTTTACAGAAGAATGCTGAGAGTACCATGGACAGCTAAGAAGAGTAATGAAGATGTTCTGAGAGAGGTCAAAGCAAAAAGAGAGCTAATTTCCAATATTAGGAAGAAACAATCATTTTTTTTTGGCCATCTAATGACAAGAGAACAACTGGAATATATTATAACAAGTGGAAAAATTGAGGGACGAAGAGATAGGGGGAAGCAAAGAGAAAAAATAACAGACAGCTAAAGAGAATGGCTTGGCAGAAGATCAACAACAGAAATGTTAAATAGCTGCCAAGATCGAAAATTGTGGAGAGACATGATCACCTATACCAACAGGCCCGGTACTTGATGATGATGATATTACTAAGCAGATTTCCTTTGTCTTTAATAAAGGCATTAATCTCTTTGTAGTGTCCGCTTATTTTCTTTGTGCTGTTGTACAGTTATTTCATATTCCCTTTATTTGCTGCTTCCTCTGCCTCTAGTTAGTTTATCTATATATTTCCTCTTAACCCTTTTAATACATCTTCTCACTTCTTTGTTCACCTCTGCATAAGTTTTCTCTGTATTAGCGTTTGTACTTCCTCCCATTTCGCTTTTATTTATGTCTGCTTTTTCTTATTCTTTCTTTCTTTAATTTTCTCCAGGGTCTCTGCTGTCAATCTGTGCCTTGTTCTGGTGTTCTCTTTTCTCCAGGGTTTCTCCACGTTTCCTTCCATATATCCTTTACCTATTTCCAATGACCTTCTACATTTATTGTATTTTCTTGTTATTGGAGGACTTGGTATTTTTTTGATACTGTGACTGCAAAGTTATCTTTAATTCTTTGCTCTTTAACCCTAGATTACAATACTGTTGTAAAAATGACTGCATCAAAACACAAATTCTTCCAAATTTGATTGTTTGCGGTGTTCAAAAATTGCCCCCTTCCGTGTACTTTCTTAATTGCTAATTGTGGTGACCCCTGTGTGTTTAATTTGTTTCTATTGATGTAGGATTTCTTTTTTTTCCATTTTGTGAGATACAATCCTATAATAGGAAAAAAATAATCATTTCTGTGCACTGCTGGGGCCTGAAAGGGAAGAATTGTAGTGCTGTTCCCTAACAGACATGTTTGTAAGAGGCGACTGAGGAGAGTTGGACATGGGACTGGCCATCCTGTACTACAAAAAAATAAGCTACAAAAACTTTACAAACATTGAAAAGTGAAAGAAAATTTTAAAAAAGTAAATCCACCATCCAGGGAAGATAAGGAATCACTGTCAGAGATGTATGATGCAATCTGGAGAAAGCCATAGGAGTCTGGGTCGCCGACTCACCTTTTGTCTACCAGGAAATCTTCCAGAATTGGCATCTGGAATGTATGTACTCTAAACGAACAAGGAAAAGCTACAAAATTAACAGCAGAAATGGCAAATTACAATATAGATAGTCTAGGAAACGATACAGTTAGTAAACAGAAAGAATAAAACTGAACACAGGAGAGATGGTTTCATCATCAGGACACAAGGAACCTGGTGCACAACATAGTGAAGGGGTGGCTATAATGTTATCAAGGGAAGTACAGAAAGCACTGATAGAATTGGAAGCAGTAGGGCCAAGACTATCAAGAGCAACATTTAAAACAACAAAATAAATACATGTTATCCACTGCTAAAAACAGCTGCAATGTCAGGTGGATGGGACAAGAGCCAAGATATTATAATCTTGAAGGGAGATATAAATGGAAAATAGGATCAGACAACCAAAGCTTTGAGGAGATCATGGGAAAACATGGACTTGGTAAAATGAATAAGAATGGAGAAATATTTTGAAACTTCTGTGCTGTTAATCAAATGAGCCTAGGAGGAACAATATTCCAACATAAAAGAATACATAAAAGTAACATGGGTGTCACAAGAAAATAGAAAGGAAATTCAAATTGACCACAAATGTATTAATAAAAAGTTTAAGTCATCCATACATGATGTAAAAGTATATAGAGGAGCAGATGTGGCTTCAGAGCATCATCTTCTGCTAGCCAAACTTAAATGTAACAATTATGCGGTAGTAATTTGATGATGATTTCTTGAAAACATGATACACAGAAATGTGTCGTAATGTAAAGTTAAGTGAGGAGAGAAGCGAAAAGTTAGACGATACGATACAAGATAGTTTGGTGTCATGGCATGATAACAGTCAACAACAGAATTTATATGATGCACTGTGGACAGAGAATTGTGGAAGGACATGATCGCCCATGCCAACCTTTAGAGCACATGATGATGATGAGAGTGATTATTTTTAGATAAGTTAAATGAAATGTTAGTTGTAGTGAGTAGCCTCGATCAACCTTGTGTATTATAAAGGAATTGACAACAAAACACTAAGGTTTAATACTGTAAAATCTAAAATAATTTCTATCCAGCAAGAGATTCTATCATCATCATTTGTTGTTTGGTGATTCTTTTCTTCACACTATTTTTTTATGCGGCTTATGTTTTCCCAAAAACTTTGTTATTCCATCAGATATCTTTTGTTACCTCTCTTTCTCTCAATCCTTCCTTTTGTCACCGTTTTATAAATCTTGCATCCTAAATAATATCATCATCATCAAGTACCGAGCCTGCTGGCGTAGATGATCATGTCTCTCCACAACTTTCGATCTCGGCAGCTATTTATCATTTCTGTTGTTGATCTTCTGCCAAGCCATTCTCTTAAGCTGTCTGTTATTTTTTCTCTTTGCTCCCCTCTATCTCTTCGTCCCTCAATTTTTCCAGTTGTTACAATATATTCCAGTTGTTCTCTTGTCATTAGATGGCCAAAAAATGATGATTGTTTCTTCCTAATATTTGAAATTCCATAGATTTTAGAAGCAGTGATCTCTGCAATATGTGCCATTTTGGCACGCTAGGTTTCTGTTTTTGAGATTGTGGTTCTGCCCTATGTGCCGTCTTCGGCTCGAAAGGACAATAGATAGATAGATAGAATATTGGAAATTAGCTCTCTTTTTGCTTTGACCTCTCTCAGAACATCTTCATTACTCTTTTTAGCTGTCCATGGTACTCTCAACATTCTTCTGTAAAACCACATTTCTACAGACTCCAGTGATTTTCTTGTCTGTTGTCCTATTGTCCATGATTTGCATCCATATGTTAAGACTGGCTCTACATAACATTTTAGAACCTTTTTTCTTGTTTCTATTGTCAAAAATGGATTGCATAGTATCTTCCTCATTTTTTTGGAAAGCTGCTTTTGCCAGCAAAATAATAATATAAATATTATAATAATATAAAACTAAATAATATATCCAGTTAATTAAGCAGGTCTTTTAAAGGTCTTAATGTTTTCTTTCAATATTTCTTCAGTTTATTTCTCATCAATTCATGTCTTATGTGTTCTTGTTGTATGCTATAGGTCGTCTTTACATTTAAATTATACCAGCTTATATTGATCATTAGCACATTTGCTACCAAGGGGGTTTATCATGCAGTTGCTGCATTTTGTTTGTTTGTTATAATTTGAAATAATAGTGAGAAAATAAATGAACATTTATCACATTTTGTTGGGATAATTAGTTCACAAAGTCAGAAAAGTGGTTCATAAGAGAATTACAAGGTTTTAGCTGAAATAATTGTGAAAGCACCAGTAAATTAAAAGCAGCAAAATTAGGCTTTTGGGCCTGACACGTCGACTACTAGAGTTACATTTTGCAGCTCATGCTACTGAATGCCTTGGTGGCTGAGTGGTTAGTGTGCTCGCCTCGGTGGCTGAGTGGTTAGTGTGCTTGCTTCCTGACCAGAAGGGTCTGGGTTCGATCCCCAGCAGTGGTGGATTTTTTTTTGGACTGACAAGGTTCTGGAGTTCACCCAGCCTAAAAAAAATGGGTACCAGAGATTTTTCTGGGAAGTAAAGGTGTCCTGGCATGATACTTACCAAATCACCCAAAAGTGTGCCGTGGTCATAGAAAAATATGGTCACTAACACCATATTCCCCATATGCCTAGCAAGGTATGGAGGGAACCTTTTTAATACAGAATATGTTAAAACAGGTAAACATGCTTTGTTACTTAAAGTTGGAAATGTCTGTTGATTTCTCATATGTTTGTTTTATTTACCTTCCTTAGTGAAATTAAAATGGAGACTTTCTGCAAATTTGTGAACAACATGACAGACAATATAAAAACACAGATCATAGTTTACCAGGAGTATTCAAAGAAACAAATAGGACGTGAGTATTTCTCAGTGCGAGCATGAGCAATGTGTTGTGGTGGTTGAGTGAATGTAGCTTAATGTCAGGCATGTGCTTTCTGGTTGACTCAATTCTAAAATAAAATCATGAGCAGACAATTGTCCAATTTCATACTTTATGGCCTCTCTTGAAAAGAACGTAAACATCTATGGGACTGCCTTAATTGGAATTAATGGGACTGTGCAGTAAAGTTAATTCTTTCAATCACTATTATTTCACTTCTCTAGGGCATTGTGGGATATCCAATATACATTTATTTCTCTAAATATTTTTTTTTTTAATATATTAATTTTATCATAATTATTATTATATATCTGTATATATCTGCACATATAGTACAAACATAACTGCTGCAATATCAGAGACGTCAGTTTAAATATCAACATGAATGTAACATATTAGTGAAGAAATATATGCCTTTAACTGTTTGAATGGTAGTGACCATGCATAAGTTAAACTAGATAAATGCAAAGACTAATTTGAGGTGATAACATCAAGAGCTGGACAGGAGAAATTATGACAATGTGTGTCACTAGGGAAAAAGGCAAAGTGAAATGGTACTCAATGGTAGCCAACCTGCATTGTGGAGATGGCATAAGATTACAATGTTGACCATACACATTCACCTCTGCCACTTCTTGTATTTCTAGACAAGGCTATCTACTTTTGTCCATCCAGTTAAACAGGATATGTGACGAGACCCAATGCAGGTCTTGTGCAATGTCTGATACTAAAACAGCAAAGATCATTGAACATGAAGAGTCTAGAAATTCTGCCCTATGTGCCATCTTTTTCTTGAATGGACAATAGGTAAACAGAAAAATAGTTACAAATAAAAAAAACCAATAAACAAAATAAGTGTCACAAACGTCAAGCATGATTGTGACAAGATAGAAACAGTGGGGCAAGGTAATCACCATCGTTGAGTGCTGTCTCCGCATCGAAGGTTGACTACCATGGAGCACACTTTCCGCCCTATCTTTTGTTTTGATGATGCAGATTGTCATAGACTGACTTGTTCATCTTTTTATGTTACTCGTCCATGTTAGTCTTAGTCTACTTCTGCCTCGTTTACTTTGTATTTTTCCTTCCAAGATTACTTTTAGTAGGCTGCTGTGTCTTTTAACATTCCCCAAAAATCTCATTTGTCTTGTTTGAATTGTATTTAGTAGTTCTCTTTTCATTTGTAGTTCTTCATCGTTTGTTTTATTTTTTTCCATCCAATTCTTCCTATTCTATAAATCCATATTTCAAAGGCTTCATTTTTCTGTAGGCAAGCTAATAAAAGCAAGTCTAAACACTATAACAATTAAAAAAACACATATATAGATATAAACCGCCAAAAATTAAAACATTGGCCAGTAGACAACAAGCAAAATTAATCAAAATAATATTGAAATTGTTTTTAAAAAATCAATATAGAGTGTCATAAATAATTATATTTCACCAAATTGCATGTACTAGAATAATAAGTATTTGATGATTAATTAATATGTCCTTTAACCTGTTTAAATAACTCTTAGATCCATAATTATTTGTGTTGGATTATCCATGTAACACTTTTTCTCTATATTTCATATCTTTGCCAGCCTTTAAAAGGGAGTATGGCAAAATTGGGGCATCTTACAAGCAGCTAGCCCAGACTTTCAGCATGGATAAGGGTACATGTAAGTAAATTCTTATACTTTATTTGAATTTTTGCTTTCAAGGAAAAAAATAAGCACTTGTGTTTGGGCTGGTAGTTATGTAGTTTTACAGCACAGCATCAAAATTAAACCCAAGCAGGAACATGAGAACAGCATGCAATATAAGCACTTCCTGCAGCACCCTAAGAACACAAATATGGCCCACAAAAACAACCCTGCATGACAAGTTATGGTGACCTGTGAAGACCTTAAACACACTGTCTTGATCATGACCCATATGGGTCTAAATGCATAGATGATCGCTGAAGAGGAAATTTCTGTAACTTTATTATTATTTGGATATTCTTGTCAATTCCTCCCCTTTTGTCTTTGATGTATAGCCCATGTATTTTAATATCCTAAATTACCAGAACCCTAATCAGCTTTCATTCCTTGCCAGATGCGCTTGGTTTAACTGCAGCCATAGATTACACTGGAGATGCTTTCATTGAGATTGGGGAAATGTTTGCCAAACAGGTAGGGTGGTTGTGTGTTGATTAAGATTATATTGTGTTAAGTTACTGTTGACAATGATTGTAGATGAAGGGATGTAATAAAGTTTAAGATCTTCTGTCCAAGCATAATGTTCAAGAAAATTAAAGAGAGTTGACAAGTTAGCTGCAGAGGAATCTATATCTATCTATCTATTGTCCTTTGGGTTCGAGCCGAAGACGACACATAGGGCAGAACTACAATCTCAAAAACAGAAACCTTGCGTGCCAAAATGGCACATATTGCAGAGATCACTGCTTCTAAAATCTATGGTTCTGTTTCCATAACAATGCTTTTTACAATGACAGCTTGTCAAGCCATCAATCAACCTCCTTAGTTGCCTCTTACAACATGCCTGGAAGGTCACAGTGTCACTATTCTTTACTTCCCACATAATGAGGCCCCGGTAACACACGGGAGCAAAGGAATCTATAACATGGACAAAAATAATGGACAAGGGAAACATGTTGTAATGACACAGTAATTGAAGTTTAAAAAAGGTCAGGTTGATAATGCAACAATGTTGAGACTGTGTTTATTTTAGAATCAAAGTGTGGCAAGCATTTCAAGAGAAGAGGTATGTTTACAACACTTGGAAAAAAGTTAACAAGTAATCAACTACAGAAAATAAAAAAAGCAATAGACAGCCCAAAGCAGAATCTAACCGGTACTCCTTGACACAGCGCTTTGCCACAAGAAACCTGCGCTAGAGTACATGGCCAACTAAGCAACCTGTATATTGCCTCAGAAGTTTTCTTCCATAATAATATTCATTATTATTTGTCTCCTGTGGTAAACATAAGTAAAAGAAAAAGTAAAGTACCCCTGTCACGCCAAGTGGCGTATAAGGAAATATGGTGTTAGTGACCCTATATTTTACAGACCTTCAGCACATGATTTTTGGGGTAATGTGGTCAGTATTACGCCCGTGCTGCTTTACTTTCCCAGAAAAAAATCCGGTACCCATTTAAGGCTGGGTGAACCTGGAAGCCGCGGTTGGGATCGAACCCTATCCCTTGTCCGTGGTAGTCCAGTTCACTAACCACTGAGCTATCGCGGCTCCCGATAAACATAAGTGGTAAGGGTTAATAAAAGGTGTATTTAAACCAGCAAGCTTCTAAAACCAAATACTGAATATGCATGGGACTTAATGAATAGTCATTGCTATTATTGTTACTGATAATGCTGATGGTGTATTAGTTGCCTCATTTGATGGAACAGCCATTCATCTCCCTCCACATCCCTGTCTCACTTTCAGTGTGTCAGCAGCAGCTTAATGTTCTGGCTTTGCATTAAAGAGATCAGGATTCAATCCCAGTTATACACTTATCAGTTGACCTAGTTGGAGATAAAAAAAAGTCTGCTGAGAAACAACATCCCAACTTCCCAACTTCCCAATACTGTGGCAATACCTACATATCCCCAACACCCCCCCAAAAAAAACACACACACACACACACATTAAATGTCGTCCTTTATAACATCCTTTAAATCCAGCATGGCAGCAAATAACTTCACTGTCACACCAAAATAAAGTGTACATGTCAGCACACACCACTATTGTCCAACAAGTAGATAACTCTAGAGGAAAAAACTGTCAAATGCACATTAAAACACAATCTTCTTCCCAAAGTTGAGCTACCAATGTCAGACCTGGACTCTAGACTCAAGAACAATAAGAAAAATAGCCACTGCTGAGATGAAATGTGTTGGATGAATGATGGGAAACAGTCTCAGAAATAAGATCAGCAATGAAGAACTGAGAAAAAAATCTATGAATAATTCCCACTGTAGAATGCATAAAGAAATAACAGTTTAAATGGTTTGATCACACGATAGTACTGGAAGACCTAACCACAAGACAATAAGCCTTTAATAAGCATTGCAAGACTCAAGGACTGACCAAGAACAAAATGGAATGTGGAATATTAGAAACGCTAGAAAACTTAAATATGGCCTTTTGTGTCCTGACAGATTGCTAGCATTCAATCATGATAAGTCAGTAGTTAGATAAAATATTTGTGTCCTGACAGATTGCTAGCATTCAATCATGATAAGTCAGTAGTTAGATAAAATATTTGTGTCCTGACAGACTGCTAGCATTCAATCATGATAAGTCAGTAGTTAGATAAAATATTTGTGTCCTGACAGACTGCTAGCATTCAATCATCATAAATCAGTAGTTAGATAAAATATTTGTGTCCTGACAGACTGCTAGCATTCAATCATGATAAGTCAGTAGTTAGATAAAATATTTGTGTCTTATGCTGTTTTGCTGAACATGCTTCCCTCGTGGCTGAAAAGACTACAAATTATATCTCCCTTGAGATGCTGAAAGGCAAATGAGGTGAGGTAGGGAAGAAGAAGAAGCATGCACAATAAATGCACATAAAATAATTGCTTCCTCTAATTAATAAAAAAAGGCTTTTTTATGTACCTTGTAAACGTAGCCAAGATGTTGCTATTTTAATTGATTCAAATCTTATTTTACAATAGTTACAATTATGTGAAGTTTTTACATTACATCTTGATCTCCACAGCCAGCACTAGATGCATACCCACTTATAGAATCATTACACGAGTACAAGGGCATCCTGTACACATACCCTGATGTACTCAAAGTTCATGAGGTATTTACATATATAAATATCATTCAATGTCGTTATGATGATCAACTCTTGCTATTTATTATCAAGTGCTTTGTTAAATTTCTTGGCCAAATAATAGTTGAGCCAATTTTTTTTACCTAAAAGTTTAGTTAAGTAAGCACTTTCACCAAGTATGCATCATGTTATTGGAAAAAATATAGAGAGTAGATTGTTAGAGTTCATATTATTTTCTGATAACGCTTGTCACATTTATAGAAGTTACACATCACATCAGGCTGCCTTACTTATATCTTTGGTCTCCCATTATCAGTGATTTGGTGAATACTGAAGCTGTGATGATAGGCACAGCAGGGAGTTGCACCTCCGACCACTTGATGAATGCATTAAAAACATTACCATTTTGCATCTTCCTCGCCAAGTATTAGTTTAGTAAATATCTTTCATTAATAAATAAATTATTTTTTCATTGAATAGCAATAGCTTAGTAAATGTCTTCACCAAAAAAAAAAGTTAGTGGCATAGTAGTAAGTAACCTTGTTGACAATGAAAGGATCATGGTTCAATTCCAGCCTTGTGCTCTACAGTAGACACAGCAGTAGGTACCTGGTTCAATAAAGGTATTCACAGTTAGAAATAGTACATAGGTACCATCACTGCCAGATGAAGTGGCCATGTATTGTGAAATTAAATACTTCACTCCCAAATGAGCATTTATAAGAGAAGCAAAGTTGGCAGACTTATTCTCATTAGATAAGATAGAACATATCACCAAGAATAGAGGTGGATGGTGAAAAACACTACGAACCGTATGTGACGCTAGCTGCCCTGGAAGGATCAAGATCTAAATCAAATAGAAGTCTTATAGATCCTATAAGTCCCCCCGACAGACTCCAGTAATGGGAAAATGTCATAGAGATAGTTCTACTCAATTACATTTTTATAGAGCACTCTTCCTGTTAGGTAGAGACTTGATGGGCTAAGAGAGGTATGGGTCAATGGTGTTGAAACTTGATAGTTTAGGAAAGCAAGAAGACTGGTTAGAGTACGATCTATGAGATCCTGGTGGGATGTGAGTAAAGAATGCCTGTTCTTGAACTGACCAATGGGGAAATAGTTAGAGCCCTCTGGGAGATGACGAGGGAGAGAGTGAACAAGTTTAGAGACAGTTACTCAAGAACCAGAGAGAACTAGTTATTCAGGATATAGTTAGAACCACATAATGTAGAAGAGATTGTTTACTCTTTGTACTGACAGACCTGTGGTTATCGTGTGGTTAGGATTATATTAGATTAGAGATAGATCGGTTGTTGATAGTTATAATGTGCAGAAGCTGTGAGATGTATTTCAAGATAAATAGTTAAATAGCGCCATGAGTAGTCAGAGATGAAACCAAGACAGTAAGAAAGTATAGAAGTAGAAGTAGGATTAGTTGAGGTAAATATGTTCATGCAATGCCTGTGTGTTAGCAGTAACTGTGAGCGATGCGTACAGAGAATAAACTTGTATAGGTTGGAGGACACTCTTAACATCCTCAAGTGTTGAGTTGTTATGTCCTGGCTATATGTACTTACCCAGTGGCAACATCTAAGATCACAAGAATGCCACAGAAGCAACCAAGTCAAAGTACTACCGCTATACAGAAAATAAGAGAAAATTAGAAAATTGCAAAGACATCAGGACTTCCCATACTGAGATTGAGAAGCTCGTACTGAATAAGGACTTATGACGAGGTATAACTACTGTAAGTGATGTCTAAGATACTAGAAGGATGTAATAATGGTGGGAGTTTTTAAATTACATCAGTGTGCCTTCATTATGTTTAGAATAATGTATCCTCGTATTTGACTTGGTCACTCAGGGTGCAGTTGGAAAAGCTAAGGAGTGCCAAAAGTTGCAGGAGGAGGGCAAAATGACAGCCCAAGAAACGAAAGATGTGATGGCGAGGACAGATATAATCTCATACGGTACTGTGGCTGAGATGAACCACTTTCAGCAAGAAAGAACTCGTGATTTCAAGTACATGATGCAAAAATACCTTCAAGAACAAATATCCTTTTACAAAAAGGTAGGTGGTTTGTACATTATTTATATTCACATATATTGTACAAATAGTAGTGTATGACACACGTTTCTTTTTTTGCATACCTGGTATAAAATGAAGAGATAAAGTTGTTTGCACAGAACAGAGACAAATGGTGAGATTTAATAAAAGATCTTTACAAGGATTGAAAACTGCTAGAATAAAAATTTAGATAAGAGAGAGTATCTGGGTCTATGCCCTATGGGCCGGCTATGACTCAAAAGATCAATAGATAGATAGATAGGTATAAAAGTTCAATAAATTATATGATTTTATATTATTTATTGTATCTTTAAAGGGACATGCAAAACTTTGATAAGCTAGTTTTGAGCATGTTAAAAAATTTGAGAACTTGTCTACTTTCATTTCCAGCTATTTATATTTTTGAATAAGGCACATTTTATGTTTAAAGAAGTACTTTTACTACTGTTCCTGTACTGTTATTTATTTCTAAATTTAAGAGCATTTCATGTGAAAAATAAAATATTAATGTTAATTAAATCATTTAGCATGAAATCTAAAGTATAATTATGGTTTTATTTTTTTAGTTTTGTAATTTTATTAGTTTCTTCTTTTTACATTTACATGAATATTTCTGTCAGATGGCCATAGATACTGTTTGAATAGTACTGTTTATTTTCATTTCTAGGCCATACCATAGTTTGTTAATTAATGTCATTTTTGTACCCATTTTTCTTTTATGTTAATTTTTATTCTGTTTTTAATAAAAAGGTAAAGAAGACATCCCCAGTATCTGATTGTTAGATACAGATTTTTTTTCTCTGAAATGAGCAGAAAACTCCTACACTTTCTAGACATTTATAAAACTTTAGTATTTCTTTTGTGTATTTCTAAGATTTCTGTTGAAAGAATGTTTTTAGTTTTGTGCTGTATATGGATAAAGGATAAATCTAAATTAAAAGTTGAGACAAAGAGGGCTATGTTAGTTGTAAGAGAAAATTGTGTCATACATGTGTGAGAAGTGTATTGTAGGGCTTTGAATGATGATTTTATTACTTCAGATTATTTTATCTGAGAAATACCTTTGGTACGATCGTGGTGTAATACATCCCATCTCCACCTCTAGCTACAATTTTGTATAGGTTTTGTCACTGAAGAACATTGTAAATTCAGTATGTTTATGTAATGCTGATGATACTGTACTACTAGCAAAAAATCCTAAAGATCTACAACAATTACTTAATGAAATAAACACGATAAGCAAAAAATATGGACTAGATATGAATATCAAAAAGACTAAAACTATGATCATAAACAAAGGAAATACTCAAAACCCGCAAATGGATATCAAAATTGAAGGAATAGACCTGGAGACAGTTCAGAACTACAACTACCTTGGACATACTATAACCAGTGATGGGAAATGGACAACTGAAATAAACAAAAGAATAGGAATGGCAAAAAGTAATTTTAATGCCATGAAGAACATACAAACATCAAAACAAATAACACCAGGGCTAAAACTAAGAATGGCAAAATGTTACATCTTCTCAATATTCCTATATGGTGCAGAAACATGGACATTAGACAAGAAAACAGAACAGAAAATTGAAGCCTTTGAAATGTGGATATATAGAAGAATAGGTAGAATTGGATGGAAGGAAAAGAAAACAAACGACGAAGTCTTAAAACAACTAAAAATGAAAAGAGAACTACTAAATACAATTCAAACAAGACAAATGTGATTTTTGGGCCATGTTAAAAGACACAACAGCCTACTAAAAGTAATCCTGGAGGGGAAAATACAAGGTAAAAGAGACAGAGGCAGACCAAGACTAACATGGACAAGTAACATCAAAAGATGGACAAATCAACCTATGACAACCTGCACCATCAAAACAAGAGACAGAGCAGAATGGCGCTCCATGGTAGCTAACCTTCATTGTGGAGATGGCACTCGATGATGATGATTATGTAATGAAACATTTGTTAAAAATGTCTTCCATTTTCATGAATTTTAAATATGGAATAACCTCCTGTCCGCTACTATTTTTTGCTATTCCAATGTTGTCTCAAGAAAATATGGCCAGCTTAAGTAGTATTGAACATAACGAATAATCTTGTTTTATGTTTCAGTTGACAGAGAAACTAGAGGAGTCTCTCCAACATTACAACAAGGCATGATAATACATCTTTTACATAATACAACTGAAATACGTAACAATTTAAGGCAATATCATATTTTAATCAAATTCTAGCACACACAAAGTTATTGTACATTTTGTTTTGCCAGAAATATGTTGATCTATATTATAACAGTGCACAATTTTTTTGAACCAGGGTTTACACATTTCAATTGGATGAAGTCATGGCTAAATAAACTTAAAAGCCATACTTATGCAAACATCTTCTATTGGTCAAGATCTATCATAATTCTGATCATTGACAGACTTAATCACTTCAGTCTTCCTTCTTTATTTGTTTGAATAAAATGGTCACATGTTTAGGGAGTTGCTAGAGAGAGCTGGAGAACAAGGACACATTTTGGGGGTCTGTTAGGGTAGTTGCTGGAGAACAATGACAGATTTTGGGCATCTGTTAGGGGAGTTGCTAGAGAGAGCTGGAGAACAAGGACACATTTTGGGGGTCTGTTAGGGGAGTTGCTGGAGAACAATGACAGATTTTGGGGGTCTGTTAGGGGAGTTGCTGGAGAGCATGAGAACAAGGACACATTTTGGGGGTCTGTTAGGGGAGTTGCTGGAGAGCATGAGAACAAGGACACATTTTTGGGGTCTGTTAGGGGAGAATGAAACTTTTTGACCCAACAATTGATCAAACCTGAATCCACTTTATTTGGTAACTGCAGAACTCAGTCGTGGTAAATGCGGAGGTCAACGGTCTCATCTGGGATAACACCGATGAAAAAGATGCAGTCATCTATACAGATGGATCTGTAATACAACACCAAAGGAGTGCATGGGCATTTATAGCATGCTCAGCAGGCAGAATAGTCAAGGAAGACAGTGGTGCATACGTTATGACCACGAGTAGCATGACGATGGAGGTGATGGCACTGACCAGGGCATTCATCTGGTTAGAATCACAAAACTACACAGACGCCTGCATACTGAGTTATTCGATGAGCATGATAAAAAATGTGGAGGCAGGCTCTGTACACATGCAATAGACAGAGTCATTGCAGAAGTCAAAAATATGTAAGGTCACCTTTGTCTACGTCTCAGGACATGCAGGAACACAAGGAAATGAATGAGTGGACAGGTTGGCTAGCTACGCTATCGCTGAGGACGGTCAACCAATGGATCAGGCAGACATCATCAACTGCCCTCCGAGATGTGGGAAGGGCACAGGACTTTGACAACCATGAGTCCACGTCACTCCTTTGGATGAAAGAAATGGGAGTTAAGATGGGCACAGCCAGAAATGAGAAACTTAGTGAGCGTGTAAGAAGACTTATCAACCAACACATAACAGGAGTCATCAGTCACTAGACACTGCGAGACTTGCTGAGGAGGGGATCTGATCACCTATGAACATGTTCAGAGTCCAATGATGATGACCCGCAAATAACTCAATAACTGCAGATTGTAATCCTTCTGGTCACTTACTACCAATTAAAAAGTTGAGTGGTCACAATATAAAATACTGCCTAGATTAATGTTTACTTGTGATGTAACATATACTGAAGTTAAGTTACAAAATCTTTTGTTTTACTATGAATATGGCATAAACTTCATTTTCTTTAAATTCTTTGCTACCAGAATTTTGTAAACAATTTTTAAAAAAATGAATTTGGTTTCATATTCTTTTAATTATCATATTCTGAAATTTAAAGAATATGTGTAAATGTTGCTACAATTTGTATTTTTAAAAAATTCCTTACTTTTAGTTGTTAGTCTATGTATACCATTTGTAAGGTTTTTGCCAGGTGTACAAAAATATGACAGTTCAAATGTTTCTTTATTTAAGATAACAATTCCAATTGAACAAACTAATTTCTACCCAAATGAAATGATTATATAACTTAAAATTGCAAATATATACTGTATATATAAAAGTATGTGATGGCTAAAATTACTATAGTTTGTTCACAAATTCGTGCCCACAGAGTTGATCAATTATCTCGGAAACTGTTTGATGAATTTCTGTAATTCTTTTTCATGAAATCTTATTTTTTCACCGACCTTCAGATTTTATAACATTTAAGTACAAAGGTAGTATGAATTTTGCACAAATCGTTTTTTGTTATATAATTTTAGGAAAATGTTAAACATTAGATTTTACTGTAAATTATGTTAATTTTCTAACAATACAAGCCAAAGGCATATCCGTTTAACATTGAATAGTAATATAACCAACCTCTTGTAGATTCCTTGCAAAAGTGCATGTACAATTACACAGTTACCTTTTGCATAGTGATGAATTTACACTTTAAACTCTTCATGGTTTTAAAAATCAAGTAGTCACTTCACAACAGCTTACAAATGATCACACATACAGGAATATTCATTAATAGTAAATGTCAAAATACGAATCTGGACCAATTTAAGAAGAAACCGGAAATGAAATTACCAAAAAAAAAACCTTGGAGTGGCTCGCGTCTTACAAGTTAAGAGTGCGAAACGGTGCTAAGATTGTGTGGTGCGCACGTGAAATTTGCCTTTTTAATTGGTGAGTTGATTACAACAAATGTGGGTATTGTAAAATCCTAAAATTTAGGACAAGCAAGAAAATCATATTTTTATATACCTCAGATAAGCAAAAATCTTTCCTAAATGCATGACAGTAGGGCAAAAATCAGACTGAAGGTCGGTGAAAAAATGAGGTTTCACGAAAAAGAATTACAGAAATTCATCAGTTTCCGAGATAATTAATGAACTCTGTGGGCACGAATTTCTGAACGAACTATAAAATAGATGATGCATGTTTTCTGATTACCTTGTTTTTTTTATTGCATGTGTCATTGTATGTCATGCTTTAAATATATGATATAAATTTATATGATACAAATGCAACATTTTTTTTTTCCATCTCTTCATACTGACTACAAGAATCAACCTCTCAGGACAGACCTATAGGTGTACAGTCCTTCATACGGATGATTCAGGGCATGCATGCTGATAGTAGCTTGCTAGTTATATACACTCCTGATCCATCTTTTCTGTCACTTCATCTTATTTGTAATCTAGTTTGACTCTGAATCTCATAACTGCACCCTCTTCAGTAACTGTGTCACTCACCAACCAATAATCATAGTGAGAAACTTTATATCTTTATTGTCAAGCTTTAATCCTAGATTATGAGACCTATCATTGAGTCATGTTTTCACGAGGCCATAGTAAAAATTACCACCATTTAATTGTTACATTTGGAGTTCTGAAAATAAAATTTTCCTTGAGCTTTTGCTACACAGCTGTGTGTTTACCCACAAGAATCAGATGCTGTAATCATTTCCTGGGTTAGATTAGATTTATGGCCTGGAACTCAACACCATCACGCTGTAGCTACCAGAGGTGTTAACATTGTCTATTGACATGGTGGGCATCAATCCAGCTGTACGTTCGGCTCCCTCTTAGCATCATTTGCTACCAATCCTGTGTTACAAAGGTTTGTTTCATGTCTCGTCGACAGCCAAGATTTTTCCCATCATAAGGAAAAAATCAAATTTCTTGAAAATTAGCCAAATTTAAAAAAAAAACAAAAAAACAGCCCTTTTTGAACAGAACCGAGGTACTTGTTATAGTGCATACATTTGTGTCTGATCCAATATCAAAGGGAACAAATGAAACTCTCAGGGGTCACCAGAAGTAGTGTATGTATATATGGCCTTTTTCGTCTTGTCAGACAGTCTAGTGGAGGCTATTGTGTATTTTTTTTAGGTTTTGTGTTTTGTCGAACAACTTCTCTCATGGCTAATTCTACCAATGTTTGACAAACACACACGGCCACAGAATTAACAAGTCAAAAGTACTACCAGAAGTAGTAATTAAGAAGGCAAATGGAGAGGGCTAATATTTGCTCACTGCCAACTGTCAAGAATCTGTATTTTTAGGTGGTAATTTTTACAACAGTCTTGTATTCTAGGGTTAAAGTGTGGGCCTTTGAAGCAAGTCTGTCAACTCTCTTACTTGCATGTGACCCTGCATGATGAGGACAGTAGATCCACATTTTCTTGTAGATCCAGGATCTTTTCCTTTTATCATTTTTTCCACTAAGAGGGACCACTCATTATGGTCCATAAGAAGCTTGGACTAAGAGTTAGACATGACAGTGACTTTCTTGATAGAAATTTGACTGATCAGTATGACTGCCTTAGACCACATTCACATATTAAAAGTAGTTAGCATGTAAGCTCCAATTTATTCAGCAATGCTTTTATTTCTCTTTCTAGCAGAAAATCCCCATCTTGTCTTCAGTCCTCCTCATGGATCCATCACTAGTTATAATTGTTTTATTCTCACCATATGCAGTGACATATGCCATACAGGATATATGCCAAATGAACTAAAAACGCCAACTTTTATTGCATTGCCTAAAAAAATAAAATGGTGCTTTTAGAACATTAGGCCTAATGAGCCATGTAATAAAAATCTTGCTGAAAGTTGTACAAGGAAGGATTCAGAATAAAATCAATATGGAATTAGAAGAACAATTTGGATTTAGGAAAAACAGTGGGACAAAAGAAGTCATATTCTGCACGTGGACATTAATCAAAAGGAGACAGAAGTAAACAAACCAATAACTGCCTGCTTCATAGACTACGCCAAAGCTTTTGATAGAATACACCATAAACAAGACTGCCTAAAAGATATACATCTAGATGATATAGACATACGACTAATATGTAACTTCTACTGGGAGCAAACAGCAATAATAAAATATAACAAAGAGAACTCTACACCTATTGAATTAAAAAAGGGGAGTAAGACAAGGATGCATCCTATTACCAAGCTTGTTCAGTCTATCTATCTATCTATTGACCTTTCGAGCCGTAACCGGCCCATAGGGCGTAGACCAAGATACACCTTCTCCTATATGAATTTTTGTTCTAGCAGTTTTCTTTTAAAGATATTTTATTAAATCTCGCCATCTGTCTCTGTTCTGTGCAAGCAGTTCTATCTCATTGAGGGAGCCGATTCCTGCTGCTCTTGCCTCTCTCATCAATGTTCTTCTCAGTGTCTCCCTGGGTCTTCCTCTTTTTCTTTTACCTGTTGTTTCCCATATGAGGGCTTGCTTTGCTATTCGAGTTTTGCTGTTCAGTCTATACACTTGAGCAAAAAACTTCAGAGATGCCAAGCCTAAACATTAAAGGAAAGATAATCAACCTAAGATATGCTGATGATACTGTACTACTAGCAGAAAATCCTAAAGATCTATAATTACTTAATGAAATAAGCATGACATACAAAAAATATGGATTAGATATGAATATCAAAAAGACTAAAACTATGATTATAAACAAAGATAATACTCAAAATCTACAAGTGGATATCAAAATTGAAGGAACAGACCTGGAGACAGTTTAGAGCTACAGCTACCTTGGACATACTATAACCAGTGATGGAAAATGTACAACTGAAATAAACAAAAGAAAAAGGAATGGCAAAAGTAATTTTAATGTCATGAAAAAGATATTAACATTAAAACAAATAACACCAGGGCTAAAACTAAGAATAGCAAAATGTTATATCTACTCAATATTCCTGTATAGTGCAGAAACATGGACATTAGACTACAAAACAGAACAGAAAATTAAAACCTTTGAAATGTGGGTATATAGAAGAATAGGTAGAATTGAAAGTAAGGAAAACAAACGATGAAGTCTTAAAACTACTAAAAATGAAAAGAGAACTACTCAACACAATTCAAACAAATCAAATGAGATTTTTGGGACATATTAAAAGACACAGCAGCCCACTAAAAGTAACTTTGGAGGGGAAAATACAAGGTAAAAGAGGCAGACCAAGACTAACATCTAAAGATGGACAAGTAAGCCTATGACAAACTGCACTATCAAAACAAGAGACAGAGCAGAATGGTGCTCCATGCTAGCCAACCTTCGATGCAGAAACTGTTCTCGATAATGATATTTATTTGAACAAAATGTTACAGAATAAGCATTTGTATACTATTCATTAATATCACTGATTCATTCACGAGAAGCTATTTTAACATCAATGCATTAATATGCCATCAGATACAAACAGTTTAGATATTGCTTCAGTTCTTGTGGCCTTATTCAAAACCATTTCTGTGCCCTAATTTTACGAATTCCAATTTGCAGAATATTTTGTGGTTTTTTTTCCTCTTCATTTTATTGTTGTGCTCAGGATAAGAATTTCAAATTTCAGTCTGGGTTTAATCTCTTTAAGCGTAGTATTAGCTGCTGAATTGTAAATAGACTGGATTCATGTTCTTTGGGGAAACATACTCTCAGATTAAGCATTTGTATACTATTCATTTGATATCCATTTTTATATGTAAAAGGTAATTCTCAGTTACCTTTCTTTGTTTGGGAGATGAGATTCGGATGATTACGCTGGCACGGGCGGTTGAGCAATTATAAATTTTAATTTGTTTGCAGTGATACCGGGGCCTTCCATAACCAAATAACCAACTCTCAGAAACCATTTGTCTCAACAATTAGTATAAATTTCAGTATGTGATATTAGTTATATTGTTTATATATATATATATATATATAAACAATAGGTAATTTCCTAGTTTGATCAGATATAGTCTTTCAGTTTGGAAGAGTGATGTCCCCTAAAATATGTCTGCCAAAATACAGTGGTTCTACGCATTCTTGGCGTTGGGTCATTACGCTGGCATGTAATCATTTCGGAGTATCTGTTGATTGGGCGTTGGGTCCAGGGGTTAGGTTTAGCTTTAGTGTTAAATATTTATAAATATATTATAACGCGTGACAAAAACGACGCCACTCGGCCTAATTATGATCTTCTGATCGAAGGGAATTGTGCGGTTGATTACCAATCGGCGTAATGACCCCAACGCCAAGAATGCGTAGAACCACTGTATTTTGGCAGACATATTTTAGGGGACATCACTCTTGCAAACTGAAATACTATATCTGATCAAACTAGGAAATTACCAAACAATATATATATTATTATATATTAAAGATATATATATCTTTAAAATTAACAAAAAATAAATTTGACCATTTTCTATTTTTACTTTATTGGAGGTCATAATATAAATAATTTAAGGTATGCTGATTATACAGTCTTAATCGCTAAGAGTGAAAATGAGTTACAAGAAATGTTGGACATTATAGTGAAAGAAAGCAAAAATAAGGGACTCAGGCTTAATAGCAAAAAGACAGAAGTAATGGTAGCAACAAAGAAAAAGACATCACCTCAGTGCAAAATAAAGACAAGTGGAACAATATTAAAACAGGTAAATGAATTTAAATATCTGGGAACTTTGTTAACCTCAGACAGATGTACAAAAGAGGTGAGATGCAGAATGGCTCAGGCAAAAGCAGCTTTCCAAAAAAATGAGGAAGATACAGTGAAATCCATTTTTGACAATAGAAACAAGAAAAAGAGTTCTTAAATGTTATGTAGAGCCAGTCTTAACATATGGATGTGAATCATGGACAATATGACAGTAAACAAGAAAATCACTGGAGTCTGTACAATGTGGTTTTACAGAAGAATGTTGAGAATACCATGGACAGCTAAGAAGAGTAATGAAGATGTTCTGAGAGAGGTAAAAGCAAAAAGAGAGCTAATTTCCAATATTAGGAAGATACAATAATCATTTTTTGGTCATGTAATGAGAAGAGAACAACTGGAATATATTGTAACAACTGGAAAAATTGAGGGACGAAGAGATAGAGGAAAGCAAAGAGAAAAAAAACCAGACAGCTTAAGAGAATGGCTTGGCAGGTCAACAACAGAAATGATAAATAATTGTTGAGATCAAAAGTTGTGGAGAGGCATGATCACCTACGCCAGCAGGCCAGGTACTTGATGATGATGATTTTATTTTTAATATTTATATTTATTTTGTATTAGGCAACATACAAATTGTCACATAATAGATTTGATCTGCTTTAAAATTTATTTTGCATATATATACATATAAATATTTTTCTTTATTTATATATATAAATTGTTACAAATACTTTGTATTTTGAAAGGCTCAAGATGTTAAATACATTATCTGTACATTTAATAGATTATTTAGTGCTTTCTGCAGCATCAGTCTCTCAAACTATCCACAGGGTAACATTTTGGGTTTTAAATCACATTTTACTTATTCTTGGTGAACTTTTTTTTCATTAAAACTTTCATCTGAACAGATCAATGTTAAACAATACTGGCAATTATCACACATCTGTTGCTAGTGGGAGAAGAAAAAAAACAAACAGGATGCACCACAAGAAAGCCAGAAGTTGGAATTTTGCTGTCACACAGTACTGTAGAATTCATTTATAACGAGACCAGTTTTAACTAGAATCCTGATATAATGCCAATAATTAAAATCCCTGATTTTTTTTCATCTTTATCCTATATTTTTACAAATCTCTTATAACACTATCACCAGCCTGCAAATCACTTATAATATGCTCTTTTGTAAAAATTTGTCGAGCCAAAAAAAAAAAAAAACTTCGTGGTGTGTACTTTTCTTGTCCATGTGTAAAATGGCCACATGGGATAGGCATGACTAGTAAGCCCTACTTACACATGGCAGTGGTTGAGGTACATTTTATTTTTTTTTACTGTGATGGCTCCCAGTACTGGCAAGAAATGCAATTGCATATCACTTGAAACGAAAGTGATGTTGATAAAGTTGACACAAAATTAATAAAAATTATGTGGGGAACATATTTTCTCAAGCACACTACCTACAATCCTGAAGGATAGAAATACCATTTAAGTTGGCATTTTCAAGCAGTGGTTTTGGGCAGAATAGAAAGAAAATTAGGAATTCATTTATGAAATATTGTTCCAACAAGCTAGGAGCAAGAATACCCTAGTTTCAGAACTCTCCCTTATTGAAAAGAGGGAAGAGCTGACTGAAAGTCTAGGTTATGCCAACTTCAACCTAAGTATGGGCTGGCTGAACCAACTCAAAGTATGATATGGAATTATAAAACTGAGAAGTGGAAGCAAATTGAACTATAGGAAATTCTCATGCAATTTAAACCAAAGAATATATACAACACAAACAAGTCTCTTTTATAAGTGTGTCCTAAACCGTAAACTCGCTGGAAAAGAGAACTATGCACTTGTTACAAGATTCCAAATGAGAATTTCTAGTCTGATTGCTGCCACCTTGAAAGTTGACTAGCTGCCCCTGACAGAAAAATTTGAGAAGCCATGTTTTAAAAATATTAGAACACTGCCAATAGAGTACAAGTTGAACAAATAATCATGGATGACAGGATCTATATTTGAACAATGGGTGTACAAGCTGGACAGGAAATTACTGGTGCAGGGAAGAAGTATCACACTTATTGTGGACAATAGCTCAGTTTGTCTGCATTTAACATGTTTGAGATCTCTTTGTTCAGATAGCACATTCCCCTATTATTAGACATAAATTGGATATAAGAGATAGGGTTGTAGTGACATTTTAATGGTCCCAAGAATCTCATTATAACCTAATCCTACTGTGCTGTCTACAGCATAGGTGGCACTAAATTGTGGTTAAAAGATTGTCTCCACTCATAGTATAACAGCCTTTTTGAGATTCAGTGGTTGTCACACTGTTTTATATTCTGGGGTTAAAGGTTTGCTTCTTCACTTGCTATGATCAAAATAGTACGTCTTATTCTTTTACATAACATTATACTCATATTAAAAACCCTAAAGATCTTTTGTTTATGTGGGTATAAAAGAGCACAAATAATATCTTTATTATGAAAATGTTTTTTATTACTTCACTCCACTGACCTCCAAAAATGAGAGTTGGAGACTTCAATGGGTCTACTGGCCCTTACTTTTGAACGGCTACAATATTACTATAGGTCAGTATTTCTAGTATATTCTCAGTGATGCAGTCCAACACTGTTTTTGTACCTGCATTTATGATAATGAGTTTGTATGTTTATTTTACATGTTTTGTCACTAGTCTGTACTTATTGGCTTTGTATTTCAGTTGACTGGACTTTTGTATATTTTTCTTGTCTTGATTTTCGTTTCATTTTCAGAGTTAAATGTTACCATAGTTTATGTTATAAGTTTAGTAGCAGAACTGATTTCATTGTATCAGGAGTAGGAAGTAGCAACATTGCACAGCAGCTTTAAAAAGATAAGTGTTCAGGCTGATGGTTCCTGTAGCTTGCTGATTAAACCCATAATTTATTTTGTCTTTTAGAAGCTCTGGAAGGCGAACGAAAGGTAGATACGTAGGGAGGTCAAAAAGTAATGCACACCAATTTTTTTCTCGGAAACTATTCGGGCAAAATGTGTGAAATTTTCACATATTGTAGGTGAACATCCCCTTTACACTACCTATTTTTCAACATAATCTCCGTCCAAGCGTATTGCCTTATGCCAACGCGAAACTAGGTCATGAATGCCTCGTTTGTACCAAGTTTTGTCCTGCTCGCATAGCCATTTTTTAACTGCACGGATCACATCCTCATCATTGTCAAAGTGTGTCCCACGCAGGAATTTTTTGAGTGGTCCAAACAGATGGAAATCTGAGGGAGCCAGATCAGGGCTGTAAGGAGGATGGGGCAGTACAGTCCAACCAAATTTGTTGATTGCTTCCTGTGTTACCAGACTTGTGTGAGGGCGTGCATTGTCATGTTGAAGCAACAAATCTGCAGATGGCTTATTAGGCCGAACTCTGTGGAACCGATTTTTGAGTTTTGTCAGTGTATTGATGTAAGCTGTCGAGTTGATTGTCTCACCTCTTGTCATTACATCAACAAGAATCACACCATCAATGTCCCAGAAGACAGTGATCATCACCTTTCCGGCTGATGGAGATGTTTTGAATTTTTTTCTTTTTGGTGACTGCGGATGATGCCATTCCATTGACTGCATTTTTGTTTCAGGCTCCTAATAATGTGCCCACGTTTCGTCACCGGTAACAATTTTTGACAAAAACATTTCTCCTTCAACACCGAAACGCTCCAACAATTCAGAACAGAATGTTTTCCTTTGAACTCTGTGATCATTTGTTAGGCACCGAGGAACCCATCGAGCGCAAATCTTTGAATATCCGAGAGTTTTAAAAATTGCGATTGCACTTCCCTTGCTGACTGTAAGCTGCAATGCCAATTGCTGACTAGTGATACGCCTATCCTTACGAATAATGGCATCAGCCCGGTTTAACATGTCTGTGCTGGTAGCCGAGGCAACACGTCCAGAACGCGGTAAATCATGCAGCTCCACTTGTACACTTTCTGCAGCTTTAATTCTCTGAACCCAGCGACTAACTGTGCTCCTATCGACTGCAGAACATTTGTACACTGCACACAGTCGTTTATGAATGTTTGCCACAGTTTCTTTTTCCGCAACCAGAAATTCTATGACAATTCGCTGTTTGTAACGGACATTGTTGACAAGCTCCATTTTAACGGTTCATAGATTGCGTAATATTTATCAGAATGCTGTGCAATTTGGTGCACATAATTGGAACATGTCATATTCCAAGTGTGCAAAATTTCATATTCCTATCTTTATTATTAGCCGAGAAAAAAATTGGTGTGCATTACTTTTTGACCTCCCTTCAGTAGATAGAAGCTCTGGATTTCTGCAGTTAAACTTTAAATTATCAAAGTATAGATGTTTTTTTTTAAAAACTGGATTAAGAGGTACTGCTGCAGTAGTGAATAATATCACAAATTATTTGATATGATAAAGGCAGGCTTGAGGTAAGAAGGCACAGATGAGGAAGAAGAGAGTGATGGAAATGGCTGGGAGCCACCAGCACAATCCATAAATAACTCAGTCATGTTCACTAGGGTAAAATAGTTTGGCCATAAAACAAAACAGCTAAAATAATCCACGCAGCTGTACCAAAATATGTCTATGAAAAAGACATAAACTGAATACTAGAAACATTTGGAAACACGATAGCCAAAGAGACCAACAAAAACAAGGATCTCTCTCCCTCCACAGAATGCTGAAATAGAGAAAAGAAAATGACAGTTTGTATCTGTGCCTTGACAACTAACATTCTCACACAAACACTGTCACAGTGGCACATTTGTTTGTTTTTAATAGTAAAATGTGTAACATAGCAGTGACCTGAAAGCACAGCAGTGACCTGAGTAAAGGCATCAAGATGCATAGAGATGCTGTAAAGCTGATGATTATAATGACAATTTTTTAATAAATGGGGAAAAAAGTCGTATGGTAACAGCTTTACGTAGGTGAGTAACAAAACAAAAGACGACGTTTCGGCCAAGTAGGCCTTCAGCTGGAACTACAAACAACACAAAAATATATATACAAGGATATATACACAAATCTAACTACATGGTGATAATATGCTAGATACTCAAGAGAGGGGAAAAAGGTCACTTCCCTGTGGTCCAAAGCTTGGTCAACCTCTGACTGAACTAAAATAGGTGGGCAGGCTGACCAACTATACATCTCACCAATTAGGCAGTCAGGTGAGAAAGAAAAAGGAAGGGTTCTAAAAATATGGGGAGGTGGGTACAAGATACGTATCTCTCTCTCTCTCTCTGCGTTCAGGACTCAATCAGAGTAAGGATTCCAGACTCCCACATGAAGTCAGCTGTCAGGTTAAGTGTATTGATCGCCCTTACAGACAGAACGTCACATTTAGAGTCCGCCAGATCCACTCTGACTGAACACCCGTTAATACGTTGCACTGTGTTCTGCGCCAGTGGCCCAGTGCATCCGATTTCAGCCAGCATTTTATTCGGGTTTGCTTTCCCTAGCCTTTGATTGTCCCCAATCTTCCTGCAAGGCAACAGATGATCTTTTCTGTAGGGGGATTCTGCCCTTAGATGGTCGGCCCTCCCAGGTTTACGAGCACCATCTGCCCGAGTCACTAGAGGTGACTAACACAGACATGCACACACAAAGATGTGAGATGTGACTAACACAGACACGGACACACAAATATGTGAGATGTGACTAACACAGACATGCACACACAAAGATATGAGATGTGACTAATACAGACATGCACACAGCGATACGAGGCATGACTAACACTGACACACATCAAGATATATGACACATGACTAACATAATCATGCACATAAAGATATAAGATATAACTGACATTGACATGCACACACATAGATATGACACATGCCTAAAATAGACATGCACACAAAGATAAGAGATATGACTAACATAGATATGCACACACAAAGATATGAGATGGGACTAACATAGCCATGCACACACAAGGATATGAGATGTGACAAACATAAACATGCACACAAAGATATGAGATATCACTAACCCAGACATGCACACACAAAGATATGACATATGACTAACACTGGTACACACTAAGATATGAGATATGACTAAACACAGACACACATAAAGATATGAGACATGATTAACACGGACACACCGAGATATGAGATATAACTAACATGACACACACCAAGATATGAGCCGTGGCCAGCACACACAAGCTAAGATATGAGCCATGGCTAGGACAGAAACACAGCAAGATATGAGCCATGGCCAGCACACACACGTTAAGATATGAGCCATGGCTAGGACAGAAACACAGCAAGATATGAGCCATGGCCAGCACACACAAGCTAAGATATGAGCCATGGCTTGGACAGAAACACAGCAAGATATGAGCCATGGCTTCACTAAAAAACACCAAAAAATGAACCATGTCTAGCACAGAAACACATTAAAGTTCCCATATGCTTGGGCTTGTTGTAGTCGGCAGACTCTTCTGAACGTGGGAATCACAGGTTTCGTTAAACATTTGTCCGGAGAACTGAGAGTGCAGTTTATACGTATCTGAAAAAATGGACGCTCTTGTTCCTTAATAGACGATTTGATATCAAGGAGTGGTTTACTTTGTCATGTAATATCATCTACACCATAATATGTAAGCATTGCCAGATGACGTATGTGGGCAAGTCTGGATGATGCCTGAGTGACAGATTTTGTGAGCATCTTCATGATGTTGAGCAAAGACTGGCAGCCCAGTGTCTGCCCATTTTAACTACCCAGACCATAGTGGTCAACCTGACATGCGAATCAATGGCATTGTCTTCTGTCACCCCAGCAATCACAGCCGGTTCGCCCTTGAGAATCGTCTCATTGCCCAGTTGGGGTCGCTGTCCCCTCCCCCAGGCATGAACATATCACTGCCATACACATAGGACACCCATTATATATTTCTTACCCCTATATGCTACTGCACCTATACATGTATGTATATTTGTCTGCATATGTATTGGCACATTTGGACACCCTCAGGTTTTCTTTTGTGTGCTTTGTGGCAATATATACAGACTTATGCTTGTACACATATATGGTTATGTACATATTTTTTTGGGCACATCTAATCGATGTACACACCAACAGTTAGAGATACACAGTTTATACGTGTAGAGAAGATAACAGTGGGCATCTGTGGGTTTATAGAAGACGGAAGTGTAGAGGTACCCAAGGAAATGATCAGATCAAGAAAGGTGACGGACGAGAGATATGTGATGTAATCTTGATGGATTTATGAAAGTTGCCAATGCAGTTGATGAACCTAGAGATGGCATCTTCAGGCAAGTCAGTCAGTCCAAAGCTGTCATCGATGTACTGGAGGTATTGAAGGGGAAGGAGGCCAAAATTTGGCTTGAGATCAATCATGAAAAGACTAAAGTCATTAAAAGCTTAATTCCAACAGATGACAGATGATATCTATTTTATACATGGAAAACAAACCAGTGGAAGAGATCAATCATTTTATCTATCTTGGAAGCCACATTGATCGAGAAAGGGATACGAGCAAAGAAATCAGAATAGCTAAAGCAGCAATGTCTTTCAGAAGGCTTGAAAAGTTGTGGAAATCAAAACTCATCAGTACAAACACAAAACTTAGACTATTCAAATCAAATGTACTATCAACCCTTACGTCACGTAAGCATGTGAAAGCTGGAAAACAACAAGAGACATAGAAACAAAGTTGAACGCATTCGAAAATAAATGTCTAAGGAAAATACTTGGTATAGTGTGGAACGAATTCAAAACAAACGAGGAAATTAGAGAAATCGCCAATCAACCACTAATATCTTCAGTAATAAAGAAAAGACAATGGTCATATGTTGGACATGTGATGAGAAGAGATAATAACCGAATAGCAAAGCAAGCCCTCATATGGGAAACAACAGGTAAGAGAAAAAGAGGAAGACCCAGAGAGACACTGAGAAGAACATTGATGAGAGAGGCATGAGCAGCAGGAATTGGCTCTCTCAATGAGATAGAGCTGCTTGCACAGAACAGAGACAAATGGCGAGATTTGATAAAATATCTTTAAAAGAATTGAAAACTGCTAGAACAAAAATTCAGATAAGAGAAGGAGTTTGTTGGTTTACGTCCTATGGGCCGGCTACGGCTCGAAAGGTCAACAGATAGAGATAAAGGCCATGGTACGAGTTCAGTATTTGATGTTCAAGGTGACCCATGAACAGGCAAGCCAAAACGTTGACTTTTGTTTTGTTACTCACCTACGTAAAGCTGTTACCATACACTTTTTTTTTTAAACTGTCTTTGTCATCTGAAAGCCACATTTTCTGTTATAGCTCACATTTACAGTGTTATCAACAATTATAAAATTTATTGGAATTATATTTTTGTTAAAATGTAACGGCACAGTATTTATATATCAACTGCTGATTATATAAAGATTTATGATACCACACAATGTAATTAATTAAAGTTTGTATTTTTATGCTGGTTGTACTTCCATCACGTTATCCTTTCTTAACACTCACTCCATTTATATTTGTGTAAACCCCCCCCCAATCTATCTCTTTCTTTTTTTAAAACATTTTTTCTGTTTTATCTTTACATCCCATTTTGATACAACTAGTCCATATATTTTTTAAATCTCTATCTATTTATTTTTCACAGCAGTGTCTCCATTCTGATTACAGATGGTTTCAGTGTAAACACTTCAGCAAAAATTCAGTAAATATTATTATTTGTTTTTTTTTTTAAGTTGTGCCCAGATTTGGCAAACATTCTATTTGGATTTTCAGCTTTCAAAGGCTTTCCTGGCCTTATATTGCAAACGGGTCTATATTTGTAGTGTTATGCACTAGATACCACCTGCCCTGAGATCAGGTCACTAGGCAAAGGCTGATCGATAAATACCAATTTCAAATCAGAAGCAAGCAGGGCCCAACACTTAATGCAATCCCACCTTTTAACAGTGGAATAACGGCGCCAAACATATATTTTCACCTAATAAAATCACTAGCATATTCTTATAAAACGTGTACATAGTGAACAGATTTGGAATTTGCTCACACTCATATTTTGACTGTATGTCTTTCTGGAACAATTGCATGATATAACATCATAATTTGAGGTACCATTATAAGCTTTCATACCTGACTCTGTATAGCATGTACTTTATTTCTTTATTCTCATGACTCTAATATGAATGAAAATATTTGAATTAAATCTGTAGTTTAATTATGTATGTGATAAATATTGAGAATTAAAGACTGCTGCATCACTAATTTTTCTGGGTCATTTATTTTGTGTGTGTGTGTTAGATTTGGTTGAAAGAGCAATCATCCTTTCAAAATTGTAAAAAGACCTGCACAATCTTGCGATCTGCACCATTACATAAATGGTGTAATTATCATGCTATTAATGACATATTTTGCTAATATATCTTTATATGGTTCGCAATTTAAAAAAATTAATGTGATCTACTGTTAAAGATCGAATGCTTAGGGCACCCTTTTTGTACTTTTCCAGAAATTATATAACAAAAAACGATTTGTGCAAAATCCAGGCTGCTTTTGGACTTAAATATTAGAAAATCTTGAGGTCAGTGAAAATTTAAAACTGCATGCAAAGACATTGTCTTGCTCCAGGTGTGAATGGTTTGATGTTCCTTTATTTGTTTTAATTACACTTCTGCTGTTTCTATATAAGCTCTTAGAACATCTAATATGGTGGTCTTTTACTCTGTAATAGGTCAGAGTCTGCCAATAATAAACTTTCATATCGGTTAATCATAACCTATTATCTTATATTAATATCATTGAGCAGATTTGTTTTAATCTATTTCATGGTGAAATACAGTCCATCTCTACATCTACCAGAAATGTGGTATGGCTTTTGTCAATGAAGAATAGTGGTTAACCCAATATGTTTATATAATTACACTTTTCTAATAGCCTCACATTTTTATGGATGAAGAATACATAACTCCGTCTGTCCTGTTACTATCTCAAGGGAATATGGTCAGCCTAAATATGACAGTCTGGAAAAACAGCATCACGGTAAAAATGTAGCTTAATGTTTTTTCACCCATACTGATCTTCATCATTTTTTGTGATGATTCGCTCTGCATAAAATGTTGGCTAGCATGGTGTGACATTTCACTCATATTTTGCCCTTGGCCTGTGGTGGTGCATGCTGTCAATAGGTTGTCCTGCTCATCTCTCCATTTTGTCAGTCCACTCAAGTCTTTGTAAACCTATTCTATCTTCCCCACTCCACCCAAAATGAAAGAGGATTAACACCCCAGATAGATACTGTTTAGTTGACTCAGATGTAAAAATGACTTTTTGACTTGCAGAAAGACAGGAAATAACAATTTAACACACGTGCTCCATTACCTCCAAGTGCTACTGTTGTTTACATGAGGTAGGTATAAGATCTTTCACACACCTACAGTAAAGTATTCTTTATGACTATCTTTACCTTGAACTAATACTCTTAAGCTTATAATCAAACCAAAATTATTTCCATCTTTTGTTGTTATTCGTCCATGTTAGTCTTGGTCTGCCTCTGCCTCTTTTACCTTGTATTTTCCCCTCCAGGATTTCCAATATACATATGATCCTGTCATATTTTGACTTACTAAAAATAGAAA
This sequence comes from Megaustenia siamemsis, assembly GCA_032433765.1. Lineage (NCBI taxonomy): Eukaryota > Metazoa > Mollusca > Gastropoda > Stylommatophora > Ariophantidae > Megaustenia > Megaustenia siamemsis. The sequence goes on from JAVIAB010000156.1 coordinate 51,426,450, forward strand.
TAAATTATTACGCATTGTTAGTTCATAAATCTAATAAGTTAAAATCAATGAACAAAGTAAAAGTACAACTTGAACAATTTATTTATTAATCTTATCAATTATGACTGATTTATCACAGGCTTACACATGTAAGAGAAATTCCCCAGTCAAGGTATATGCAGTTCATGGCCCTTATTATCCACTTTAATTTTTCAATCGTTTTTATGGAAACATTAAAATATAATTAAAATCAGGTCTGCTAAACAAGTCATCTTCATTGTTTAGGTTTAAAAACTCTATGAGGATATTCTCACATTATTTTGACGATAAAGATGATGTTCTGACCGATCAGATCAGACACAATCCAACAAAGTAACCTATGGTATAAGAAAGGTTACATAAAGAATGTCCTGTTACATAGAATGTTGTATGGCAGTGAAATGTACACCTCGCCAAACTAGGCCACAGCATTTGGAGATGAGGAGGGACCAATTTAGGGTATTCAGTGCTAGTGCTTGCTTGCTTGCTTTTGCCCTATGACTAAAGGAGTACACCTCTTCATCATCCACCCTTAAAAGGACATTAAGTGGGCATGGCTGTGTTGTGTTATGGTAAGAAGTATATCTGTGATATTTGATCCTTTCTCAGCCCAATACATCCAACTTCAACGTGATACAGTCCTAGTACATTGAAGTCCGTTTTTTAATTAGATATTTACCAGTGACCATATGTACAAATGTGCTGTCCAACTATTATTTGTCATCTAATTGAGCAGAAAATAATCACTGCATTAATTGCTTCCCTTAAATGGATGTAGATGCATGGTTTCAATTACTTGCTTGTCATAAGCGGTGACATGTAATTTTGTTCAAAAAGCAGCATTTTGGCCTATTATTTTCAACTTTTATGTCTTTACTATTCTTTAACATGTGCAAAATGCACAGAGTACTTTCTGTTCTTTATTGTTATCAAAGCGGGCTCTGGATCTCACTACCAAGAGACTGAGGGGAAAAAAAAAACTCGGAAGAAACCAGATTCAAAGAGAAAACTTCCAATCATCTGTTGCTGGGTTCAATCCCAGGATCTTGTCCAGAAGCTGAAGTCCTATCTCTGGACCACACAGCTTCCATCCACCATAAATAAAAGCATTGCAACGCGGATTGACTTGTAAGGCAGTGAGGCTTATAATCAAAATTGTAACATTGGTGACTCAGAAGCCAACTTTATAGTGGTTAAAAAAAGTAAAGAGCTCCCGTCACACCAAGTGGCGTATAGGGAAAATGGTGTTAGTGACCATAAATCTTACAGACCTTCGGCACATGATTTTTGGGATAATGTGGTCGGTATTACGCCCGTGCTGCTTTACTTTCCCCCAAAAAATAACTTGATAGTGGTAGCCAATGTGGAATCATACCATCTAGTACATAGCAGCCTATATAATAATTATGTGCTCTTCACAGAACTGGTTCAGTGAATAACTAAAATTATGTCAGCAGGCTATAAATGTCTGATACTATAAAATAAAAAGATATATGTTCAAGAAAAGACAAGACTTCTATATCTCAACTCTAAAATGTTTTGATCTGGGGACCAATACAAAGGAAAGCGGACTATGCCCACATGGTTTTCTTGTTTGCTTGTTTTTTCCAATTATAAGCAATTCCTGAGTTCTACATGCTAGAAAAATAATCACATAAGCTACTCTAACAATGATGGACTCGACAGCTTTCACCAGGTCCTCAAACACTGACCCTCTATAAAAACTCAATGTGTATTTAAGAAGTGTATGTTTCACTACTTGGCACATGGATAAATATAATAAAAGCTTATAGCCCAGGGTTCAGTAAACAAATAAATATATCATGCATCAGGAAAGAATCCATGACCCTAAGAAACCAACATGCTATCACCACTATAGTCCGTTCAGAAATTCATAATCACACCTGAATTAGTTTTGCATGATAACCGCTTGTTATTTTGGTTTCAAATTTTGCATGCAATCTTAGAATATTGATGACGCAAAGATTTTGATATTTTTTATTCCACAAACACAACAGATTTTGCACATCAGCGAATTCCTTTGATCTTTTATGACGATATCACACAAGTTGATTCAAATTTTAGAGTTTACAGTAATCGTGTTAAATTTTCCAGTTTACTGCAATTCTTGTCAGAGGCGTATCTACATAGTGCTTAATTGTGGGTGTTGTTCGTTATGTGTATTTGCAAACATAAATTCAATTGGTTACAATTAGTCTTGTCCTTCGGTCACCATTAGACCCCAGGACGTCCTAACTGCAGCTGGAATTGAATTCATATTAATTTTAATCATTCCGAATCTGACGATTCCAAGAGGTTGATAATCATTACTGGCTGGACAAATAGTAATCCATCTCATTTCCAGTACTCATCTTCCACCCACAGCACATGTTCAACACACTTCTTTCAGAACGGAATGTCTATTTTTGAGAGAGACTCGCGTGTCAGAACTTCAACATCACACATTTTAAACGTCCTGTTCTGTTCTGCAACTTGTCCTTTGACGTGAGCCCAGACAAGTTCGATTGGATTAAGGTGCACATGATATGCAGGGAGTCGAAGAGAGGTGTGGCCGTATTTCTCAATGATTTTGTCAACATGGTACACCTTTTTCTTATTCGTATTCTTCACAAGTTGTAACAATTCGGGTTTTAAATATGTGTCGTCAAATTTGACATTTTCATTCGCAAGCCATGTCCTAATTTGCTCTTTTGTATTTGATGCAGTAGGCACTTTGTCTTCCTCTGATATGACATTGTGGTATGATGCATTATCCATGACTATGCATGAAGGTCTCTTCTGGTAAAAGATCATTCTCCAACCAGTGCCTGAAAATGTTTCCATTCATTTCAATATGGTAGTCCCTACCATCGGTACTTTTTGATTGGAAAATAAGTCCCGCATCATGGACAAGGCCGTTTTCAGTGCTTCCAGCATGCGTTAATATAATGCACTGGCCTTTGCTGCTCGGAATTGTTCTTTTGAGTTTGCCATTTACTGACTGCCATTCTTTAGCATAGGTGTGGTGTGCGTTGACCCATGATTCGTCTAAATATACAATATCATACCGTTCACTCCACCGCACACAGATCTGTCTCAGGTATTTGCTTCGAGCAATGACCAAGTGTGGTTTTTCACAAATAATATTCCTGCCCCCAACAGTTTTTCTGAAAGTGAAGCCGGCTCCTCGCACAATCTTCAATAGAGTACTTTTAGAAATGTCAATATTGCAATCTGCATGCAATTTTAATTTCAAATTCCTGAGAGTAACAAGTACATTATTAGCAAACATTTTCAATATCTCACGTTTTATGACATCCATGTCAAAGCTGTTGACTTTCCTTTTCCTTCCTTGATTGACATGAGTGCACTCTGAGTTTTGTTTAATCCAACGAGAAAATGACGATTTATTAAGACCAAGCGCAAGTTGCGTTCATCACTCTGGGTCATGAATATCACAATATAAATGCCCCATCTTGGATTCCCTAAGGAAGTGCTGATATTGTAAAACAGTAACCTTTTGCATAGTTATAAATTTGCATTTCAAACTCATTGTAATTTAGATATAAATGTTGGTATTTAAAGTCAACAAATTGTCTACTGAGTCTTCACAAAATTAATAAAGATACGCCTTCCCTTTGGTAATTAATGCCAAGGCCGTGGTGCGTCATGTCGTTCAATAACAATTAAGTTTTGAGCACAGGATTTTCCTGAAGTTAGTATTTCTGCAATAGCTAAACTATTTTACGTGAATGACCGCACCAAATTAATGTATATATCCTAAAATGGTGTCAAATTCGAACAGGGTGAATTTAATATAGCCTAAAGAAGAAAACTTTTAAACTAGATCAAATTTTTCAGAGCAAAAAATATTTCTATAACGTCATCAATATTCTAAGATTGCATGCAAAATTTGAAAGCAAAATAACAAACGGTTATCACGCAAAACTAATTCAGGTGTAATTATGAATTTCTGAACGGACTAGCATTCACTTTTCATGGATAACAACATGCAGATTCTTATTGCTCACAAAAACACAAAACATGAATAGTTTTGTTTCTCTAAGATATGCAAATAAGGCAAATTAATCTCTCTTATCAACAAATTATAACATTGCATATCTACTTTTAACTATACTATAAAATCAAAAAGGAAAAAACAATACAGGACATTAACAATTCATGGAAATGCAGATATAAAAGTCAAGGAAGACAGTAAAAAATAAAAATTGAAATAAGTTCAAAACACACAAGATTTTCTTAAATCCAGAGCTTTAGAAGGAGTTGAAGAGCAGATGATAAAACAACCCAAACATAAATTGTAACAGTTTTCTTATTGACATACATAATTCAATTACTGTTTAACCATGCAACAAACAATCAATTTCATTGTGAGTTAGTTTAATAAGTAGCTCTCTTCAATTCTGTGGCAGCAACTCTCTTCTCCGTCGGATAACTCCATTGACAAGATAAACAACCATGACTGAGAATGTAGAAAAGTGCAACACTGTGAGACCAGCAACAAGGAATAAAGCTTGAATGAGAACCCATATATAGATGAAAGCTGTTACTACTTTTGACCACAGGAGCCTGGAAAGGCAGAAAAACTGTTTCTGTGCATTAAAAATGTTCTGGTACAAGGGGTGAAGCATCACTGGCATAAAATATGTGGGAGCTGATTGAAAGATGTCTCTTGCTTAGTCAAGCTCTGTGTAACGTCAGTCTCCAAATATTACAAATTTAGTAGTTATTTATTTCAATGATCACCAGACTGAAATATACTAATTGTAATGATCATTCAATGAAGAATACTTTAATTGTATCAACTATGTGTGTGTAAAATAGTCAATCCTGGAAGAGTAGCACTTGAACAATTAAGCCTCCATCAACAGTTGAATTTCTTGTAAAACATGCAGACACTCTTGGCATGCTAAATCTGAAATACAAATGAAAATAGCTTCTCTCAAAGACGAGGAAATGAAGACAGGATTTCATTGAAGAGTTTTCAGCTAGAAGAACTAGACAGAAAAAAACTCTCAGAACATATTGTACGTTGTAGCTTTTTTTTTTATTTGATGAGTCCTTTATTTAATGGACTTAAAAATCTTATATATTTACAACAACAAAAAAAACAAATATAGCTAACCTGTGTGTGAGGAAGATGGTTTTAATACTTAAATATACTTTTGCCATGACCATCAGCACAATTATGGGTAATGTGGTCTGTATTACACAAGGCTGTACTACTTGCCCAAAGAATATCTTTGGCTGCCTATTTTAAGAGTCTGGGTAAAATCCAAAGCTGTGTTTCTTAGGGGAAAAAAAACATAATGCAAATGGAAGCTAAACCAGACAAGTACACTTGGGCCACTTGTTATCGTGTAGTATTTTATTGTTTCAAAGATGATGCAACAACAATCTGTTGTATTTGGCATGGTGATCAATGCTGAAAAACAAAAGTAATCACCAACAGCACTGGGGACATTGTTGTAAAAAAATAAAATAAATGGAAAAGATCTAGAAACAGTTGACAAATTTAAATACTTGGGATCAGTTGCCAGCGAAGAAGGCTCAAAACCCTAAACATCAGCTTCAAGACCAGTACCATGAAACATGGAAACAAGAACACCCAAAGTATAACGAGAGGGACAGATACCTCCAACTATCAAGGAGGGATCAAGTCATCATACTTCCCCTACGCAATGGCCGCAACAGAATGTGAAACCACATGTTCACCAAACTCAAAATAGGAACTACCAGCCAAAGCCACTGTACCCTGGATAACAATGACAACAAAATGTTCTACAGGATTGCCCCCAGTGCAAAGACCTGAGAAGGACAATGTGGCCCACACCCAGCTCCCTGGAAGAGAAACTAAACAGGGCAACCGAATCACTGAAACAGACAGCTGCCTTCATAAGAGTCCAGAGTCCTAGTCTGAATGAGCCATGATCGCAGAAGAAGAATAACACAAACTACAGCAGTCCTAGCAAAGCTAAAACTGAAAGATAAGAATTTCACTCTTAGCTCTATAATCAGGTTGGTGTGTACCATTGTTATATCAGTTTTTCTATATGCCTATGAAACATAGACTCTTACTGAATAGATTTATAAGAAGAAAAATTACAAGCTATGAAGATGAGATAATATCATAAGATTTTGGGCATCTCTTACTTAGATCATATCACAAGTGAAAAAAATTGGCAAAATAACACAAGCAATTGGAGCACATAATGAAATTTTGACTATTGTGAAGAAACACAGAATGAAATGGTTTGGCCACATATTTTGATTGTGTGGTATAGCAAAGACCACTCTGCAAGGAACTGTGAAAGAAGGAGAGGTAAGCAGAGAAAGAGATGAGAAGATAACATCAAAGAATTAATAACGTTGTAGAGTCCCAATGAATGAATGAAGATAGAGAGAAGTGGAGAAGGTTGATAAAGTATGTGAGTAGTACCCTAACAGCTTCCAAGGTTATGTGATGATAAAACCATCTTATGTGCTACCTTTTCTTGTCAATAACCATGAATCAACTACGCAGTCAGTGATTGGCATGCTTTGCAGAATCCTGTAGGGCAACAACAAAATTTATCTATTTCTTTATTGGTCTGTAGCCATTCTTCGCAGAATTTGTGGCCTACATTGTTCATCTCTACTCCAATGATATCCAACAGAATGTCTTTAGTCTGCCTGTCTATAACTTTCCCTTTGGAGATAACTACAATTATTCTAATAGTTCTTTTTTTTATCTTTTCTAAAAAAAGACCCATCAGTTCAACATTGTGATAAATAAGGGTTAAACTCATGCCTTAAGGGCTAGATGAATGTGGTGTTAGTGCTCATATTTTTCAATCACCAACGGTTTTATGGATGATATTATGGTGAATATCATTCTAGTCCACCACACTTACCTAGAGAAAAAACCTCTGCTACCCACTTTCAGAGACTCTTCAGTCTCCCTGTTATTGCTGCACATTTCCTCTTGGTCTTACATCTTGAGCAGTTCTTAGATGGTTATTTTGTTTGGCCAAAATCTTCTCAGAATTCTCTTCAGACAGACTGAATGAAGATGGTACTGATGCTTTTTTTTTCTGTACTATTGTTCTCCTGTGTGATACTGTTAGTTGATATATATGTGTATGTGAGCTATTTTATTCCTAAAAAAAAAAAAAACTTCCTAGATTTTAGACTGTGTGTATAGTACAGCCAGTTTCAAGACATCAAAGAGAACTTAAACATGAAAACAGAAGAAGTGGGAGATCTGGATAGGGAAAGAGATTCTTTCAGACGTACTGTGGTGAATGGAATGTTCTGCAAAGGACATGCGATCTGATGATGCATATGAGTATGCATATGTATGCTTTAATCAAATCATACTTAGGGTCATTTACAAGTGAATGCTGATGAGCACTTAGTACTATAACACTGCTTGTCATCTCTGTACTTTCAAAACATCAACACTTCATAAGTAACATGGCATACATTTTATTCACCAGAAAGGCTCATCATTTGTACTTTAAAGAATGGTGATTTAATAATCGAGGTTGAGAAGAGAAATAAACAAATATGAATGACTGATGTTGCATAAAGATGAAAATGTTCTTTTACCATTTTACATTACCTTTCCAATAGAAAATAATTGCATTATTACAAGAAACTTATATATATATATCATCATCATAATCAAGTACCAGGCCTACTGGCGTAGGTGATTATGTCTCTCCACAACTTTCGATCTCGGCAGCTATTTATCATTTCTGTTGTTGACCTTCTGCCAAGCCATTCTCTTAAGCTGTCTGTTATTTTTTTCTCTTTGCTTTCCTCTATCTCTTCGTCCCTCAATTTTTTCCAGTTGTTACAATATATTCCAGTTCTCTTCTCATTACATGGCCAAAAAATGATGATTGTTTCTTCCAAATATTCAAAATTAGCTCTCTTTTTGCTTTGACCTCTCTCAGAACATCTTCATTACTCTTCTTAGCTGTCCATGGTACTCTCAACATTCTTCTGTAAAACCACATTTCTACAGACTCCAGTGATTTTCTTGTCTGTTGTCCTATATTCGCATCCATATGTTAAGACTGCCTCTATGTAACATTTAAGAACTCTTTTTCTTGTTTCTATTGTCAAAAATGGATTGCATAGTATTTTCCTCATTTTTTTTAAAGCTGCTTTTGCCTGAGCCATTCTGCATCTCACCTCTTTTGTACATCTTCCGTCTGAGGTTAACAAAGCTCCAAGTTTTTTAATTAATTCTGACTAAAAAAGTGTAAATAAAATAACCTAACTGAATTTACAAGATAGGTAATATATACATATATAATACATTTTTATATTCTTCATCTGAGTGAGTCATCGTACTATAAAATAAAATGATAAACATGTAATTTTTAATAAAAGAAATAATCTAAAACTAAATCTTACTTACTAATCTAAGTACTTTTTTTATGTACTCTTCTTAAATATATGATCCGCGATCGCACGTGTAGTTAGCTATAGCTGTTCTCATTTTGTTTTATTTTTTTAAAGCTCCGTAAGAATTTGGTTGGTTGCGTTCGCCTGATGACTAAAGTATTCTCGAGTATCATGGTAGACTAGAATATTCCTCTTCATCATCCGCCCTTACAAGGACGTAGTGGACGTGTCTGCGTTGTGTTGTGGTTTGCAGTATAACTGTTATATTTGCGCCTTTCGGCCCAACACATCCGACTTCAGCACAACATTTTGTTGTCTACCGGGTTGTCTTCCCTCTTCGATCCCTGCACGCTTGGACAGACTAGACAGGTTAGTCTGTTACTGGAGGCACCGCGGAGAGGTGGAGCAGGGTCTGGATGGTTTTGGTTCACCGATCCTGGCGCAAGCCATCAACTGTGGGTCGCTGACAACTTCCAGCTCTGGTGCTGGTAGGCGCGCCTTCGCCTCCATAAGAATTTAATAAACTCATTTATTAAATGTATGATTTATGTCCTGATCCTGCTGTTGAAAGAAACGACCGTTGCCGCTAGTTTCAAAGTTTCTTAGCGTTGCCGTTTATGGTATAATTTTGTATAAAGTATTTTTTTTTAAATATACATATGAATTCATTTATTAAATTTATGATATGTCCATGCTGTTGAGAGAAACGACATTAAACGTAAACCGTCAATCAGCCCATGGACTTAGGAAGTGACTTTAGAGACAAATACTGTGCTTTAAACTTAGTGCTGTCGTTTATTATTGAGTTATGTGCAGGTCATCATCATTGCACTCCGAACATGTCCATAGGTGCTCAGATCCCCTCCTCAGCAATTCCCTCAGTGTCCAGCGACTGGCGACTCCAGTTCTATGTTGGCTGACAAGTCTTCTTACACGGCCACTAAGTTTCTCTTTTCTGGCTGTGCTCATCTTAACTCCCATCTCTTTCATACGAAGGTGTGACGTGGACTCATGGTTGTCGAAGTCCTGTGTCCTTCCCATTTCCCGGAGAGCATTGATGATGTCCGCCCGATCCATTTGTTGACCGTCCTCAACAATAGCGCAGCTAGCCAACCTGTCTGCTCTTTAATTTCCCCGTACACCCGCATATCCTGGGACGTAGACAAAGGTGATCTTTACTTATTTGTTTACTTCTACAATGACCCTAACCGTTGTATGCGCACAGAGCCCGCCTCCACTTTTTTTATCATGCTCATCGAATCACTCAGTATACATGCGTGGGTGTAGTCTTGTGACTCTAACCATTTGAATGCCATGGTCACTGCCATCACCTCCATTGTCATGCTACTCGTGGTCATAACGTATGCACCACTGTCTTCCTTGACTATTCTGCCTGCCGAGCATGCTGTAAATGCCCATGCATTCCTTTTGTGTCGTATTATAAATCCGTCTGTATAGATGACTGCATCTTTCTCATCGGTGTTATCCCAGATGAGACCGTTGACCTCCGTTTTGACCACTACTGTGTTCTGTTCCCTACATTTCCTGTCGAGTGTGACAATACACCGGTACCCACACCTAGCCAGCTTTGATATTGTTGTCGTTTATTTTGTGATCCGTCCATAGCGACAAACGGACGTGACATTAATAATTAATTCAGTGTCGATACGAAGAAAAGACGATGGTCATATGTTGAACATGTGATGAGAAGAGATAATAACCGAATAGCAAAGCAAGCCCTCATATGGGAAACAACAGGCAAAAGGAAGAGAGGAAGACACAGAGAGACACTGAGAAGAACATTGATGAGAGAGGCAAAAGCAGCAGGAATCGGCTCCATCAATGAGATAAAGCTGCTTGCACAGAACAGAGACAAATGGCGAGATTTGATAAAATATCTTTAAAAGAATTGAAAACTGCTAGAACAAAAATTTAGATAGGAGAAGGAGTATCTTGGTCTACGCCCTATCATGCCCCATGGACCGGCTACGGCTCGAAAGGTCAATAGATATATATATATATATGGCCCTTTTCGTCTTGTCAGACGGTCTAGTGGAGGCTATTGCGTATTTTTTTTAGGTATTGTTTTTGCCGAACAGCTTCTCTCGTGGCTAATTCTACCAATGTTTGACAAACACACGCGGTCACATAATGAACAGATCAGGCTCGCTGATCCACAGGGTTTACCATCCTTTTTCATGAGTCTCTTCTCTTCAAAGTCCTGTCTTAGCACAGTCTCAAATGTTGTTATACCGCTCCTTATGCATGCTCTCCATGATGTGCGATCACTTGCCAGATGTTGCCAGTCGTTTTCACAGATGGAGAAGTCTTTCAGAGATGATTTGCAGATGAGATATCTCTATATCTAGGTACTTCGATATCTCTAGAGACGCCTTCACCGGTTGTGACGTCACTTAAGTAAATATAGGTGGCCAGGACGCCGTGTGAAAAAATCTCCGAATTTTTACATCGTATGCAAATCGTTTTCCGATGATGTTTCCGGAAGCTATTTATAGGAAACTTAAGTTGTTTCCTAACAATGAGAGTTCCGTCCGCCTATTTAAAAAGTCGGAAGTGATTTAAAACGATTGTATTTTGTCTTACAACGCATGTTCCAGCTACATACGACGGTCTCATCATATTTTCACCCGAAAAAAAGCATAATGCAGTAAAATAATATGGATATTTAGATTTAGCGTCCATTTTTACATAAGTGTGTGAAATTTCACAATGATTCGTGTTAGGATGTTGCGGCAATCGCGAAAATTGATGCCCCTGCTCGCTCCATAAAATAACATGGCCGATCGGCGACTATTTCGAATGTTGAACTTTAATTCATTGCAGAAAAAAATCCTGCGAACGTAGGTTTAAATAATAAAGATAACCTGATTCTATAACCACTTCTACATATTTGTGGGAAATTTTAAATGGATATGATACCCCCTATTGAAATTATCGGCATTTGAATAATCTCACCATTATCGAAAATTTTCCCCATTGGTAGCATGGCGGCGATCTAGCTGGGATCAAAGACTATGTCCACTGTTGAACTTAAGTCATTGCAGAAAAAAATCCTGCGAACGTAGGTTTAAATAATAAAGATAACCTGATTCTATAACCACTTCTACATATTTGTGGGAAATTTTAAATGGATATGATAGCCCCTATTGAAATTATCGGCATTTGTTTTCCCCATTGATTAGCATGGCGGCGATCCAGCAGGGATCAAAGACTTATGTCCACTGTTGAACTTAAGTCATTGCAGAAAAAAATCCTGCGAACGTAGGTTTAAATAATAAAGATAACCTGATTCTATAACCACTTCTACATATTTGTGGGAATTTTAAATGGATATGATAGCCCCTATTGAAATTATTGGCATTTGAACGACCACACCATCATTATACAAAATTTCCGGTTTTCCCCCATGCTTGGTCTCTTCAACCATCATCAAGTGCCTCTAACTCAGACTCACTCAACGTTTTTTTTTGTTATTATACATTGTAGTTATAAGTTAGTTATATTTAATTTAAAATGTAGTATTTCCAGTTGCCTAATATTAATAAATATTCCCAATTATTGAATTGAAAGTTTTTTTTTATTTATATACTGTAAATACATATATTTTTTTTAATGAATAAAAAAAAATTAATAATAAAATTATACTTCTTATACACATAAAATAACAATAATAATGATGTGACTTCTTTAGCAGAAATTCAGTATTATTTTTATGTGAATCATAGAAATTTATAATTATTCTTACATAAATTGCAGAGAATTACTGTTATTTTTGACGTAAATTCCTGAAAATTACCGTTACTTTGATATAAATCAATTTAAATGACTTATTTTTGACGCAAATCAAATAAAAAGTATTATTTTTTTTTATTGTACACCAAATATAATGATTATTTTGAAAATGTACACCAAATGTAATGATAATAATTTTAATTTAATAAAAAAAAAATTTGGCTTCTTATTTAAAATTTGGCTTTCTTTTTGCATGGCCAACCTGGCGCTATGGTTTTTTCTTCTTTGCATCATTTAACACAGAAATAATTCACTTAAAAAATCGTAACTTTTTTTCTAATTGTCGTACAAACATGATTCAGGTATCACTGTTTTACTCACTTCGAGGGCTATTTAGCTATCCTGGTTTCAATTATTAGAAATTATTTTGAAAAAAAAGCCAAAGTACCTACTATATCGTAGTTTAGGTCTGCCGATTTATCTTTTTCCGTAATAGATAGATACGAAGTTATATGCACTAACTTCCTGTCCATTAATTTTTTTACTAAGCACAAGCCTCTATACCAACATTATGAAATACAACAAGTCAGCAAAACAAAATGATAGGAGGGAAACAAAATCGCGTCAATTAACAATTACCTGAGCTTGAGACCAGATTGAAATGGCGTCTGCCCGCTCACATTTGAGGGTTGCCAGATCAAATTATTCGTCTTCAGCCAAAATATATTTGTTTCTAATCCGGTCAGAGAAATTCCAAATAAATTTGTCACAACCGCCCAACATCTGAAAGGTCTAATGCTGAAAGCGGTCAGCTGCTGACTGTTTGCGCTGAATCAGTTAATGAAAGATTGTACGCCATCTCCACTTCAACGCTCTAAAAACAAAAACAAAAACAACAGACTAACCAATCTGGCCAAGCAAATAAGAATCCCAACAATGGCAACGAACCGGTCTCGAAAATTTGTTGAGCCTATCTACCTACTCAAACTGCCTGCCTGTCAATTTGTCTATAAATTGATTGTTCTTTCGAGCCGAAGACGAAACATTGGGCAAAAATTCTAGCCTAAATGTCCGACGATCTTTGCTATTAAGCTAAACCTCTGAATTTACACACCAACAACATGTCGACATGTTGTTTGGTGATATGATAAAGCAATACGCCAGCACCTGCTTTCATTCGCAGACAAATCTGGTACCAATTTAAGTCTGTGTGAATCTAGAAGCCGTTGGTTGCGATCAAACTCGGTCTCGTGTCTTCAGTAACCACTGCTCTACATCGACTTCCGATAAGACAATAAGAGTTATTGAGTTATTTGTGGGTTATCATCATTTACATTCCGAACATGTCCATTGTTATTGAGTTATTTGTGGGTTATCATCATTTACATTCCGAACATGTCCGTTGGTGCTCAGATCTCTCTCTCAGCATGTCCCGTAGTGTTCGGCGAATAACACCTCCGGATCTGTGTTAGTTGATAAGACTTCTTATGCGCTCACGGTAATTTCCTAGTTTGATCAGATATATTATTTCAGTTTGGAAGAGTGATGTCCCCTAAAATATGTCTGCCAAAATACAGTGGTTCTACGCATTCTTGGCGTTGGGGTCATTACGCTGGCATGTGTCACTCACACTGGCGTTTCTTCGATCAGAAGATCATAATTAGGCCGAGTGGCGTCGTTTTTGTCACGCGTTATAATATATTTATAAATATTTAACACTAAAGCTAAACCTAACCCCTGGACCCAACGCCCAATCAACAGATACTCCGAAATGATTACATGCCAGCGTAATGACCCCAACGCCAAGAATGCGTAGAACCATTGTATTTTGGCAGACATATTTTAGGGGACATCACTCTTCCAACTGAAATAATATATCTGATCAAACTAGGAAATTACCGCGCTCACTAACATTCATCCAAAGGAGTTACGTGGACTGTTGATTGTCGAAGTCATGTGCCCTTCCTGCATCCCTGAGGGCAATGGTAACGTCCGTCCGATTCATCGGTTGACCGGTCGACGGCAAAGCTAGCAAAGCAAGCCTGTCCGCCCTTTCATTTCAACGTACTCTCGAGTGTCCTGGGGCATAGACAAAGATGACTCTACGTATCGTTGACTTTTGTAATGACTCTACCCATTGCCTGCGTGTAAAGCCCACCTCCACTTTTCCTATCATGCTCATGGAATCACTTAGTATACAGACGTGGATGTAGTCTTGTGACTCCAACTAGATGTATGAGCACTATACAATACAATCTTCATCCCAACGTTGTGCTACCAATGCCAGACCTGGACCCTAGATGCAAGAACAATAAGAAAAATAACCTCTACAGAGATCAAATGTGTTAGACGAATGACATGAAACAGTCTGAGAGATAAGATCAGAAATGAAGAACTGAGAAAAAAGCTAGGAATAGCCCCCGCCATAGAATATATAAGGAAACAACAGATAAAATGGTTTGACCACGTGACAAGGCAGAAAGAACAAAACACAACACAACGAGCCTTCAACAAACGTTGTAGGAACACCAGACCCAAGGGTCGACCACGTAAAAGATGGGTCGATGGAATATTAGAAGCACTAGGAAACATAACAGCAGCAGAGGCGAACATAAGAACAAAATACCGCAAATTATATCTCCCCTCGACGCTGAAAGGCAGATGAGGAAGGAAAGAAGAAGAAGAACTAGATGAATACCTTGGTAACATCCATCAACTCAATAGGCATGCTACTCGTGGTCATAACGCACGCATCGCTATCTTCTTTGACTGTTCTGCCAGCAGAGCGTGCTGTGAATGTCCATGCGGCAGGAGGAGAGCATCAACTCATTCCACATGTAAACCACTAAAAACTATTTCTTGTTCAACATTAACGAGTATAAGTCAATGTTACGAGACATTTTTATCTGACTTAAGGGACCGGATGCTGCTACGCGCTTCTTCTTTCGCTATAGCAGATTATGTTGAGCAGGTTTATAAAAGTTCTTCTTTAGCGTTCAAGTTTTGTAATCATGCTAACTTGACTCTGTCATGTTTCATGATGGAGGAGTAAGAACAACATCATGACACACGATGAGCTGGTCACATGGTCAGTACTTGTTTATGGAGGAGTAAGAATAACATCATGACACACGATGAGCTGGTCACACGGTCAGTACTTGTTTATGGAGGAGTAAGAACAACATCATGACACACGATGAGCTGGTCACACGGTCAGTACTTGTTTATGGGGGAGTAAGAACAACATCATGACACACGATGAGCTGGTCACACGGTCAGTACTTGTTTATGGAGGAGTAAGAACAACATCATGACACACGATGAGCTGGTCACACGGTCAGTACTTGTTTATGGAGGAGTAAGAACAACAACATGACACACGATGAGCTGGTCACATGGACAGTACTTGTTTATGGGGAGTAAGAACAACATCATGACACACGATGAGCTGGTCACATGGTCAGTACTTGTTTATGGGGAGTAAGAACAACATCATGACACACGATGAGCTGGTCACATGGACAGTACTTGTTTATGGGGGAGTAAGAACAACATCATGACACACGATGAGCTGGTCACACGGTCAGTACTTGTTTATGGAGGAGTAAGAACAACATCATGACACACGATGAGCTGGTCACATGGACAGTACTTGTTTATGGGGGAGTAAGAACAACATCATGACACACGATGAGCTGGTCACACGGTCAGTACTTGTTTATGGAGGAGTAAGAACAACATCATGACACACGATGAGCTGGTCACACGGTCAGTACTTGTTTATGGAGGAGTAAGAACAACATCATGACACACGATGAGCTGGTCACACGGTCAGTACTTGTTTATGGAGGAGTAAGAACAACATCATGACACACGATGAGCTGGTCACATGGTCAGTACTTGTTTATGGAGGAGTAAGAACAACATCATGACACACGATGAGCTGGTCACATGGACAGTACTTGTTTATGGAGGAGTAAGAACAACATCATGACACACGATGAGCTGGTCACACGGACAGTACTTGTTTATGGAGGAGTAAGAACAACATCATGACACACGATGAGCTGGTCACATGGACAGTACTTGTTTATGGAGGAGTAAGAACAACATCATGACACACGATGAGCTGGTCACACGGTCAGTACTTGTTTATGGAGGAGTAAGAACAACATCATGACACACGATGAGCTGGTCACATGGACAGTACTTGTTTATGGGGGAGTAAGAACAACATCATGACACACGATGAGCTGGTCACATGGACAGTACTTGTTTATGGGGAGTAAGAACAACATCATGACACGCGATGAGCTGGTCACATGGACAGTACTTGTTTATGGGGGAGTAAGAACAACATCATGACACGCGATGAGCTGGTCACATGGACAGTACTTGTTTATGGGGGAGTAAGAACAACATCATGACACACGATGAGCTGGTCACACGGTCAGTACTTGTTTATGGAGGAGTAAGAACAACATCATGACACACGATGAGCTGGTCACATGGACAGTACTTGTTTATGGAGGAGTAAGAACAACATCATGACACACGATGAGCTAGTCACGTGGACAGTACTTGTTTATGGGGGAGTAAGAACAACATCATGACACACGATGAGCTGGTCACATGGTCAGTACTTGTTTATGGGGGAGTAAGAACAACATCATGACACACGATGAGCTGGTCACATGGACAGTACTTGTTTATGGGGAAGTAAGAACAACATCATGACACACGATGAGCTGGTCACATGGACAGTACTTGTTTATGGGGAGTAAGAACAACATCATGACACACGATGAGCTGGTCACATGGTCAGTACTTGTTTATGGGGGAGTAAGAACAACATCATGACACACGATGAGCTGGTCACATGGACAGTACTTGTTTATGGGGAAGTAAGAACAACATCATGACACACGATGAGCTGGTCACACGGTCAGTACTTGTTTATGGAGGAGTAAGAACAACATCATGACACACGATGAGCTGGTCACATGGACAGGACTCGTAATTGCTTGTGCGTCCTGATTTTCCCCCCGAACCTGCGCCGTGGCTGACACACTCCGTCTCCGGCGAGCTGGATCTTGGTTTGACGTAGGAGTTTTCCTTCTCATAAGCGGATGCCGTCCAGGGTTGTTGGTTCATCCTGACTGAAGCTGTTCATTTTCTGAGTTTACTTTTCAAAAGGACACACATCGTTTATAGATGATTTCAAATGTTAGCTCCATACTGTACGTGTCAAGTGTGTGATTATATCGTTCATAGATGATTTCAAATGTTAGCACCATACTGTACGTGTCAAGTGAGTTCATACATCGTTTATAGATGATTTCAAATGTTAGCTTCATACTGTACGTGTCAAGTGTGTGATTATATCGTTCATAGATGATTTCAAATGTTAGCACCATACTGTACGTGTCAAGTGAGTTCATACATCGTTTATAGATGATTTCAAATGTTAGCTTCATACTGCACGTGTCAAGTGTGTGATTATATCGTTCATAGATGATTTCAAATGTTAGCACCATACTGTACGTGTCAAGTGTGTGCAAACATCGTTCATAAATTATTTAAAGAATGTAGCTTTATTTAAGACTCAGTAGATTCACAAGGCAACAAAATCAAACTTTTTTTAATCATCTCAAACCAAAATACACTTTTCTAAAGGATTTTTTGGCGCTGATTTCAGATCTGGTATCAGTTTTTTCTATCACGTCAAGTTTTTAAGTTATGAGTGATGTTAGTTTTCACTGAACTTGGCTGTATTTGTTCGAGAATCGCAAACATCAATTAGCAAATGATTCACATCTTCTAGACTAAATCAAATATACTCACATCACAGCATAGATATGTTGAATGTTTCTTCAAAAATGCTTGGAATATGATTTTCTGTTATATTCTTCGCCTGGATTATCACGGAATAGCATCCAGCAGAAGTCGGCCATCATACTCTCATTCCACAAACCTTGATAACGGCGCTCCATTAACTGATAGTCCTGGTGAAAACGTTCTCCTTGCTCATCACTCACCATACCAAGATTTTCTGGGAAAAAATCTACATGGGAGTGCAAGAAGTGAAGTTTTAATGACATGCGACAGCCAAGGTTCAGGTAAGAATCTATTAGACGCTGAACTCCTTCCCTGTACGTAGGAGACTTATGATTACCTAGAAAGTTTTCACAGACCCACTTGAATGCCTCCCAGGCTTCTAGCTCAGCTCCTGACAGAGACTGTTTGAAACCTTCATCTTGTAAAACAGATCTGATTTGTGGACCTATAAATATCACTTCCTTCATTTTTGCAGCAGTGATGTTTGGGAATTTATTAACAAGGTACTGAAAACCTTCTGAGTTTGTTTTACCCATGGTCTTCACAAGGGTTTTCATCAGTCCTAGCTTAATATGGAGAGGTGGCAGAAATATTTTCTGTGGATCAACAAGGGGCATATTTTGGACACTGCTTGCTCCTGGCGTATAGATATGTCTTGGCTCCCAAATGCAAGGTTTTTGCAACCTTTAAAATAAAAGAAAGGACAACACAACGAAATCTCATAATATACTTGTCGTAATTACTTTAAGCAAACACCACACGTGTATAAATGGATTTAATATCCTATCGAATACACAAAAATGGTAGCATCGATACTAAATCACGTGACCCGAAACTGAACAAATTTGTAACAGCCAGTAATAAGGTATCGATACCAATCTAAATAAAACATTGTACTCGATTTGTGGTCATCACCACTGTTGAAATATATTATAATTAGCTATTAAAAAAAAATGTTACGTGGTAGAAAAAAACTAAAGACAGATTTGAAATCAGCTAACCAAATACTACAAAACCCATATCAAATTATCTGTGATGATTTTTGTGTGTTGCCTTGTGTGTCAGCGAGGAATCACAAAGGCTAAGGACATTCTATTATTTGATTCATCAAGTAGCGCCTGTACAGAGAAAGGTGCCACTTCCTTGGCCGTCAGTTTCAACTTTACCCATTGTCTTTCTATCTTACTGTCTTACTGATTATAGTCTGTAACGTTTCATTGATTCCATGGTCTTTAGCTCGACCCATTCTCCACTGTTCAAGAACTATATCCCTACATCAGTGGTTCCCAACTTTTGACACCAGCGGCTCTCTTTCCCTGCTGATCATATATTCCGGCGGCGCCATCACGGTATCTACGACCATATCAGTCTGGTTAAACTCTGAACCCCTGATATGATAAATGACGACATAACACTGGCATATAGAAACTCGTTTATTTACCAAAAAAACAGTGACGGGTGGTGAGCTACAATGCGGGCCCTTTGCTAGCTCTGACGCTTGATATGCAATGATCTCCGGGCATAGAGTCTAGAATACAGTCTCATCATCATTAAGTGCCGTGTCCGCATCGAAGGTTGACTACCTTGGAGCTTCATTACATGATGTCTCTGGCTTTGATGGTGGAAGTTGCCAAAGGCTGACTTGTCTATTTTTTTAAAAATGTTAATCGTTCATGTTAGTTTTGGCGTGCTTCTTTTACTTTGTATTTTTCCTTCCTAGATTACTTTAAGTAGGCTGTGTCTTTTAACATGCCCCAAAATATAATTTAGCTTGTTTGAATTGTGTTTAGTAGTTCTCATTTTTAGCTGTTTTAAAACTTGATCATTTGTTTTCTTTTTTTTTTTTTTTGTTTCCATCCAATTCTTTTATAAATCTACACTTCAAAGACTTCAATTTTCTGTTAGATACATTTTGCAATGCCTAGTTTTATCCCTAGTGTAATTTGCCTTATGGACATTCCATCCAGAATACATTCAGCAATATACGCAGATGATCTGGCGTTATGGGCTAGCGAGGAAAGTATGTCGGTAGCTGAACCCATGATGCAAGATGCCCTAGGTGAACTTGAAAAGTGGACGAACACCTGTTCTTACCAATCAACGAAAGGAAAACTTCATATACAATTTTCAGCCTATCAAGGAAAACACTCTCTGCAAACTTGAAGTTAAAGGATCATACACTACCTATTGACCACAACCCAACATATCTTAGTGTCACTATGAATCGCAGAATGACTTGGAAAAATCAGATAGACAGAGCAAGGATGAAAGCCAGAAAACGAACAAATATTATGAAGAAATTGGCAGGAACGGACTGGGGGAGCAGACAGCAATATTTTGAAAAGACTATACGTAGGAAGAGTCAGACCAGTTATAAAATATGGAGTCACAGCCTGGGCTATGGCTTCCAAATCACATCTTAGCAAAATTAACAGAATACAGAACCAAGCTGCCCGTATCATCACTGGTGCTATGAAATCTACACCTATCAAGACTCTAGAAACTGTAAAAGGTTTACAACCCTTAGATGACAGACGGGCCACTAAAGTTTTGCAACAGGCGGAGAAATATAGAAGGCTCCTTAGCCACCCCATGCACCAAAGAATAACTGGTTCCGGAATTGTACGACTAAAGAGGAGCAACTTCGCTGCAATTGCCAATGAACTAACTACTGGAGACTCAGTTCTTTCCCAAACAATATCGAAACCCTTGGGCCCATCTGATATGTCTCCTCATGGAAAACATAAAATACCAGAACTTCAGGAAAACATAACAGGAATCATGAAACAAGGCACCCAATCAGACACAGAAAGAAAACACGTAGCAGAAAAAAACATATACACGATATTTACCCACAGGACTCTTGGTCCCACATATACACGAATGGCTCTGCTACAAATGCCACCAGAAATGGAGGGGGAGGTGTGTTCTTGACGCAGACCAATCAGGACGAGATCACCAAGTCAATAGCTACTGGAAAATTCTCAAACAACTTTAAAGCAGAGGCTGAGGCCATCAGAGATGCTGCAACACTGGCTACTCAACACAAAAAATAACATGCACAATAAATTGGTGATTCTGACTTATACACTGTCAGTACTATCAGCTCTAAAAAAAAAAAAACCCAAGGACAATGAACTAGATGACTTGAGATCTACCGTGGAGCAACTATGCAATATCTTCCAGAGAGTAGTCATTCAGTGGATACCATCACACTGTAATATACACGGGAACGAACGCGCAGACAAATTAGCTAAAACGGGACGGAGGTTACCACAAGAGAACAATCCGCTCGGTTATGATGAAGCCAAATCCATCCTCAGGGGTCAGTTCCATGAAAAATTGAAACGTGAACACCCAAAGCATAACAAGAGTGACGGATACCACCAACTATCAAGGAGGGATCAAATCATCATACTTCGCCTACGCACAGGCCACAATAGAATGTGAAATCACATGTTCACCAAATTCAAAATAGGAACTACCAGACTATGTCACTGTACACTGGACAATATGACTTCAAATCATGTTCTACAGGATTACCTCCATTACACGGACCTGAGAAAAGCAATGTGGTCCACGCCCACTTCCCTGGAGGAGAAATTATATGGGGCGATCGATTCGCTTAAACAGACAGCTGACTTCATGAGAGAGACTGGAATCCTACTCTGACTGAGTCTTGATCGCAGAGAGAGAGAGAGAGAGAGAGAGAGAGAGAGAGAGAGAGAGAGAGAGAGAGAGTTTGTGACAAAACTACATACCCAAACAATGATAGTTGTCAGCACGAATATTTTGAACCCCAGTGTCAGTACTTGGTTCTCGTGTACAAATACGCCAAAAATCTGAACCTAATTTCCTGTTTGATAACAACGACACCACATGTGATTCGGACACAAATTCTACATCATTTGAGGCAACTTTCAACCAATTTTTTCTGTTCTCCTGGTTTAGGATTTATGTTAATGACTTAACAGTTCCGGGCAGCTTCACGGTAAAACTAAATGGTTCTGCCTCATGTAGCAATGATTCAAGGTTTGTAGTTAGTCAGCACGAGATTGATGCCTTTTGCTCTGGGGCTGGTCTGATCAACAAGTTATGGATTAAAGGGACGATAGTTGCAAATATCTGCTCCATCTACATTGGCCGGGGTCGGAATGTGGCCCTCAAACAGAACACAAACCAGGCCGACACATTTAATGCTTGTTATACAGGAGACGGATGTGGACCAGAGGCCGCAGTAAATGGCAAAACAAAGACCAATCTCTATGACAATGTCTGCACACACACAAAACTGAGAAGTGGAACAAGTCCTGCTTACTGGTTCTGAACTTTGCCACGCCCCAGAAGATTCACACCATTCGAATCTATCATCGAGCTAGCACTATGATTCTGGTAAAGAATGCCACTCTAAAGGCTTTCTCTGACAGTGGCGGCGTAGTGTTCCAGTGTAATGATATATCATACCCTAATGTTTCTGTGAACACTATTGTAGTCACCACACACACTCCAATGGCACCCATTAAGATTGAGTTCTCACCGACCATTTCGCAGGCCGGCAGTGCACTGACGGTGTGTGAGGTGCAAACATTTACAGACACCTATTGTCTGGATGGGTATTCTTTGTCGTTTTGTGCAGTGTGTAGTGGGTGTAGCAAAAGCTGCGACGTCATCATCGGTACGTGTCACGGCAAATGTTCACATGGGATCTATGGACATGACTGATACAGGTCTTGTCTCAGTGTCTGTCCTTTATGTGAGAAAAAATCCGGAAAATGCCTACAATTGTAAACATCCTGGCTATACCTGTAATGACACTTGTCCCGATGGTAACTTTGGGTTACAGTGCGAACAGACGTGTTCTGATGGCTGTGACACCATATCTCTCTCTCTCTCTCTTTGCGATCAGGAATCAATCAGAGTAGGATTCCAGACTCTCACATGAAGTCAGCTGTCAGGTTAAGTGTGTTGATCGCCCCCACAGACAGAACATCACATTTAGAGTCTGCCAGATCCACTCTGATTGAACACCCATTAAAAACGTTGCACTGTGTTCCGCGCCAGTGGCCCAATGCATCCGATTTCAGCCAGCATTTTATTCAGGTTTGCTTTCCTTAGCCTTTGATTGTCCCCAATCTTCCTGCAAGGCAGCAGATTGTCTTTTCTGTAGGGGGATTCTACCCTTAGATGGTCGGCCCTCCCAGGTTTACAAGCATCATCTGCCCGAGTCACTAGAGGCGACTAACACAGACATGCACACACAAAGATATGAGATGTGAATAACACAGACATGCACACAGCGATACAAGGCATGAATAACACTGACACACATCAATATATATGACACATGACTAACACAAACATGCACATCAAGATATGACACATGCCTAACATAGACATTCACACAAAGATATGAGATATTACCAACATAGACATGCACACACAAAGATATGAGATATGACCAACACAAACATGCACACAAAGATATGCACATGACTAACACAGATACACACTAAGATATAATATTTACGATATTAGAAATGTGCAAATGTGCAGTGGTCAAGTTAAGCCATCGCTAGCTCACGCTCATGCTATGAGAAACTCGACAGTTCCCCCGACCACCGGGCGAAAGATCAGTAGGATAAACCAGCTTCCAGTCTGCAAACTCCATCTGTGGGAACCCAGAGGAATCATCCAGCATCATCGTTTGACTGGTGCTACAACCGGTACTTTAGATACCGCCCAGACGAATCGAATCCCTTGCTGTCTTCGGAGTCTAGTCTGAATGCAGAACGGAACCCCAACTGTAGACGACGACTAGTTGTACTGCCAACCGCGAAAGGTTTGAGAAAAAAACATTTTTCTTCTAATAATGACCCGGACGTCCAAGAACCACCGCTAAAGGCGTCATTCGGTTTGTTGTTGTTGCATTCACCAGCTTTCAACTCTGAAGTCCTTAGAGACTCATCATCATCATCAAGTACTGGGCCTACTGGCGTAGGTGATCATGTCTCTCCATACTTTCGATCTCGGCAGCTATTTATCATTTCTGTTGTTGACCTTCTGCCAAGCCATTCTCTTAAGCTCTCTGTTATTTTTTTTCTCTTTGCTTCTTTTTCCGTCAATGAGTAACTGACGTTTCAAGCCGGGCCTCACTGCTGAGACCAGGGGTGGTTGCCGCAGAGAGAAATCAATCTTAAATAAAAATCCCAACTGGTGCAGACCGCATTTGAACTCACAACCTCGCTGTCTCGAGACCGGCGTCTTGCCTCGAGACCAATCGATCCCCTAGACAGATATGATAACGACTTACAATCTTGGATGTAACAAAGGTAAGACAATGAACCCGCTTGTATACAAATTGCCTGTCTTTACTATCAATCACATCACTTGTGGACAGATTGTTTGTCATAACTATCAATCACATCACTTGTGGACAGATTGTTTGTCATAACTATCAATCTCCTCCATTGTGGACAGATTGTTTGTCATAACTATCAATCTCCTCCATTGTGGACAGATTGTTTGTCATAACTATCAATCTCCTCCATTGTGGACAGATTGTTTGTCATAACTATCAATCTCCTCCATTGTGGACAGATTGTTTGTCATAACTATCAATCTCCTCCATTGTGGACAGATTGTTTGTCATAACTATCAATCTCCTCCATTGTGGACAGATTGTTTGTCATAACTATCAATCTCCTCCATTGTGGACAGATTGTTTGTCATAACTATCAATCACATCACTTGTGGACAGATTGTTTGTCATAACTATCAATCTCCTCCATTGTGGACAGATTGTTTGTCATAACTATCAATCTCCTCCATTGTGGACAGATTGTTTGTCATAACTATCAATCTCCTCCATTGTGGACAGATTGTTTGTCATAACTATCAATCTCCTCCATTGTGGACAGATTGTTTGTCATAACTATCAATCTCCTCCATTGTGGACAGATTGTTTGTCATTACTATCAATCTCCTCCATTGTGGACAGATTGTTTGTCATAACTATCAATCTCCTCCATTGTGGACAGATTGTTTGTCATAACTATCAATCTCCTCCATTGTGGACAGATTGTTTGTCATAACTATCAATCTCCTCCATTGTGGACAGATTGTTTGTCATTACTATCAATCTCCTCCATTGTGGACAGATTGTTTGTCATAACTATCAATCTCCTCCATTGTGGACAGATTGTTTGTCATAACTATCAATCTCCTCCATTGTGGACAGATTGTTTGTCATAACTATCAATCTCCTCCATTGTGGACAGATTGTTTGTCATAACTATCAATCTCCTCCATTGTGGACAGATTGTTTGTCATTACTATCAATCTCCTCCCGCGTGGACAGAGGAAGATACTATGCAATCCATTTTTGACAATAGAAACAAGAAAAAGAGTTCTAAATGTTATTTAGAGCGAATCTTAATATATGGATGTAAATCATGGACAATAGGACAACAGACAAGAAAATCACTGGAGTCTGTAGAAATGTGGATTTACAGAAGAATGTTGAGAGTACCATGGACAGCTAAGAAGAGTAATGAAGATGTTCTGAGAGAGGTCAAAACAAAAAGAGAGCTAATTTCCAATATTAGGAAGAAACAATCATCATTTTTTGGTCATGTAATGACACCATATGTGACCCGGAAAGTGCAGACTGTACGTGCAAGGAAACGTACTACGGGTCAGACTGCACTCTCAAATGTCCGGACAGCTGTTTCAACGACACCTGTGAACAGTCAACCGGGAACTGTACATGCATGGAAACGTTCTACGGGTCAGACTGCTCTCAAATCTCCGGACAACTGTTTGAACGAAACCTGTGGACAGTTAATCGAAGCCTGCGTCTCGTATGTCGATGATTCCCACATTAAGAAGAGTCTGCAGATTACAACAAACCCAAGCATATGGATACCTCAATGTGTTTATGTGCTAGACTTGGTTCATTTCTTGGTGTTTTTCCGTGAAGCCATGGCTCATATTTTAATGTGTTTCTGTGCTAGTTATGGCTCATATCTTTGTGTGTTTTTGTGCTAGCCATGTCTCATATCTTGGTGTGTGTCATGTTAGTCATATCCCATATCTTGGTGTATCCGTGTTATTCATGTCTCATATCTTTATGTGCGTCTGAGTTTGGTAATATCTCATATCTAAGAGTGTATGTGTGTTAGTCATGTGTCATATCTTCGTGTGTGCATGTGTGGGTTAGGGATATCTCATATCTTGGTGTGCATGTCTGGGTTAGTGATAACTCATATCTTTGTGTGTGAATGTCTGTTTATTTCACATCTCATATCCTTGTGTGTGCATGGCTATGTTAGTCACATCTCATATCTTTGTGTGTGCGTGCCTTTGTTAGTCATATCTTATATCTTTGTGTGTATGTCTATGTTAGGTATGTGTCATATCTTTGTGCGTGCATGTCTATGTCAGTCATATCTTATATCTTTATGTGCATGTCTATGTTAGTCATGTGTCATATATTTTGATTTGTGTAGGTGTTAGTCATGTCTCGTATCGCTGTGTACATGTCTGTGTTATTCGCATCTCATATCTTTGTGTGCGCATGTATGTATTAGTCACCTCTAGTGACTCGGGCAGATGGTGCTCGTAAACCTGGGAGGGCCGACCATCTAAGGGCAGAATCCCCCTACAGAAAAGACAATCTGCTGCCTTGCAGGAAGATTGGGGACATTCAAAGGCTAAGGAAAGCAAACCTGAATAAAATGCTGGCTGAAATCGGATGCACTGGGCCACTGGCGCGGAACACAGTGCAACGTTTTTAATGGGTGTTCAATCAGAGTGGATCTGGCAGACTCTAAATGTGATGTTCCGTCTGTGGGGGCGATCAAGACACTTAACCTGACAGTTGACTTCATGTGAGTGTCTGGAATCCTACTCTGATTGAGTCCTGATCGCAGACACAGAGAGAGAGAGAGATTTGCCTTACTGTGAGTATATTTTTCATAGCATTAAATTGCTTTTTGTCATTCCTATTATTTTGTCTATTATTACCACACAATACGTGTGGTAATAATAGTGCTACGCCAGTCCTGGGCTCTAGATGGAAGAACAATAAGAACAATAACATCTACTGTGATGTAATGTGTTAAGACTAATGACAGGAAACAGCCTGAGATACAAGATCAGAAATGAAAAACTGAGAAAAAAACTAGGATACCCCTCACACACACACCCCCCCCCCCCAAATATATAATGAACCAGCGGATAAAATGGTTTGGCCACGTGACAAGGCAGAAAGATCAAAACACAACCATAGGCGGATCTAGCCTTAAAATTTGGGGGGGGGGGCACTGCTATAGGCCTACTGTTTTGTTTCAGGTTTGCATAGACATCTTCGCGCTATCAGCAATAAGGGTGTGAGTCACTTGTGTATAATCGTCATTAGACCTTTGACGCAATTTGACTTTTCTAATAATAACGGGAATAAGTATACAGCATAAAATATGCATTTTATAAAAATTAAAACGGCACAAAAAAAAAAGAAAATCTGTACTCACCAATTACATCAGTTTAATTCGTCTAGGCTTTTCTGCAAATTTCTGCATAACTTCTTCACTCGTGATGGTGTTTTTAAGCAATGTTTTTTCTATGTGAAGCACCGCCAAATTACGAAGTCTATCTTGTGTCATTGATGACCTCAGCCAAGTCTTAATCCTGCTCATCGCAGAAAAACTTCTTTCACATGCTGATGAGCTTATTGGTATGGTTATAGCAGCCCTTAGAATTTTATGAAAATGTGGGTAAGTGTTCTTGTTTACTACCTCTTTTAAGTGGCTAAAGCTGAATTGTGAAACTTCCCCTTCTTTGCTCCTAATTAATGTTTTGACAATTGATATTTCTGCTTTCAGGATAGTAACATTCAGTCCTAAACACTCAGCATATTTCTTTACAAATGGAGTTGCCTTTTCATAATCCAAACAAAACAGCCCATCAACAGCACATGCGAGTTGTAAGGATTCTTCACTAAATCTTTCCTTTAACCTTGCTGCAAAGACATCAATAACTTCAAAATATACTTTCATCTTCCAGTATTCTTTATTGCTCACACTTTCAGGGCCATCTAGGGGTTTTCCAACAGTTGAGAGAACAAAACTGTCTTTTAGCATCACACTTTCTTCATGTTTTCTTTTCTTACATACAGTAGGACTTTCTAAGCATATGCCGTGTTTCAGTGAAAATTCTTCAATATTCTTCCAAATCTTAGAAAATTCATCATCAGTTCTCTTGTCTACTATTGTCCGCATAGTATTTGTTATCAGTTCTGCAGCCTGTCCTAAAGTGACATTTGCATTCTGCATACTTAGACTTAATACGTGGGTATAAGACAGGATTTCATGAAAAACAAACAGGTTGACAATGAAATTAAATGTTGATATTGATTTCAAAATTCCAATGGCTTCTATGGAGTCTTTGTCTTCATTTCTGTCAATTTCAAATTTTAAAGCTGCCACTACATTATCATAGTGTTTAATCAACAGATTACAATTCTGGTACCTGCATGTCCACCTAGTTGTACTTAATGAAATTATTTCAAAAGGCTTTGTCTGTAACAATCCTGACACCGTTCTTAAAGCATCATGATTTGACGGTTTTGAAAAATGTACATACAATGATTCCAAAGCATTGAATAAAAGTCTTGAAGATTCTATGTTTTTACAAATGTCTGTTACAATAAGTGCAACCTTATGTGCATAACAGTGGAAGTAAACAGCTTCAGGATAAAACTCTCTAATTTTAGCTTGCAGCCCTCCAACATCACCAGACATTACTGCGGCACCATCATAAGTTTGCGCTATTACTGATAATCCTTCAATACTAAACTTCCGAAGAACAGTCATTATCAAATCAGCTAAATCTATTGCTGTTCGTTTGCTTGAGCAATCATAGAAACCAAGGAATCTTTCATGTGGAGTGAGTTCATCGTCAACATACCGAACGCAGAGAGACAATTGTTGCTGTTTCTGACATCTTGCCTCATCAGCCATAATTGCAAAAAACTTGCATCTTTTAACCTCTTTAACTATTTTCTCAAAAAGAAGAGCTGAAGTTATGTCAATCACTTCATTCACAATAGTTTTGCTACAAAATGAAATGTTTTTTGTAAAATTTTGTTTAAATGTACTATCATACTTAGCAAACACCTCGCAGAACTCTAAGAAATTACCCCTACTATTAGATTCTTCTGTATCAGGTCTACGTAAACAAACGAGGAAATTAGAGAAATCGCCAATCAACCACTAATATCTTCAGTAATAAAGAAAAGACGATGGTCATACGTTGGACATGTGATGAGAAGAGATAATAATCGAATAGCAAAGCAAGCCCTCATATGGGAAACAACAGGTAAAAGAAAAAGAGGAAGACCCAGGGAGACACTGAGAAGAACATTGATGAGAGAGGCAAGAGCAGCAGGAATCGGCTCCCTCAATGAGATAGAACTGCTTGCACAGAACAGAGACAGATGGCGAGATTTAATAAAATATCTTTAAAAGAAAACTGCTAGAACAAAAATTCATATAGGAGAAGGTGTATCTTGGTCTACGCCCTATGGGCCGGTTACGGCTCGAAAGGTCAATAGATAGATAGATAGATTAGATTCTTTCTTTTCATCATGTCCTCTGAACGCAATGCCCTGTCTTCCAAGAAGTATAATAACATCAACAACTTTCGCCATGTACTCTTTGTTTTTTTCCACTTCGGTCTTATGTGATTTTGAAATCATTGACATGACACTTCCTTTTTCATTACTATATTAATGCATTGCATATTTTTCCATGCATAACAAATGACTTTTACTTTTTCCATGTTTATCAAGTTTTTCTTTTAATTTTTTCCAGTTTCTAAAACCAGATTTAGTAAATGTTTCTTCACATGCAAAAGATTTGTCAAATACACGACAAACGTAACAAAATGCTGCATCTTTTCGTTTACTATATTCTAGCCAGTGATATTGTTCAAAATAAGCTTTAGAAAAAGAACGGTTGACTTTACCACACAGTGAAGGCGGGTAAGATCTTAAGACTGGCCTTACTGGTCCAGAATTTAAATCGCCCAAGTCCATCTCACACTGACTATTAATATCCATACTGGGTCCTGCCACTGGTCCATAATTTAAATTGCCCAAGTCCGTCTCACACTGATTATTAATATCACTATTGAGTGGACCAGCTTCACTTTTTATAAATGTAATTGTACGAGTATTAGGCAGACTAGCGTTGGAAACGAGATCACTTTCAGAAACTGGCTCACTGTTAACTGTATTAGTAGTTGTTGATGTAATAGTAATTTTTTTATCCTTCGTTTCACTAGGACTAATATCGACCCTAGATGTAGGTGTAAAATCAGGAAGCATAAAAGCAGATCGAGTTTCAGTTTCGTGTGATTTTGAAACTTTTTGAAAGAAATTTGTAATTCGTTTCATTTTTAAATATATTAAAAACCTTTAGACATTAATAACAACTAAAATAAAACAGGTAGTCCGCAACTAAATGAAGTCCTTTTTACAGCATATATAACAAATATATGTACACCGGCAAACAACTCATTAAACATATCTACTCCCTTGTCCCTTGTGCTGTCATAAAATCAAATCAGCACGGCAATTTTGGCACCGCCAGAGCGATAAATAATTAACATTTTCTTCACAGAAGAACAATCGTACACAAAAAATATCGTATTTTTTTAGTTGTTTTTCCGTGGACATGATTTCAATATCAAAAGATTGAATAAATAGACCTATATATTTGTGAATTTTTTTTTTATATTACCTCTTTTCTTCTTTAAAAATAATAATAATAAGTAAACAAACGTTGCTCTCACTTTATTAATGAATGTACTAAGAAGTACGTTTTTTGGGGGGGGGGGGCAATGCCCCCCATGACCCCCCTAGATCCGCCCATGAACACAACACAACGAGCCTTGAATAAACGTTGCGAGTACACCAGACCCAAGAACCGACCACAAAAAAAAGATAGATTGATGAAATATTAGAAATACTAGGAAAAATAACAGCAGCAGAGGCGAACAGAAGAGCAAAAGACCACAAATTGTATCTCCTCTCGACGCTGAAAGGCAAATGAGGAAAGAAAGGAGAAGAAAAAGAAGAATAAGTGGCATATATGAACTATGCCAGATCATAACCCCATAAAGAGTAATTAATTGTGTTGGCAGGTCTTGCATGGAGGCATCAACATGACTAGAGAAATAAGGTCAATCCCAGTTCAGGAATTATTTATGGAAACTATTGTTGTTCTGTAGTTTCCTATTACGAAGTATAGGTAGCACACAAAAACGCAGGCTATAACATTTGCCTTGCTAATATACAACAAAAACCATCACAATGCTATAGTACTAGTTTCCAGTGAATTAGATTGAAGACAGTCACAACATTAGTAGTAGTAGTTTTCTGTGGTTTAGATTGGGAACAATAACAACAAATACACAACAAGAACCATTACATAGTAGCAGTGTCTAGTGGTTAAGACAATCACAACACTAGTAGCAGTGTCTAGTGGTTAAGACAATCACAACACTAGTGGTTATGACAATCACAACACTAGTAGCAGTGTCTAGTGGTTATGACAATCACAACACTAGTAGCAGTGTCTAGTGGTTAAGACAATCACAACACTAGTAGCAGTGTCTAGTGGTTATGACAATCACAACACTAGTAGCAGTGTCTAGTGGTTAAGACAATCACAAAACTAGCAGCAGTGTCTAATGGTTATGACAATCACAACACTAGTAGCAGTGTCTAGTGGTTAAGACAATCACAACACTAGTAGCAGTGTTTAGTGGTTAAGACAATCACAACACTAGTAGCAGTGTCTAGTGGTTAAGACAATCACAACACTAGTAGCAGTGTCTAGTGGTTAATACAATCACAACACTAGTAGCAGTGTCTAGTGGTTAATAAGACAATCACAACACTAGTAGCAGTGTCTAGTGGTTAATAAGACAATCACAACACTAGTAGCAGTGTCTAGTGGTTAATAAGACAATCACAACACTAGTAGCAGTGTCTAGTGGTTAATAAGACAATCACAACACTAGTAGCAGTGTCTAGTGGTTAATAAGACAATCACAACACTAGTAGCAGTGTCTAGTGGTTAATACAATCACAACACTAGTAGCAGTGTCTAGTGGTTAATACAATCACAACACTAGTAGCAGTGTCTAGTGGTTAATACAATCACAACACTAGTAGCAGTGTCTAGTGGTTAAGACAATCACAACACTAGTAGCAGTGTCTAGTGGTTAATACAATCACAACACTAGTAGCAGTGTCTAGTGGTTAAGACAATCACAACACTAGTAGCTGTGTCTAGTGGTTAATACAATCACAACACTAGTAGCAGTGTCTAGTGGTTAAGACAATCACAACACTAGTGGTTATGACAATCACAAAACTAGCAGCAGTGTCTAATGGTTATGACAATCACAACACTAGTAGCAGTGTCTAGTGGTTATGACAATCACAACACTAGTAGCAGTGTCTAGTGGTTAAGACAATCACAAAACTAGCAGCAGTGTCTAATGGTTATGACAATCACAACACTAGTAGCAGTGTCTAGTGGTTTAGACAATCACAACACTAGTAGCTGTGTCTAGTGGTTAATACAATCGCAACACTAGTAGCAGTGTTTAGTGGTTAAGACAATCACAACACTAGTAGCAGTGTCTAGTGGTTAAGACAATCACAACACTAGTAGCAGTGTCTAGTGGTTAATACAATCACAACACTAGTAGCAGTGTCTAGTGGTTAATAAGACAATCACAACACTAGTAGCTGTGTCTAGTGGTTAATACAATCACAACACTAGTAGCAGTGTCTAGTGGTTAATACAATCACAACACTAGTAGCAGTGTCTAGTGGTTAATAAAATCACAACACTAGTAGCAGTGTCTAGTGGTTAATACAATCACAACACTAGTAGCAGTGTCTAGTGGTTAATACAATCACAACACTAGTAGCAGTGTCTAGTAGTTAATACAATCACAACACTAGTAGCAGTGTCTAGTGGTTAATACAATCACAACACTAGTAGCAGTGTCTAGTGGTTAATAAGACAATCACAACACTAGTAGCAGTGTCTAGTGGTTAATACAATCACAACACTAGTAGCAGTGTCTAGTGGTTAATAAGACAATCACAACACTAGTAGCAGTGTCTAGTGGTTAAGACAATCACAACACTAGTAGCAGTGTCTAGTGGTTAATACAATCACAACACTAGTAGCAGTGTCTAGTGGTTAATAAGACAATCACAACACTAGTAGCAGTGTCTAGTGGTTAAGACAATCACAACACTAGTAGCTGTGTCTAGTGGTTAATACAATCACAACACTAGTAGCTGTGTCTAGTGGTTAAGACAATCACAACACTAGTAGCTGTGTCTAGTGGTTAAGACAATCACAACACTAGTAGCTGTGTCTAGTGGTTAAGACAATCACAACACTAGTAGCTGTGTCTAGTGGTTATGACTGAAGACATTAACAACACATATTTATCATTGAGGGAAACTCCAAGGTGAAAGACAAATATAAAGTTCACAGAAAAAATTGTATTTTTTTTACAGAATTCAGTCAAATCCACAGAGAACAACAGACAGCCCAAACCAGAATTCAAACCCTTGTTCTATGACACAGTGACTTGCTACACAAATTGAAGTAAATTAATCAAATCACTCAGGGATGTCTTGCAGACTTCTTTGTATCTCAATAATGATTTACTCATGAGCATGTTCTGGAGTCTCAGTGGCACTGAATGGTAAGTGTGATCATTTCCTGATCAGAAGGGCCCGATTTCAATTCCTAGAAGTGGTTTATTTAATTTTTTCTTGGGACAGACAAAGCTCCGGGGTTTTCCCAGCCTCTAAAACTGGGGAAATTTTTCTGGGAAGTAAAGGTGACCTGACACGATACTGACATTACACAAAAATGTGCCGCAGTCAGGAAAAAATATGGTCACTATACCATATTCTATATATTCATAAGAAGTGGAGGGAACTGTTACTTTTTACTTTTACCAGCGAGTTCCCCATACAATATTTGCTTTTGGATACAGTTGTTGTCAACATGACTCAGCACTTTAATCTTCAACATTAAGATCATATTCTGTATACACCAATGAAAGGTATGAAAGGCTACTAGTAAACAGGGCATGACATTAATGAAGTAACAAAAAGCAAGTGTGAAGCTTTATAAAATGTTTACTTGCAATGAACATACACAATGTGTTATAGTTAATACAAAAACAGGAAGAATCAGTTGACAAACTAACAATCTAAACCATGACTCAAGTACATTTTCTGGTGTGTTCTATGTAGTTGCAAAATGGCCCATACGATGAAAGAGACAGAGCAGGAAAGGTATTCTTTCCTGCCACAATAAAACTACATTTACCATCAAATGTATGTTCTTTTTTTGGTTTCTCAAAACTAAACCATTCTTTTCTATATCTTCTTTTCTCTAGTCCAGAGGGGAGGTTCATTCTTCCTTGTTCTCTCTCATATAGCAACACACAAGTCTCTCAGACTATCAGAGGTCTGTATCTGACTTCTCTCACCAGAGCACATTGGGATTTAAGTTATGACTACACAAGCTAAAAGTAAAACCTATGCGACAGTAAAACCATCAGATTTAGATAACTTAGGTTTCCCTCATCACAGACAGAATACTCTCCCATGCCCCAGTAAACCACTTGTACAACCAATAACAGTTGTAGCTTGTGCTCAATTATAAACTCATCATTAACATCATCATCGTCATCTTGTGCCATGTCCACATCAAAGGTTGACTACCAATAGAGTGTCATCTCACTCTGTCTCACATCACTCAAATCAAGTAAGGCCATCTACAAACCCAATACTGTTAACTCAAAAAAAATGGTAACGCCATCAATATAGTCCACACATCTAGTCTAGTATTTCTGCTGACCCTGATATCTGCTAGTTTCATAACCTAATTAACTTAGTAATTACAAAGTACCAAGATGTAAACTTAAAGCAATGATCGTAACGGTAAAGAAATTAAAAAGAAATTAATTTAAATATGAACATCCACACAAATTACCTCCCAATACTAAAACTATGTATTAAGTCAAAATAAAGGCACCCTCAATAAAACATAAGCCAAGCTGCTGTCAATCTTTTTGTTTTGATTATGCTGGCAGTAAACTCACAGCAACTGAGCAGCGTGTTCTGCAGTTATAGACGGCAGTGCATATTCACAGCTCTCTGAGAGTTTAAGGATTTGATATTTAGTCCTACAAGTGAATTAAAACCCAGATAGTTGATCACAATTGATCAGTAATAAAAATGTTGGCAGCAGAGACATAAAACTGCTACAAATTAAACCATACAAGACAACTCCATTGGATGAATTTGCAAGCATTGAAAAATGAACATAGTAAGATATGAACAGAAATAATTTGCATGCAACAAAGCAAAGTCTATACACAAAATATTGTTACAACAATGATGAATGATTGTGTCAAAATATGTCACATTGAGAATGTGAGAATATGTGTGTTGACAGATGGTCCTGGAAGCTTTCTCATTGAAATAAATGGCTACAGGTGACCTGACAACAATAAATCTGCAGACATTCTGTGTTCAGACAGACATTCCATATTAACCACATTGTACTTGTCTCACATAGTCAGTATTGCAAAAAGAAAAATCACATTTCAAGTTAAAATCTTCACATTTTTGGTTCATACAACATGAACTAACTGTACCATCAACATCATGTGTTCAATAATTGTCTTCACAACTATCGGTCCCCGTATAACTGTAGTAATTTTCATTCTCAATTTTTGCAGCCATCTTGTCGCATTCATTTCAAAACTTCACTCTAAAACATTCTTTGAATTTTCTACTCTCATTAGTTTCAATGAATCTACCATTTTCATTTTTTTTATATATAAAGTTATGACATTTTGAAGACACTTTCTTTAATTTTTATTAGCACCCATGGCTTCTTATATTTATTTGATTTCTGTGTTGACTCACACAAAGACTTATATTTCTATTAATGAGGATCTTGCCTTCAAATAAACACGAACATCAATGACCACAAAATATCTACACAGCATGCTGGATAAATAAAATAAGCAAGATGGTCATTAATTTATGTCTTTAACAAAGTGAACATTTCAGCTCTTAATGTATTCATTATTCAAGATTTTGAAACTAAAGTTCCGTTACTGTTGAAATATTACTAAAGTCAGAGATGTATTGCCTTTTTTTATTTTTATATGAAGATTTGACCATAACAGTAATGCTTTATTATATTTGCTTATGCCTGACAAGAGAGCACAAAAGAAAGACTAGACTAGCACACTCTCAAAGCTCCCTGTACAACATAAATCAAGATCAAGCATGTGAACTCAGCAATTTAAATATTGGACAAAAGTAGCATTAAACAACATGGCCTTGTGCAGCAACAAGGCTGAGCATAGCAAAATGACCAGATGACATTAAATGACAAAATGACATTAAGAGACAACAAAAAATTTAGTTGTAAAATGGAGCCAAGAAAGAATAGCAATGTTTGAATCTTTTATCATTGCAGCTTCATCTCCAAACTTGTATATTATTATAATACCCTGCTCTGTTTGAGTTCTACCACAGTCACACAGCTTGTGTCAGTAACAATCGTGGAGCTGAGAACATTATTAGCATCCCAAGCAATACTTGCTTATCCACAAAACCATGTTTTATTTAATCATATATTTATTTACTACTTTTGTGAATGGATGGAAACAAGCCAGAAAAGTACTTTGCAGTCCTGGATGAGTGTGAGTGTAGATCAACATGCTGCTTTCTTTGTGACTGGCCTCTTCTGTTCATGGAATCAGTTTCAATGCAGTTGGAAATTTCCATATCCACTCCACTCATGTCAAAGCTCCCGCCAAAGCACATTGGCAAATTATCTTGACAAGGTCGACTACAGTGCAGCTCTAATTGGCGCACAGACGATGATCCCACTTTGTGATTGAAACACACTGTATAAGGCACAGTAGCTGATAATATAATGATTTCCTTTCTGTTACACGTCTGCAGCTTTAGTTAAGTCAGAGTAACCAACAGACTCCAAAAGATAGTTGGGGGTGAGTAAATTGAGTCCTAAGTTGGTTAAAACATCTGTAAAAAAAAAAACACATAAATACTAACCTACACCCAACTGATGTAATAGTATTTTATATTTCTTGCTGTAAACCTTAGTTGGCATCAAATCCAGACACTCCACTCATAAAACAGCTTTAGGCCAAAGGGCTAGAGCTTAAATCTTGAATCAATCCACAAATGTAGAATACTGACACTGATGGCATTAAAATCTCATGTGTGAGAAATATAAAGTTCTGCATACATGCAGGTAATATACAAGTTTCATGAATTACAAATATAATAATGACTGAATCAAAGCTTTGTGTGTGTATCATTACATGAATTTGTCACCAAGGGGAGTCTCACGAAGCATTCAGGACAAAATTGCGCACATTTAAATACCAAAAACATTTCTCAAAACTCCTTGTTCTCGCGCCAAACATAAATCATTACAATATTGGAGAACCTGCAAACACCAATGATTGATTGTGTGATTGTCTGCATAACTGATTTTGTTTCTGAGTAGTCACATCATATTGCTATTGTACAACATAAATAGTAAACAAGTTGGAATAGACTAGTCCATTGATAGCAGTCACCTTCTACTGTCATCTTTGAGGTTGATGACCTATAGTTGTTATACAAATTTGTCACCTTCTATTAGTGTCTCAAAGTTTACTCACTGGCTGTTGAGTTAAAAAATGTGTCACTTTTTATTTTTGTCTTTGAAATTAGTTACATCCTATTGTTATCTTTGGCATTAGTCACCTTCTGTTGTTATTTTCAATCTAAAGATTTAAAATTGTTGAGGTATAGAGAGTTTTATTCAATTTTTCTCTCATTTATGAACTCATTCAAAGAAATTGACAATGAAAGCATTTAATGATATGATAAAGGTTGACTTGATTCCTGTTTTTTTTTTTAAGTTTGATACTGGACATTTCTTTTTCACAGCAATTTTTGTGGAGTGTATGAGTAAAATAAAAATACATTATGTTTGTTTGTCAGTAACTTACTGATTACATCATGCAGCAGATTACTGTTGTCAGAAGTATTATGCTTTGGAAAAGACAATCTTTCTTCACAGAGAACCTGTAAACATTTACTATCAGGCATGTCATATGTAGTGTTGATTATTATTATTATCATTATACACCATATACACAAATGTAGACAATCATATCTCTCCACATATTCCTGTTCCTGGTGTTTCATTAGTTCTACTGGAGATATTTTTCCAAGCCAGACTGTTAAGATGCCACGTATTCTCTGTTGGTGACTTCCTCTGCCGCCCTCTCCTTCTATTTTTATTTCACTGTCACAATATTTTCAAGCCCCCCCCCATCTCATGATAAGATCAAAGAAGGTAGACTGCCATTTACTTAAACAATACTGATGATCAATTCATTCCAAATGACCTGTTCTTTGAGCATTTCAGTAGTTCAGAACTGTTTTTGTTTACAACTGTTACAGAATTCAAACAATCAAAACATAAATCTATTAAAGACAGAATATAACCATGCCCACCATTCACAAACAAAAAAACCAAAAACATAAACAATCATACATTCAGGAATTAACAGATTGCTATGACAGATCCTCAGTATCCTTAGACAGATCTGGGTTGCTATTCCATCGTTTCTTGTGCTGTGACCTGCCAAAACCTTCATCGTAGTTCCCCTTGGTGGCAAATAGTTGCTTGTAGTGGGTGGTGCAGAAAATGACCTCATTATTTATTGCAAACGTCTTTGGCCTGTGGAGAATGAAGGAAACATCAGATTCTACATCAATAAAGTTGTAAATGATGTCAATGTATTAAATGTAAAGCAAGTACTCACAAATGACTGCAACATTCTGTAACCTCTTAGACACTTCTGTTTTTCTCTGGAAAAACTTTGCTACAGTCAGATTTAGCTCCCAGTTATACAGATTTACCAGCTGCAAGATTGTTGGCCCCCTCCATGAGAATGTTATACTGTCAGAATGTGTATCCATTAGAACAGACTTAAGACACGCCCTTTTGACTGTACATAAATAATGACTGATTCAGCAGGCTATAATGAAGCTGATTGTTGCAAGTTTATTTCACACACAAAAATTTGTTAGTTCCCAAAGAACTAAATGATCTGAAAACTAAAACAGACAATTAATACCAAATAAACTTGTACATAATTTACTGTTAATGCCAAATATATTCAAAACAGTGTGCTACTTTCAACAATATTCAGAAAATGTTTTACTGTAAAGTCCAATAGTATGTAATAGCAAAACGTTATGAGATATTTGTAATCCTACAAAAAATATAAGGGTGAGATGGCTGATGCCTATCATTCCGGTCTCCTCCAACTATGAATGCACAATTGTTCTGACTGGCCCATACCCTGTAATTAAATTACAGAAACTTGGAATTTGTGTACTTTAAATTCTTCTATGTGGATCTGAACGATGGAAAACAATGGACAAGTGAAGTCAGGACAGTCATTATTTCACAAAACCTGTTATCTGAGGAACGTTCTCAGAACACTCTGGCCAAATAAAATCAGCAGCCAAGATCAGCTCTAAAGAAGCAGCCAAGAGGAGATGCATAAAATAATAACAGGCAAACAAAAGTGCTTGATAAGTCGTGTGCTCAAACAAGATTCAGTAAGAATGACAAAAACTGTCATACATTTCTCTCCAGGGAAGGGAGACAACTTGGTGGAGTGCAGTAGAAATAGTTAAATAGTGTGGCCCAGTCATGAGACACACGCTGTGGAGAATCGCCAGACTGTATGATTTGAGGAGCTTTGCTGCCGCCTTACAAGATGTCACATGGCATGTCAGTCACTAATTGTTTTGTTGGTCTATGGTCAAGAAAGGAAGAGGAAGGCAAGAGCCCTGATATTTGAGAGAGTGTGCTCTATTGTCCCAACTAAGTGCTCACATTTGTGACAGTAAAGTTCCATTTGTAAGCTGAAGCTAACTGTTTAGATTGCTCTTCCATTAGCTGAAAGGTCTATATGCAAAACAATGATTACGTCAGATTCATTAGAGAAGAAATGTGACTAAGATGGAAGCTGTTGTAAAGGCATCACCTTTCATATTAAATAATAAATAAACTGGTCATAGAAGATTGAATAAACACAATAAAAATAACAGGCTGAAAGGAGATCCTTGAAAAACAGATGGATAGACAGATATATAAAATTACTGGGAAACATGGCAGCAGAAGAGGTCAACAAAATAGTACAAGAACACAAACTATCTCTGCCCTTGATACTGGAAGGAAAATGAAGAAGGAAAAAAGAAAAAAAAAGACAGAAGGCTGAACACGGCAGAACTGTTACTGAACTAGGGTTTAATGATCTCTTGTAAAGTGACAGATTTACCTTTCACAAACAAACAAAGCAATCACCTCAGTT
Source organism: Megaustenia siamemsis (assembly GCA_032433765.1). NCBI lineage: Eukaryota > Metazoa > Mollusca > Gastropoda > Stylommatophora > Ariophantidae > Megaustenia > Megaustenia siamemsis. The sequence continues at coordinate 51,467,022 of JAVIAB010000156.1, forward strand.
GAATACAGCAGAATTGTAAAAGAATTGGGAGCTAAAGAACTGGAAACTATAGTTATCTATTGTGACTGTGTTTCACTGAAGATTAACAATTAAGAATGAGCATTAAGGTTTATCAACCCATTAGGTTAAATGTTTTAAAAAAAAAAGGTGATGCTATTTGCAAATTAGCAATAAACCAAGTAATGAATACTTTAAAATATACTTTGCACAACAACATATTTGAGGTTAGACCTATCAAAAGAGTAGTTATAAAGAAGGCTATGATATCACAGGTGTGTCATCGACAGTAGCAGCAGCAGAGAAGTAATTACAAACCAGTGCAGTCCAAATGCTTGTTCACATCGTCTTGGCAATATGTTCAATGATTAAGCAAAACAGTAAGGGGATACCCCCACAGTTCAGCTGTTTACATATCTTCATGAAAACTATAGATTATTATTTCTTTGTGTCCTGCACTAGATGTTTGAAAGATTCCTATTAATTCAGTCAGGAAGATTATTATTTCTTTGTGTCCTGCACTAGATGTTTGAAAGATTCCTATTAATTCAGTCAGGAAGATCATTATTTCTTTGTGTCCTGCACTAGATGTTTGAAAGATTCCTATTAATTCAGTCAGGAAGATTAAACAGCCTAAAAAGAACAAAGCTAGAGCTCAAAAAACACTTGCAGAAACTACTGTATTGCATTGGATTAAAGTCCACAAGGCCAAATGATTAATAACCAGTCAGCCTAAATAACAAGTCAACTGTTTTGCGAGCTATCTATTAAATAAGCTGACATATTTAACACAAAGAGGACAAAACATGATGTGAAGTAACCCTCAAAAATGTGACAGTGATGTGAAGCTAAAAAAACCTCACAGTGATAAGTTGCAACACTTTAAAGTGTCAAGGCCAGTGCTCCTCCTTCTTATAGATAATCTCTTTGCCTTAACTGCTGGCAAGTTCCTTGTTTCATTTTTTAGAGTTGGATCAAGTGGAAAGTATCAATAGAACAAACACTCATTGCACTGTGAAGGCTGCATTCTAACTACTGAACTGCATTGTAATGAATGCACAGATAATAAAATACTCTTTCATGATTTCAACAACTCCAACATGAAAAAAACAAACTCACTAATAAAGTACACTACAACTGCAATTTGTGATTTAAAGCTGAGATAAAAAAAAACTGAGCATTTCATTTAAATTAAAATAATGTAATATTAAACAGGCTACACAGACTGGCAAACTGAGTAGGAATTAAAGAGACTGAAAGGGTGAAGGCAACAATTTGCTCTCATGGAGTTAGATGTGTTGGGCTAAAGGTACAAACTTGTATAGTAGCTTTGGTTGAAAACTGTGACAACACAACATGGGGCATCTTAGGATAAACACAATAAATAATATTGCAATTAAAAATGTTGATTGTTTAAACTGGATTGTGTTTTAGTTATGATATATATACCTATTGTCTTAAAAATATACAAAGAAAGTACAACTGGCCAAAATGTCAGCAAATGTTATACAAATTCCTACAAATGTGAAAACTTACATGCAATTAAGTTTAACATGCCTTTAGTTGTTATTTACTGCACAATAATACAACTTTTAGTAGCTAATGTCATGCAGACTTCTACGTTGCCAGTCAATGCCATAAGCTAACATAGAGAAACCAAAATAATACTGACAAACCAATCCAGGCTCTTGTACTTCATAATGTTTGATATAGCAGATTGCAAAATAGTATTATCCGAACAGCAATAAAACTGCCAATGGAATTTGTGTAAATGCATGAAGGTTTGATTATTATATGTGAGCATTTACATGCAGTGATCATAAACACGCAATTTGAAGTCAACATTTCTGAGCATTGCGATCAAGACACAAATTACAAAGTGAAACTCAGTTAAACAACACAAGCATAAGGTCATCATCACCCACTGAGACGAGGTAGCTGAGCCTCCAGACAGCATTGCTACTTCAATAGTTCTGAAAGTCTCAACGATATTAAATGTACAAATATGATTAACATAGATTTTGATGTCCACTTTTACTGAACATAAATAAAGGATTTTTATCAAATTTTAATGGAAAATATTGCAAAAAATATTAATTATATTTTTTAAAAATCTGTGTTTTGGAAAATATGAATTCTGAGAATTATGAATGCAATTTTTTAACGAGAAAGATCAAGCACGAAGTCCTGCAAGCAAACTCTATTGATTGTAAAATGTGTATCAATCAATTATTGTAGAGGTCATTTATATTGTGCTAATAAATTAAGATGATGTCAATATCATTTTATGGGTAATCTATATTATGTTGAGAAAAAAAAAGTTTGCAATTTAAACAGAAAAGAATCTGCTAAGCAAATCTGACAGTAGAACTTACTATTAATGAAATGTGATCCTTCATCATCTATCAAATATTGCAAGATAATAGTGTTAGGAACTAGGGTCTAGATGATTCAGCAGTAGTGGCAAGCTAACTAGAGATCATAGCATTCTGTACTAACCAAATGTGGGAAGATCTAGGAATTTATTTAAAGTGGACCAAATGAATGATTACTGACATGATAGCTTGATAAACACGTAGCATTACAGTTGGGAATGAATGACAGATAAAATATACTTACATGTAGTTAGATCTTATAAAGAGACATTTAAACAAAAATGTAAGTATTTGATTCTTTTAATAACGGGTCTGACAAATATATATCAGGCTCCGACTCAAGAAAAGAACAAACTAGAAGAATAAATGAAGTCACTGAGGCATAATTTTACAGAAGAATATTGTGAGCTCCATAAAAATAATAATGATGTGCTGAAAATGGTATATGCGTGTGAAAAAACAAAAACTTGTAAGAAATACCAGAACAAAAGAAACTTTCTCTTTCAAACAAACTATTCACTGAGGAAGTCTAAAATGTGACAAAAGGGACAAATAATTCTTGTGGAAAAAACAAGGGGCTGAACTGTCTAAAATTGTGGAGTTCAATAACAAAAGGTGGGAAATTTGAGGGGTGTAAGCTTTCAACATCTATGAACACCAGAAATAAAATAATGAAGAGAGTATTGACAGATGAATACAGTTACCGACTTTGATTTTTAGCAAGAAATTTCTGTCACTAAATGCAGATAAGAGCTACATCTTGGTATGATTGTTCAGTGAAAACATAAAGTGGTATAAAACCCTAATAAGTTCATTTCAGGACCCAATAACTTTGACATGGCCTGTACAACTATGAAGACTGAATATTACTTTTTTTTATGGGAAAGTAATCTTACGTCAGTACAGCTTTGCAATGTGTACACCTAAAACATGCTTTGTGGTACACTCGTTTGTTCATCTCAAGCCGCTCCATCGCGTACACTGTTTTCTCACAAGCCCCACATTTCTCTGCCTGTATTGCTGCCCTCATGCTCTTGCTGCGACCCACCTAGTGAGACAATATTTGTGAGAGGAAAAAAAACAAACAAACAAAACAAACATGGAATTAACCAAACAAACAAACAAACCAAAATGATAGAAAGCTTGAGGGAAAAAAATGAAAAGAAACAGAGAACTGATCTTATGAAGATCAGGGATAGTTAGGAAGTGGTTAGTTAGTAAAAACAAGCTTTCACAACAATAAATTCTCACAATTATTACAATAAACTATAACTATACTAACTTTATATGCAATTAAACAACACAATTTTAATCTGTTTTTGTAAAGAACTATTTAAGTTTGCATTTTATTAAAAAAACAACGTTGTAAGTTAAAATAGTATTACTTTACATAATGGAACATACAACTTAGCATCTGTTTTCCATTATTTACTGCTAAAGTACTACACAGTAAATAAACACAAACACAGAATGATAAGGATTAAATAGTCTACTGTCAGCAAAGATTCTTGTTTATAAGTTAATGAAAATCACACAAATATCACACTAATACATATACTAACTTAGATTTAACAAAAAAAAATGTAATTCTTTCATTCATTTCAGATATACATAAACATGTCTCATTTTTTTTCGTTAACTTAACACAATTTAGTGACTGGAAGAATTGAAATAATAGCAACCCTGGCAGATCCATATGTGCTCTTTCACTCCCAACAGAGAGTAAGCAAAAAAAAAGTGATGGTTCCTTCTATGCCATTGAAGGTGTTGAGATATATGGTGTTAGTGACCATGTTTTTCCATGACCACAGCACACTGTTGGGCAATGTAGTTGGTATCAGATCTGGCCACCTTTACTTCCCAGAAAAAATTATCTGGCACACATTTATAGAGGCTGGGTAAACCCTGAAGAACAGTTGGTCTAAAAAAATGTGCTGTTTCTGGGAATCAAACTTGGAAATTTCTGATCAGGAAACAAGCACACTGACTACTCAGTCACCTAGGCTCCTCAAAAGAGTCCACAAAACATCTAATGGTTTATATGTTCTTCTTTTTAACTCCCCGTATATCATAGGTCTTCAACAAATACTTCTATTCCAAGTGGTTCTGTTTCTTGCCATTTGTTTAAAGATCACTCCATGTCTTCCTCATCATCTTCATCTCTACTTCCACCTGTCTTCTCCAAGAATATTGAGGTTTTCCTCTTTATCTCTTCCTTTGCGGTTCCAAAAAAAAGGACTGTCGTGTAAGGGAGTCTCATTTGGTTTCTGCATTGTGTGTCCTATCCAGTGCCATCATCTTCACTCTATCTCTTTGTCCACTGGATGGTTTATATAGTTCACTATTTAATCAAACTCTTGGTCCATTTTTGCTTTGCTCTACTTGAACCCAGAATGAAAGCACTTCCAGAGCTTTAAACTGATCTCCTGTAAATAGACATGCCACACTCTAATATACAGCCATTATGAAACTTCATTACATTTTCTTTGGTTGGTTCTAAAATTTCCACCATATGTCCTCAAAGAAAGCTTGCCTGCACTTTCATATCATTTGACTCAGTGGCCAAAGCAGAAGATTTGTCACATCTTCAAAAATTTGAAGCCTCTAAATGTTCAACCCATGAACCAAGATAAGTCTTTCTGTATTTTTTTTTAAAATAAAGAAATCTTGACAGGTCTAATTTTTTTTCTCTTAAATATCAAGAAATAACAGTTACATACATGAGCTAGAATATACAAATGTTAAGAGATGAAAGTAACAAATGTTCAGGAATGAAAATGATAAGAAACTTCAGTTTAAGTCATAAAGAGAAAAAAAATACAATATCACTATAATATAATAAGAACAAGAAAACACTTAAGAGATAAAGGATTAAAAAAAAACACACACACACAAAAATAGTCAAAAGTGCAAGTATGTGATAATGAAGAAAAGAAATGCAGAAAAAGTCACACATATTAAAACGAAAAATGATAAAGAAAAAACCTTGCAAGAACAAGAATATAAAAATAAGAAAAGCTAAAGTATAATTTTAAAACTAGACTAAAAAAGCGGTGAAAACATGTTTGGACAGCAACTATATGCCAGAACCTGAGAGCACAGACAGATACCCAAACCTGAGAAGTTATTGGCTTAATTCCTGGGCAGCATAAGCTGAACTGGCAAGCTCTAATACAGAACCACATACAAGAAAAATGACATGAGGAATTTCAACCTGTCATTATATTGGTAGCGCTGTGTTTGTTATTTTAGCTACACATTAAAGTGATGATGCATAACTAACATATTAGCAATAATGAAAGATGTTGCATTAGAAATTGTTGGCACATTTCAGATCTTGAATATTTACTTTGACTTTAATGTAATGTATTTAAAATCTGTGCCAAATTTTGAAAACAAAAATACTGTTAAATTGTAATGACATTTTTTATGCCCAAATACACCAACATAATAAAAGAAAAGGTGATTTGTTTAAAGCACTTTTGATAAGACTTACAGTACAGCTAGCTACGAGGATATAAATATAATTTGTTGATGAATTTTAGAACAATATCTAGAAAGGTTTAATAAATCGCTCAATAATTCTTTGGAAAAATGGAAAGATGAAGTAATGAGAATTATGTTATAATGTAAGAGTGCAGCATTATTTTCATTCATTATGTTTAACACGTTATTCACATAAATTTCTTCAGTTCTATTTCATTCATTATGTTTAACCCACTACTGTCGTAAATTAATTCAATGCTATCTCACTCATTGTTTAACCAACTAATCTCGTAAATTAATTCAATCCTATCTCATTAATTAAGTTTAACCCACTACTCTTGTAAATTAATTCAATCCTATCTCATTAATTTTAACCCACTACTCTCATAAATTAATTCAATCTTATCTCATTAATTAAGTTTAACCCACTACTCTCATAAATTAATTCAATCCTATCTCACTCATTAAGTTTAACCCACTCATCATCATCATCGAGTGCCGTCTCTGCAACGAAGGTTGGCTACCATGGAGCGCCATTCTGCTCTGTCTCTTGCTTTGATGGTGCAGGTTGTTATAGACTGATTTGTCCATCTTTTGATGTTACTCGTCCATGATAGTCTCGGTCTGCCTCTGCCTCTTCTACCTTGTATTTTCTCCTCCAGGATTACTTTTAGTAGGCTGTTGTGTTTTTTAACATGGCCCAAAAATTTCATTTAAGATTAATAGAGATAAGACCAACATTATGAGAATTAATGCAGTTGGCAATAACCAAATAAAACTAGGAGAAATACCTCTACTAGACGTACAATCTTATATATATCTGGGCAGTAATATAGATAAAGAGGGAGGAACAGAAAACGATACCAAAATAAGGATATCAAAAGCAAGAGGAGCTTTCATTGCACTGGGAAACATATGGAAATCCAAAGAAATTAGGCTAAATACAAAAATACAAATTTTCAACTCCAATGTTAAGTCGGTTCTATTATATGGCTGTGAAACATGGAGAATAACAAAATTGACAATCACGAAGGTACAGACTTTCATTAATGGATGCTTGCGCAGAATAAAGGGATGGAAATGGCAGGACAAAGTCACAAACGTGGAATTATGGAAATGTACCGGTCAAATACCAGTGGATAAAGAAATACAGCGAAGACGATGGCGATGGATAGGACACACACTACGGAAACCAACTGAGAGTATTGCACAACAGGCCCTTTTTTGGAATCCCCAGGGGAAAAGACAAAGAGGAAGACCAAGGAATTCTTGGAGAAGACAGATTGAAGCAGAGATGAAGATGATGGGGAAGACATGGAATGATCTTAAAAGAATTGCAAAAAACAGAACGACTTGGAAAGTGTTTGTTGAAGACCTATGCTCCACTGGGAGCTAAAAGGTAGAAGAAGAAGAAAAATTTCATTTGTCTTGTTTGAATTGTGCTTAGTAGTTCTCTTTTCATTTTTAGTTGTTTTAAGATTTTGTCGTTTGTTTTCTTTTCCTTCCATCCAATTCTACATATTCTTCTATATATCCACATTTCAAAGGCTTCAATTCTCTGTTCTGTTTTCTTGTCTAATGTCCATGTTTCTGCACCATATAGGAATATTGAGAAGATGTAACATTTTGCTATTCTTAGTTTTAGCCCTGGTGTTATCTGTTTTGATGTTAGTATGTTCTTCATGACATTAAAATTACTTTTTGCCATTCCTATTTTTTTTTGTTTATTTCAGTTTTACATTTTCCATCACTGGTTATAGTATGTCCAAGGTAGTTGTAGTTCTGAACTGTCTCCAGGTCTATTCCTTCAATTTTGATTTCCACTTTTGGGTTTTGAGTATTTTCTTTCTTTATGATCATAATTTTAGTCTTTTTGATATTCATATCTAGTCCATATTTTTTGCATGTCATGTTTATTTCATTAAGTAATTGTTGTAGATCTTTAGGATTTTCTGCTAATAGTACAGTATCGTCAGCATATCTTAGGTTATTGATTATCTTTCCATTAATTTAACCCACTACTCTCATACATTAATTCAATCCTCTCATTCATTAAGTTTAACCCACTACTCTCATACATTAATTCAATCCTATCTCATTCATTAAGTTTAACCCACTACTCTCATACATTAATTCAACCCTATCTCATTCATTATGTTTAACCCACTACTCTCATACATCAATTCAATCCTACTTCATTTGCTAACATTTCAAACCATATCAGAGGTTGAAATCCCCACAGTCTTAACACAAAGCACTAAAAACATAAAGAATGAAAGTACCAGCCAATTAACAGCTCCACTTTCTATACATAAACAAACAAACAAACACTAAACAAACAACATTTTCAATAACAAATTATGTAAAAGACAATAAGCTACAAAATAAGAGCAACAAAATGAAGTCTAGAGTGCAATGAAATAAAATCCGCAAAGCTCCTAAAGAAAATCCTTGTGCCACAACACATTTTGACTCTGTTGATACTTGTGAAACATAAAATGACCAAAAATTCTACTGAAAGGTATTTCTACAACAAAATAAGCAAACAAAGTGCCCTATTGATAAACTAACTCCAGCAACAAATTAGTTTTCAACTGAATAAAATTATCCCATAGAAGTGTAAACATTGAAGCAACTTTGGTGTGAATATAATGTTTAGAAACTTAACAAATGTTAGTGTATAAATGTTTCAGTGATCTATTAATGAGAAAATAATTTTATTCCATGACCTACAATTTATAGAGAACAACTCTTTACACATACTCAAGTTGAAATCTGAAGTGTATATATTAGAATATATAAAGCAGAGTGTTAGTACTAAAATGCACAAATATGGATACGCCATAGATTCCTAAAATGAATAACATTCACAAGATTAGCTTTAAAAATCTCTACATGAGTGATTCCCATCATGGATAATATATTCCCTTGATAGCTTAAATTATAATTATTGAAGGGGTAATGTAAAAATAATGGACAGGGTGGAGAATAAAGATGATATTGTTAGTTCTGAAAGTGGAAACATATTATTGTAAAGTTGCCTGAGGGTTGAACTTAGCCTGGGGTGAGGTTTAGAGATTTTACATAAAATTAGGAGCAGTGAGAATTTTATGAAACACTGGAGGTAGAGATAATTTTATGAAACACTGGAGGCAGAGATAATTTTATGAAACACTGGAGGTAGAGATAATTTTATGAAACACTGGAGGCAGAGATAATTTTATGAAACACTGGAGGCAGAGATAATTTTATGAAACACTGGAGGCAGAGATAATTTATGAAACACTGGAGGCAGAGATAATTTTATGAAACACTGGAGGCAGAGATAATTTTATGAAACACTGGAGGCAGAGATAATTTTATGAAGCTACTGGGACATTAAGGATTTTATTTGGGGATGGGGTGGGGACAGTAAGGATTTTATATGGGGATGGGGTGGGGACAGTAAGGATTTTATGTGGACATTGGGTGGGGACAGTAAGGATTTTATGTGGACATTGGGTGGGACAGTAAGGATTTTATGTGGACATTGGGTGGGGACAGTAAGGTTTTTAAGTGGACATTGGGTGGGGACAGTAAGGATTTTATATGGGCATAGGGTAGGGACGAGCCGCAATAGCACAGTGGTTAGTGAACTGGACTACCACGGACAAGGGGTAGGGTTCGATCCCAACCGACGGCTTCCGGGTTCACCCAGTCTTAAATGGGTACCGGATTTTTTTCTGGGAAAGTAAAGCAGCATGGGCGTAATACTGACCACATTACCCCAAAAATCATGTGCTGAAGGTCTGTAAAATATAGGGTCACTAACACCATATTTCCCTATACGCCACTTGGCGTGACGGGGGTACTTTACTTACTATAGGGTAGGGACAGTAAGGATTTTATGTGGACATGGAGTGGGGACAGTAAGAATTTTATGTGGACATGGGGTGGCGACAGTAAGGATTTTATGTGGACATGGGGTGGGGACAGTAAGGATTTTATGTGGACATGGGGTGGGGACAGTAAGGATTTTATGTGGGGATGGGATGGGAACAGTAAGGATTTTATGTGGGCATGAGGTGGGGACAGTAAGGATTTTATGTGGACATGGGGTGGGTACAGTAAGGATTTTATGTAGAGATGGGGACAGTAAGGATTTTATGTGGACATGAGGTGAGGACAGTAAGGATTTTATATAAGGATGGGAACAGTAAGGATTTTATGTAGGGATGGGAACAGTAATGATTTTATGTGGGAATGAGGTAGGGACAGTAAGGATTTTATGTGGACATGAGGTGGGGACAGTAAGGATTTTATGTAGACATGAGGTGGGGACAGTAAGGATTTTATGTGGACATGAGGTGGGGACAGTAAGGATTTTATGTGGACATGAGGTGGGGACAGTAAGGATTTTATGTAGACATGAGGTGGGACAGTAAGGATTTTATGTAGACATGAGGTGGGGACAGTAAGGATTTTATGTGGACATGAGGTGGGGACAGTAAGGATTTTATGTAGACATGAGGTGGGGACAGTAAGGATTTTATGTGGGCATGGGACGAGGTAACAATTGTATGGAGCAATTGAGTCAGTGATGATTTTATGTAAACTTGGAAGTAGGTGAGAAATGTATGGAATAATTGAGGAAAATATAAAAAACTTAATAATGATTGCAATAGGCATTCAATCAGGATTTATTCTCAGCTTCAAAAGAAAAGCCTGCAATGGGATAAATGCAATTTTGATAGTTTTGGGTTGAGAAAGTTTGAAAGAATTTGTCAAAGCCATTTGTACAAATATGTATACAACTAAACCATTAGTAAAGATAATGTTATGAAACCAGTGACAGTAACTAGCCTTTAATACCCTAGATTACTACTGCCTTGTAAAAATGACTGTATCAAAATTCACATTTTAAGAAATCTACAGTTTGTCACTCATGGTTGCTTTTTCCTGCTTTTTTTTTTTTAAATCTTCATCAATGTTCAAGCTTGTGAAGTATCATTCTGACTGGACATGTTTTATTTTTAGAAATACAATCAGTGTGTTGTATAAAAGTTGTAGTTATCGTATATCAGTTTTTAATTGTTTTAATTTTTTGTTTGCATCAATTGGTTCTGCCACCTCATATTTGTACTCCAGGCTGTATTCCTGAGTTTTTCCAATTATTTTGTTCAAACTGCAGTTATTCTAAAGTGTTATTTCTCCAAAGATTTGCAAGAAAATTTTAAAAACTGCATTTTTGTTTAAATTTTATAGGCTTTTCTGAGTAGTAAATTTTATGACAGTTTTGTAAAAACGTGATGTAAAAAAAAATTATCATAATCTAGGGTAAAAGAATAGTCTCTGAACCACTTTTCTATACAGAATATAATTTAGTATGAAATGTGTATAACTACTATAGCAAAAATTAAATAGCTTAAGAGAAGTTTAAAAAAATACAAAGTGTTAGGCTAGCTGGTAATCTGGGTGAGCAACCAACTCAAATTATTCCTCAATTATGACTATCTACATTATCTATAGAAAGACAACTCCCTAACAAACCTCGTCTTGAAAATCGTGTTTATCATTTTCCATGTTGTGCTCACTGTCAGTATCATTACATTGAGAGTCCTAATGGGGGGGACAATGATAGGGCTAAGCAAACAAAAATAGAGTCTTGAAGCAAAATAAACATAACCATACAAACATACATACAAACACACTCAGCTCAATTTAGCAAAATGTTATTTTGGTACAGATTTGTACATGACTTGGTAACACATAATATTTAACAGTCTAATCACTGCAGGCTTCCCGTTGGCTGGGAAATCTAATTACTTCAAAATTTAATCACAGTGACAAGCTGTACATATTCATGACATTACAACCATAATAATCTGACAGGTTTTATAGCTTATCCATTATGATAAAACAATTCATTGTGACATGCTGCACAACAGATTTGCTAAGACCATAATCCATTCATTTGACAAATGTGCTTTTCAAACTTATTCATTATGACAATAATTTTCTTTTTTTCTTCATTGTGGGAAGCTTAATTCATTATTTAACTATTTTTTTATGAACTGATCTGAAATGCAACACTTTTAATTGTGAGATGAAAAAAACCTAACCACTAGAATAATCCAGAAAAAAAAAAGATTATGGTTTGAGTATCAAAGAGGTTCTAGTTTTTACATTTTAATAGCAGAAAACTATGGAGCCCACATTACAGGAGACAATATAATAATAAAAAGAAGATTGTAAATGAAGTGCTTTGGTCTATGAGAAATTAATGATGAGTGTAAATTCTGCCATTGTAAAAATATAGAACAGTCAATTAGGCAGCAGCAATATCATGAATATGCAGAAAAATAATAACAAGTTTTTTCCAAAAAAACAAAAAAAGATTGTTCTCCAAGCTCTCAAAGTGAGCATACAGAAAGAACAATTCTACCACCAGAAAGTATCAATGACAAGTTAAAACTTTAACAAAAGGAATATATAGAAATGAAAGGAGAAAAGGGCAACTAGCTAATACCACCAAGATATCATCCTATACCCTAGGATAGAAGAACAAATTACAATCTACAGACTCTAAAAGAATATTGTAGACTGAATGCTCACTGTAAGTGACAAAAACCCCAATTTGCACATACAAGATGGGTCTCCTCATTCCAGACTATATCTTGCAAACATATGAACTGTACAGAGAACAAAGAATAGACTCCAAATAACATACTGTTAACTGAATGCTCACCTCCACAGACTGCAAGTGATCAAGACCCCAAGTTGTACATGAAAAAACCAGCCTTGTCACTCAAGAACATGTCTTACAAAAGAGAGTTAAGAACAGACTCAACCAAAAAAAGAAACTAACAGAGAAGCTAGCTATGGACACCATCTAAGTACTAAGTAACATTGTTTAATGGTGTTGGTCCTGTTATCAGACACAAGAACTTAAAAGTAAGCATCAATTAGTTTCACAATGACCTAATGACCTTATTGTTGTTAAAAATATTGCTGACACTATATACCATCTGCTTCTACACCTGTTATATGGAGAGATCACTAGCAGTCACTAGCATTAGTGTGTGGCCATGAACACATTAACTGAGCTGATGATATATTGACAAGGAGATAACACATTACCAATGTACACTTTATTTATTTTTATTCAAATATCTTGGTTAACTTCGTCATGTTACTTGTTGGTTAACTTCGTCATGTTACTTGAGCTTGGCAATAATGAACATACACAGAAACCTTATGTGTTCAACATAACAAAACATATTAGGGTTTCTCACTGTAATAAAATTATATACCGAATAGAGTGCTATACACACAACATAAATAACTGAGAAAAAAAGTAATGTGTTTTACAACATAAACATATACCAAACATAACATAAACAAAACTTAAAAACAAGTATAAGGAGCATAACACATCAAATTTCAACAACAAGAGTAGTTGACAGAGTATGTATATTTGTTGATAACAAACACATGCTAATAAGCAAAACATGAAATTAGACATCTCCAATGCGCTGCAAGCATACAAATACTGGTATTGAAGTCCTTATAGTTATTTACAAAAAAAAAAATATGTCAACATCTGACTTGTATTATCCATGTATGAAAGGGATAGGCATAAAGATGCTATGCTGCTGTAAAATCGTTGATGGTGTAGGTGATTTTATCAAAATAAAAAAAAATGTGCCCAGGGATATAGGCACATCATTGAGATAAGATTCCTTCAAGTTTCTGTTCCATTTTACTGAGTTCTATCATTAATTCACAACGTGATCTATTTATATAGTTTTCTGTTTTGTTTATGTTTCCTACATAAAGCTTGTACCAGGCTACAACAGCAAGTTATTTGTGCTGTTTATTAGACATAAAACAGCAACGATATCACTGTCTCCATTTTTTAATCACCTTAATCCAAGTATGCCATGAGGTATTGTGAGGAGCTGTAGCGTTACATTTCAGGTAGGTATGTTGTATTGGCAGTGGTGGTTAGTTAGGACATCCGCAGGGTTTTCTCCATTCATGCAACTCTTGGTCCTTCTCATGCCTTATAGCCAGACCACTGGCAGAGATGTACTGATAACATGAAATGGCAAAATCCCTTCACTGCCTTTCTACTTATTTCTTGTGTTCATGGATGGCTGGCTATAGGAGAACACAGGTTCATGTATGGCTATTGGAGAACACAGGTTCATGGATGGTTACAGGAGAACACAGGTTCATGTATGGCTATTGGAGAACACAGGTTCATGGATGGTTACAGGAGAACACAGGTTCATGGACGGTTACAGGAGAACACAGGTTCATGTATGGCTATTGGAGAACACAGTTTCAACTACAGGTAAGGTCAAAAGTTGTTTCTGTCAGGAGTAAAATAACAACTCAGCCCTGGACATGTTGTGGTGACTGCTCAAAACAAGCAACCTTTATTCTTAAGTCTTGTATGTCCCCTCGGCAATCCCCTATGATGGGATAATACCATAAATATAGTAAAGATGGCTATAAAGCAACTTTATTTGCTGTCATTCCATGTGCAATTTGTATGTGCCAAAAAATGACAGAACATCCATAGTAAGTAAAAAGTAAAGAGCCCTGTCATGCCAAGTGGTGTATGGGGAATATGGTGTTAGTGACTATAATTTTTACAAACCTTTGGTACATGGGTTTGAGATAATGGAGGTCGGTATTATGCCCGTGCCACTTTACTTTCCCAGAAAAAAAATCCAGTACCCATTTAAGGCTGGGTGAACCCGGAAGCTGTCGATCAGGATCGAACCCAACCTCTTGTCCTTTGTAGTCCAGTTCACTAACCACTGAGCTATTGCGGCTCCACAGAACTTCCATACTTATCATTATTTCTATGCATTTTCTGTTTCTTGAACCCAATTATTGAGACAATATTTAAATGAACTAATAGAAGTAATCTGATCTTGCTGGCAACGCATGGAAAACACAGAATGTAAGTTTACCTGTCTTTGCTCTCATCATACAGGAATGAACAATAACAAACATGGATAGAACAAATAAATCAATGTTCAGGAAATGACTGAAAATAAAGAAAACTTGTAAAGAATAACAAACCTTGCGTGTTGTTTTACGAGGCGTTTCAGTCTCCTGTTAAAAGATATTATTTGTTGCTATGTTAGGGGTTATACAGACAATAGCTGCTAATATAAACACAGGTTCTCAAAGTGACAGATATCATCGAGAAAATTGAGGATTGTTGATAACTGGGAAGATGATTAATGTTGAAAAGAATACTAGGTCTACCTGAAATATGAACTCTAGGAAGCCTTCAGTGAGTCATGCTGTGAATATGATACTAGCACCCACATTTTTCAACCATCAGCACATTTTTTGGTAATGAGGTCAACACTATGCCAGTGACATCTTTCTTTCACAGAAAAAAATCACTATACTTTCAAGGCAGCCAAAGAAGGCATCAATTGGAATCAAAACTAAAACTCTTGTTCTCAGCAGACAAGGGTTAACTAAATCAAATGAGGCAAGCATGCAGGATGACAGCCCTTCACTATAATCAACATTACAATTTTACAATCGTGGAGTGGAGACTTATGTGTCCTTATTGGTGTTCTTGTTTTCTATAAGAGAATAACTTTATGGAACCACGATGTGTGGAGGAAGTGCTTACAGCGATGTGTGGAGGAAGTGCTTACAGCGATGTGTGGAGGAAGTGCTTACAGAACTGTAGTTTATTATCCATACTTGCTGTAAAGTATGACCTGCAAAAGCTACTCTAATCAACAAATTGTAGGGAAGCCAGCAAAGATCTCAAATGCATGACTTTCAAATCACATTCATGACTCTCACTAGAATTTTTTTTTTTAAATAAAGAAATAAAATAAAGGCTCTCTTTCTACACCCTGATGGGGAATGGTGGTACTAGTGGCCATATTCATCCATGACCAATAACACATTTTGGGTGAGGTGGCCAAAAATAAAGTAATGCTAGACCATCTTTACTTCCCGTAAAAACTGCTGGTACATATTTTTTTTTTTTAAATAAAGAAATAAAATAAAGGCTCTCTTTCTACACCCTGATGGGGAATGGTGGTACTAGTGGCCATATTCATCCATGACCAATAGCACATTTTTGGGTGATGTGGCCAAAAATAAAGTAATGCTAGACCATCTTTACTTCCCATAAAAACTGCTGGTACATATTTTTTTTTTTTAAATAAAGAAATAAAATAAAGGCTCTCTTTCTACACCCTGATGGGGAATGGTGGTACTAGTGGCCATATTCATCCATGACCAATAACACATTTTTGGGTGAGGTGGCCAAAAATAAAGTAATGCTAGACCATCTTTACTTCCCATAAAAACTGCTGGTACATATTTTTTTTTTAAATAAAGAAATAAAATAAAGGCTCTCTTTCTACACCCTGATGGGGAATGGTGGTACTAGTGGCCATATTCATCCATGACCAATAACACATTTTTGGGTGATGTGGCCAAAAATAAAGTAACGCTAGACCATCTTTACTTCCCATAAAAACTGCTGGTACATATTTTTTTTTTTTAATTTTGAGGTTGTGTGAACCTTCAAACCATGTTGATCCAAGAAAGAAAAAAAGAAACCACATTTAGAAATCGAACCTGGACCCTTCTTATCAACAGTGAGCACACTAATCATTCAGCAGCCAAGGTTTCCCTTAACAGTCTAGCAAAAGTTAATTCAGAAATTCAGAATCACAGGAATTTTAATTGAGTTCATGGATACAAGAGAGAGGCAGCCTGAAAAGGTTTGGGAACCACTGATCAGCAGCAGCTCACATACAAAAAGCAGCAAAGATGACACAAAACAGAAAACTCATGAGCAAAGAATTAACACTATATAGTCTATAGATTTAGTGAGCCGGACAGTGTATCAGCTAAACCCACAAAACAGAAGACTCATGAGCAAAGAATTAACACTATATAGTCTATAGATTTAGTGAGCCGGACACTGTATCAGCCAAACCCACAAAACAGAGAACTCATGAGCAAAGAATTAACACTATATAGTCTATAGATTTAGTGAGCCGGACACTGTATCAGCCAAACCCACAAAACAGAAAACTCATGAGCAAAGAATTAACACTATATAGTCTATAGATTTAGTGAGCCGGACACTGTATCAGCCAAACCTACAAAACAGAAAACTCATGAGCAAAGAATTAACACTATATAGTCTATAGATTTAATGAGCCGGACACTGTATCACTCAAACCCACAAAACAGTTAAAAACATTGTTTTACAACTAGTAAAATACATCATCTAGATATATCACAAATGTAACTCTATAACAGCAACTCTAACCTACAATGCTGAGTGGCAAAATATCATATTCCAAATAAGTATATATCAGTCTATATTAGATTAATGATAAAATAAATGAGAAACATCCTTTAATATCACACACTGCAGAGGCCAACTGAGAGTATTACACAAAAGGCCCTTTTTTGGAATCCGCAGAAAAAAAGACAAAGTGGAAGACCAAGGTATTCTTGGATAAGACAGATGGAAGCAGAGATGAAGATGATGGGGAAGACATGGAATGATCTTAAAAGAATGGCAAGAAACAGAATGGCTTGGAAAGTGTTTGTTGAAGACCTATGCTCCACAGGGAGCTGAAAGGTAGAAGTTACTTTAATATCCCCCAAAAAGGTTTCATGTATGATTACATCTAACCAAAAGTAACTTAAAATTTGGTTGGGAGTAAAGAGATACAGAATGAAAAGATAAGAAACAATCTATTTTATATACAATTCCACATTCAATTCAATTATATACAATATATATACAATTTTAGCAAAGCAGATGAAGACAGTCACAAGTAACAGATGCAAAGTGATAAACATGTGAAGAAGAAAATTAAAAAGAGAAGAGATGTAATGAAGATCAGTAAACAACAAGGACACATCTGGAAGATTATACACCAACATTTTTTTTTTTCATACCATATACCAAATGAAGAATTTTGTTGGAAGCTGAGTTTCGTGAGAAGCTGTGAGTGATGAGAAGCAAATGATGACTATGATGATGATGATGAAACTAACAAATATAAAGTTCAGAGCTGATCAACCAACACTTAACATGTAGAGGCTGACATAAAGTTAGCAAAAATGGGCTCGCGGTAAATGTGAATTTGAGAATAATATTGAGATATTATTTGTAAATGTATGTTTGGAATTACATTATCAATGTATGTTCGGACTTATATTGTATGGAGACACTAGAGGATGACTGCTAACGCTGCATAAAAAAGATTTCTAAAAGAAGAAGAGGGGAAAAAATATAGGTACCATATATAATATGGGTTCCATATAGAAAACCCTGTAGAGGTAGGAACTTGTGGTGTTTTCCTACAACATAAAGCTATAAGTACACACATTTTGAATGTTTTATCTTCCATCTGTTCTCCAACATTTAACTCAGCATAAATCAGTTCACTACCTAACTTTTATGTGACTGCCAGGAAAATCACTAGCCCCCTCACCTACAAATGCTGTGTGGCCTTGTACACTACAGTCAATTATTATTTCACTCGCCTACAATATGAATATAAAAACTGGACATTACTACCATTACCAAACTTTATACTCACATTATCAAAAGCATACACTAACTTAATACTTGATACTTCCAATGCTGTTAGACGGGACATAGAACCCGTAGACTCTTCCACCAATTGTGTCTATTCTGGGTGAGCTTTTCAATTGCAGAGAGTCCAGACCTGCCAACCATGCCTCCTTTGTTAGAGTTCTTTTCAGTGTTTCTCGAGGTACTTCTCTTTTCCTCAGACCTGATGTTTCCCATTTGAGAGCTGATTAGTAATTATTCTCTGGTCATTTCTTGTAAATACATGTCCATCTTCTTTTCTTAATAGTAGATGAGGTAAATTGTTGCATGGCCATTTCATTTATTTCAGCGCTAGTCTTGAATTTATTCCATTGAATGCAAAGTATAATAAATAATAAAATAACTTAATACACAGATCCGAACAAACAAAAAAAAACTGTACATAAATATCAACTTTATCAAGGCCCACTTAAATTTAGTTGACGCAACTATGAACTAAAATGTTAATGTTGAGTTTTATAACTCTAGAGACAAAACAGGCACTCTACAATACAATCTTCATCCCAACATTGTGCTACCAATGGTCGGTCTTGGACCCTAGATGCAAGAATAATAAGAAATACTAAAAACCTCTACTGAGATTAAATGTGTTAGACGAATAACAGGAAACAGCCTGAGAAATAAGATCTGAAATGAAGAACTGAGAGAAAAGTTAGGAATAACCCCTGCCATATAATATATAAAGAAACAACAGATAAAATGGTTTGGCTACGTGACAAGGCAGAAAAATCAAAACACAACACAACGAGCCTTCAATAAATGTTGCGACAACACCAGACACAAAGGTCGACCACGAAAAAGATGGATAGATGGAATATTAGAAACACTAGGAAACATAACAGCAGCAGAGGCAAACAGAAGAGCAAAAGACAGCAAATTATATCTCCCCTGGACGCTGAAATGCAGATGAGGAAGGAAGGAAGAAAAGAAGTAGAATGTGAGGAAGCACAGTTTTATAAAACCCAAACACTCCCACTCTGGTCTAAATGTCCTTCCTAAATGTAAAATGGTCCTAAAGAGACCTAAAGGAAATATATAAAACTGGATTTCAACTATTTTATTCCAATAATCATGTGAAACCATTTTTGTTGAATTATAAGAGCTGGTGGTCAAATCAATAACTTATTGTGCTTCAGTTCCGGAAAATGTAGGTTCGAATTATGAGTTTGTTTTCCCCTATTGTGGTGGTTTGTGTGTATGTGAGAGAGAGTGTGAGAGAGAGAGAGAAATATTAATCTCAGATCAGAATACCTAGTAGCAATTGTAACAAGCAAGCTCCTTTATTCTTCGATCCTATAACAACCGCCCCCTCCCGCGCCCAGAAATAGGAGCAGTAAAGATAGCTTATTGTTGCAATAAAAATATACAGAAAATAGATTCTTTATAAGTCAGATGCAGAATGGCTCAGGCAAAAGCAGCTTTCCAAAAAATGAGGAAGATACTATGCAATCCATTTTTGACAATAGAAACAAGAAAAAGAGTTCTTAAATGTTATGTAGAGCCAGTCTTAACATATGGATGCAAATCATGGACAATAGAACAACAGGCAAGAAAATCACTGGAGTCTGTAGAAATGTCGTTTTACAGAAGAATGTTGAGAGTACCATGGACAGCTATGAAGAGTAATGAAGATGTTTTGAGAGAGGTCAAAGCAAAAAGAGAGCTAATTTTCAATATTAGGAAGAAACAATCATCATTTTTTGGTCATGTAATGAGAAGAGAACAACTGGAATATATTGTATCAACTGGAAAAAATTGAGGGACGCAGAGACAGAGGGAAGCAAAGAGAAAAAATAACAGACAGCTTAAGAGAATGGCTTGGCAGAAGGTCAACAACAGAAAGGATAAATAGCTGCCGAGATCGAAAGTTGTGGCGAGACATGATCACCTACACCAGTAGGCCCGGTACTTGATGGTGATGATGATAAGCCACTTAACTCATAAAACCTATGTCAAGTATGTCTCTATGCCTATTTTTATTTGCATTTTCTTTCCTGTTTATCTTTTCTATGTTTCTCTAAATCATCTTTATGTCATTTTTTTCTCTCTCTATCTCTCTACTAGCTTACGCGTTAATGTCACCCCCACCCCAACACGGCTTTTAATACGCAGTCAAACATACTACACACCTAGCCGTGTGTGCACATTTCCATATGTGACTGTCCTACCTTAACTTGCTTTCAAAACAGAAATCTCACATAGACCTCATTAATAGACACGACATAAGGTTAGTGAAGCAATGGATCACAGGACACTCCAGCACACTAGGAAATGATAAGGCAGATAGCTAAGAGAGGATTCATATGGTCACAGTTGCACACTGCCATCTTATTATAAATGCAGCTAAACAAATCATAACTTCAAAAGTAAAGAATGTTGGCTGAATGGATGGGCCATGGGAACAAAACAGGGAGAGAACTTTTTAAACACATGACAAGGCCAAACCCCCACAGCTACATTAACTCTTTCCGTACGGAAGCTTTTTATCAATGCAACTTAAAAGAGATTTTAGAGACTATTCTTCATGGTTATACAAATCAATTTTCATAATTATATTTATCTAACATATAACATGCATTTTTAGATAATTGAATAAGGTATTATATTTTACGACCTTAAAAGTAGAGACCAAACCACCATTTACAGACTGTATCACTGAACAACCACATTAATAGAATACAGCGAAACCATACTGGTGATCCTGTCCGATCAGAGAACACCCACACCAAAAAGTATCACCTGTTTGACTGTCAAAAGCTCGCCAATATCAGAGTATCTGTCCTTCCTGAAAGAAATGCAATACCTTGTGCCTTGTGGGAACTACAAGGGAACCTCTGACTATCTATTCA
This sequence comes from Megaustenia siamemsis, assembly GCA_032433765.1. Lineage (NCBI taxonomy): Eukaryota > Metazoa > Mollusca > Gastropoda > Stylommatophora > Ariophantidae > Megaustenia > Megaustenia siamemsis. The sequence continues at coordinate 51,488,372 of JAVIAB010000156.1, forward strand.
CTCATCCATATACTATACCATCAATTCTCTCACTTTACTTATCTCACCCATACATTCACCTGTCTGTCTGTCTGTCTCTCTCTCTCTCTCTGTTTGTCGATCTATCAATATACATTTTCACTCTACTCATATCACTCATGTCTGCTCATACATTACCTGTCTGTCTCTCTCTCCTCTCTCTCTCTCTCTCTGTCTGTTTGTCGGTCTATCAATAAATTTTCCCTCTACTCATATCACTCCATACATTCACCTGTCTGTCTATCTATCCATTCATCCATCAATCCTACCTTCAAACTAACACAGAAATATCTCTAACCGCCGCCACGAGTAACGTTCATAACTGGAATACTCAACTTGATCGAATATCGCATATTATACATCATCATGAGTTTCAATCATGGGAATTCCACGCTGAGTCGACTAAATTTCTCATACTCGGTAATATCGACGTCGCTATTTGTTCTGCAAACCAACCACTAGCACAAGATATACACTACACACGAAAAATCAATAACGAAAAACACAAGAACGGAGCCTGGCAAAAATGAAGGCGAATATACCACATTCCTTACCTTTGTTAACGAAAAAAAAAAAAAACTAAAAAAAAAAAACCCTAAACGATGATGAAGTTACACATTCAAGGAACCGGCAGTGAAAGCGTCCAGTGTCTGCCTGTGTGTTGTCCGGGCGAAAAGGTATCCCTTTCAGGCACGTTTCTATTAGTGAATCAGCTAGGCCTACTAATTATTCGAGATGTAATGCCGCAGCACGCGAGGTATTGACCCATGAGATTTGACGTAGGGTACAAACTTGACTTAACAATTTCTCCCCAGCATGCACGCAATAACCAGGCAGTGCTTACAAGAGTTAGTACGCTTTCTGCAATCTTTGGTATTTTTCGAATTTTTCAAAAGCGATTTATTAAAACAGATAGGCACAAATATAGAAATCTATGTAACCGTGTTGCACGTGTTTCAGACTTGAAATGTGTTAGACCCATGACAGAAATAGCCTGAGAGAAAAAGACCATAAATGAAGGACTGAGAGAAAAGCTAGGAATAATTTCCGCCATTTAACACATTTAAGAAAAAAAAACATAAATTAGTTTGGCGAAGTGCTTATCTCCAGTTATACAATTAAGCTATTACAATATTAGAGAGCGACGCTGGTAGACTCCTGTCATCACCAGAGCAGAAAGCTGCCAGCTACTCATAAACTGACGGCTTGTACTAGGAATGGATAACGATTTAGGTTCCACAAGTTTACTGAAACGTGTTTCTGCTGGAAAATCATTGCAAGACATTTGCTCTGTTTCACGGCGCAGTTCCAACATATAGAAGCATCGTTTGAGCTCCATATAGATGTTCTCTCGAATTTAGCGGGCAAGCCTTGGAAAGTTAGAATCACTCAAAGTATGAGGCACCACTGTATTGGACACCACTGAATACGGGCATAACTGTATACGGGCATGAAACAAGTCCCCCCCCCCCAACCCATCTCCCAATTAAATGCATATTTTGATAACTGACCAACTCAACTGATTACTAAATAATAAACGGTTCACAAATTCTAGCCCAAACTCACCATCAACTTTCTCTGAAACTGCTTGTGTAATGCTGTGAATTTGTTGCATACAGTTTTAGATTTCAATCGACCTTATGAAACAAACACTAAGTCCAAATGAAAATAGATTTAATAAGACTGGCAACTATGTGGTGGCTGCAACGGCCATTTGGTTTTGATCCTTATTTCCAGGGTATCATTCCCCCTCCCCATGAGAGGGTAGTTTGGAGAAGTCTTGTCCCTTTATCCCCCCCCCCAAAAAAAAAAAAAACAACAACAACAAAAAAAAACAACTAATAGAATAAAATACATGTATGGTTTGTTTAATTAAATGCATGGTGCGTTTCATGTTGAATGTTTAACAATCAGCCGGTCAGTTGTCAACAAATAAATAAAAAATACTTGTCGAGCTTTATAGGAGGACCTTGAAAATACATTGGCTATGTGCTGTGAATGAATGAAGAAAGACTTTCCCATCAGGCATTCATATGGAAGCCATCTGGCAAAAGAAAACGAGGCAGACCAAGAGTATTGCTATGCTGATCAATTACTAGGGAAGGCTCAACTTTGGGACTAAAAACAACCAAGACCTACAAGAACTAGCAGCAAATCGTCAATCATGGATAACTATGACTTCCACCCTATGTGCTGTCTTCGGCCCGAGAGAAAGATGAAGATGATGATGTCACAAATAAAAACCTGCTGTGGTAGTTTTAAAAGTTGACAAGCATTAAAAGAAGAAAATACATTCTAACATACACAGCATGATAAAACAACATATTTCAAGATATACACTAAACCTGTAGAAACAAAAAAAAATTATATTTACATGAGTTTGCACAATTATTTGTTACTAATACTTTAGTTGATCTGTAAATGTGTGTCTCTCCAAGAAGATAAAGTACACATACTTCTATCATACATTCAGATTGATTCAACAAAACTGTATCTCAAACTTGAAAAACGTTTGTGGTTAAACATTGCATCCTGGAAACTGAGATTTGTGAATCTCTGATCTTTTTGTTATGAGCAATATTTACTAAAATTTCATTGACGCATAAATATTTACTTAAGTTGCAAATGTTAAGTTTTGTGTGTGATGTCACAAATTGAAACCACTTTCATGAAATATCAATTTTAAGAATGAGTGGAATGTACAAGTCAATTCATCCATAAATGCTGTACAATTCCAAGATTATAAATAAAATGTCACTTAGAATTGAAAATAGACAACTGTGGACTGTTTCAAATGAAAGATAAAATATGCAACTTATAATCTGAAATATCTGAGCTGAATTATGTGATATTACTAAGGCATAAAAACATATGAATCATGAATATTGAATATGAGTGAGTTTTATTTACTAGCATTCAGACCAGAACTAGGAAGCAATTACTGGCAGAATGTCAAGCCATGCTTTTTTTCAATGTCAATTAGTGTTTCAGAACACACATGCTCTTGTTTAATATCTTAATTGTATGTAATATGTTACCAACAAGCAAATTAATAGAATCAATCTCAGAATGATCAACAATTTGATTATATCTAAAAGAGCTGTAAAACTAACAGTCAAATAATAAAGGTATAAAACAGCTGTAAAACTAACAGTCAAAGAATAAAGGTATAAAACAGCTGTAAAACTAACAGTCAAATAATAAAGGTATAAAACAGCTGTAAAACTAACAGTCAAAGAATAGGTATAAAACAGTTGTAAAACTAACAGTCAAAGAATAGGTATAAAACAGTTGTAAAACTAACAGTCAAAGAATAGGCATAAAACAGTTGTAAAACTAACAGTCAAAGAATAGGTATAAAACAGCTGTAAAACTAACAGTCAAAGATTAAAGGTATAAAACAGCTGTAAAACTAACTGTCAAAGAATAAAGGTATAAAACAGCTGTAAAACTAACAGTCAAAGATTAAAGGTATAAAACAGTTGTAAAATTAACTGTCAAAGAATAAAGGTATAAAACAGCTGTAAAACTAACAGTCAAAGAATAAAGGTATAAAACAGCTGTAAAACTAACAGTCAAAGATTAAAGGTATAAAACAGCTGTAAAACTAACAGTCAAAGATTAAAGGTATAAAACAGTTGTAAAATTAACTGTCAAAGAATAAAGGTATAAAACAGCTGTAAAACTAACAGTCAAAGAATAAAGGTATAAAACAGCTGTAAAACTAACAGTCAAAGATTAAAGGTATAAAACAGTTGTAAAACTAACTGTCAAATAATAAAGGTACAAAACAGCTGTAAAACTAACTGCTCAAGAATAAAGGTAAAAAAACAGAGATATTGACTGGCTTCTACTGGCTTATTTTGCAACCTACACCTCTAGGTGCCAACATTAATATGGTGGAAGAAAGTATTGGTCAGCTGGTGACATCTCCATACACAGCTTGCCAAGTGTGGTACTTTCCACAAAAGCCTTCTCTGTTCACATGTTTGGTATCATTGTATGTCAAGCAGTCATTTTGCCTGTGCCACAGTCATACTGCCAATCAACCACTAATATCTTCAGTAATAAAGAAAAGACGATGGTCATACGTTGGACATGTGATGAGAAGAGATAATAATCGAATAGCAAAGCAAGCCCTCATATGGGAAACAACAGGTAAAAGAAAAAGAGGAAGACCCAGGGAGACACTGAGAAGAACATTGATGAGAGAGGCAAGAGCAGCAAGAATCGGCTCCCTCAATGAGATAGAACTGCTTGCACAGAACAGAGACAGATGGCGAGATTTGATAAAATATCTTGAAAAGAAAACTGCTAGAACAAAAATTCATATAGGAGAAGGTGTATCTTGGTCTACGCACTATGGGCCGGTTACGGCTGGAAAGGTCAATAGATAGATAGACAGTCATACTCATCAAAAGTTCCTATCATTAGTGTGTTGAAAAGATGATAGATACTTCAACCTGTTATTGCCAGTTTGGATTCTAAATATTGTTACTTGTTCTTTTTTTATTGAGTTGGTGATAGGTATTATTTTTCTGGTAGCCCTGGAGTTCTGTATTCTATATATTCATATATTTGTTCCTGACAAACCTATTTGATTCCTCATAGGTTGTACTTGTATCTGGATGGTATTGTTTGCTACCCTCCTTTGGCTAATTCTCTGCCTTATTATTTCCAAGAATATTGCAATGAGATGGAATCTCATCATCATCATTGTGTGCCATCTCCGCAACGAAGGTTGGCTACCATGGATCACAATTCTACTCTGTTTCTTGCTTTGATGGTGCAGGTAGTCATAGATTGACTTGTCCATCTTTTGATGTTACTCGTCCATGTTAGTCTTGGTCTGCCTCTGCCTCTTTTACCTTGTATTTTTCCTTCCAATATTACTTTTAGTAGGCTGTTGTGTCTTTTAACATGCCCAAAAAATTTCATTTGTCTTGTCTTAATTGTATTTAGTAGTTCTCTTTTTATTTTCAGTTGTTTTAAAACTTTATTGTTTGTTATCTTTTGTTTCCATCCAATTCTACCTATTCTTCTATAAATCCACATTTCAAAGGCTTCAATTTTCTGTTCTGTTTTCTTGTCTAATGTCCATGTTTCTGCACCATACAGGAATATTGAGAAGATGTAACATTTTGCCATTCTTAGTTTCAGCCCTGCTGATATTTGTTTTGTTGTTAGTATATTTTTCATAGCATTAAAATTACTTTTTGCCATACCTATTCTTTTGTTTATTTCAGTTTTGCATTTTCCATCATTGGTTATAGTATGTCCCAGGTAGTTGTAACTCTGGACTGTCTCCAGATGTATTCCCTCAACTGTGATATTTAATAGTAGGTCTTGAGAATTTTCTTTGTTTATGATCATAGTTTTAGTCTTTTTGATATTCATTTCTAGTCCATATTTTTTGCTTGTTATGATGTTCGATGGAATCTATTGAATCACATTTCTTCTATAGCTCTGGCACAGCTAGTAGAGTTTCACTCTTAAATCAATATTTATTTAACAATGGGAAAAATGTTAGTCTCTTTTTAAATGGGGTACCAAACCATGAGCAGGAAGAATCTATTATCTATATATATACAGGTGTATATGTAAATATATTTCCTCCTTCCCCAACTTTATATAACATAAATTTATGTTGATCCTTTGATGAGAACAAACAAAGCAATCAGTGTCCAATAAACATTGATGGGCAATAATAAAATGTATTTATCTAGTTCTTGGGGAGCACAAGCTTAGCAACCTGCTTCACCTCTCGGTCAGTGCCAAAACAGACCAGCTAACATGGTGAGGGTTACTGGAGTTCAAACAGTGCTTGGGTTTGTTGATATAGAAGATCTAGAATTGCAGTATTTCTGGGATGAAGGGGCTCCAACTTCTCCAGCAGAAGCCAGGAAAGCCATAGTAACTACAATATCAATTTCCACAGTCTGAAAGCCCTTGGCTTACATAAATTTCCAGTCTAAAAACATCAAATTCTAGATTTTAAGAGCATCAAATTCCAGAGTTTAAGAACATCAAATTCCAGAGTTTAAGAACATCAAATTCCAGGGTCTAAGAGCATCGATTTCCAGAGTCTAAAAAAACCAACTTGCAGAATCTAAGAGCCAATGTTTATCTTGTGCAATTTAAACATTGTCAAAATCTACATTGTTTAGTCTATGGCCATTCTTCACCAGGTACTACAAGTATAGCCAACAGCATACATCTCTACCTACACTACTTTCTGTCAGATCTTTCATCCACCTATCTCTTATCTTCCCTATGAAATGCACTGTCTAGCATTTACATAGTCACCTGGAGATATATTATAATTTTATGGATTTCATAAGGTCCTTTTTTTGTGTACACTCTGTTCTCTGTAAGTAACAGATTATACATAGATCTACATCTTCAAATAATTGTTCATTTGGAAAGAATACATCTCATAAGAGATTAATCTAAATGAATACATGTCGAGCTTTATACGAAGAAGGTGTTGGAAATATATGTATTTCATGTGCTGAGAATGAATGAAGAAAGGCTTCACTATGGGGTATTTGTGGAAACCATCAGGTAAAAGAAAACAAGGCAGACCAACCAAGAGAATCACTAAACAGAACAATTACTAAGGAAGGCTCAACCTTGGACTAAGAAAGAACCAAGACCTACAAGAACTAGCAGCTAATCATCAATCGTGGAGGACTATGACTTCCACCCTGATAGCCATCTTCAGCCTGAGAGGAAAATGGATGATTGAATGTAAATAATTGTTCACAAACTGGTCACGTTTTAGTTCTCAAATCCACAGAGTTTAAATTCTGAAGCTAGTACTATTAACATATTTTTTTCTGTTCTTTTTTGTGTATGTATCAGTTCTATTTTAAATACCTGTGGTATTTGTTTGTTTATAATTTATCTAAGAGATGATAAAAGTATTACAGTGATATTACAGCATTCTATGATAGCAGTCTATCATCATTCAGTGTTGGAAGTACATTTACATGCTTGGTGTTTCCTGTAGTGTTAAGAAACAGGCAGGTCAGTATGTTACAAGATATTGACAAATTGTGTGCGTAGACTTACCTTACGAGAAACCGGCCCTGGTGTTTGTTTATTGGCTTCAGCTTGAATGTTCTGGAACTTTGCCAACATTTTCTTGGCTGTGTCCTTCTTGGGCATTCCTTCAGTCCAGTCAGAGTCTGCTTCCCTCAAGACATCACTGCGTTGCTGAGGGGTTGACTCAAACACGGTGGGCTCATTCAGAGGTTGGTACTGGCCTGGTAGATCTGATGGGTGGACTGATCCATTGTCTAGCTGGTCGTTGCCACTGGGTGAAAGAGGTGTACGTGGAGATCTGGGAACAGTGAGAAAAAGGGGAAATGGTCATTTCATGTTTTGATAACAGTGAACTGATTATAAGGCATATGTTTAACAAAGCAGCTATAGGAGCCAAGGTAAGAATAGTGACACTGTGACCTTCCAGGCATGTCGTAAGAGGTGACTAAGGAGATTGATCGATGGCTTGACAAGCTGTCATTGTAAAAAGTATTGTTATGGAAAGAGCGCCATATATTTTAGAGCAGTGATCTCTGCAATATGTGCCAATTTGGCACGCAAGGTTTCTGTTTTTGAGATTGTGGTTCTGCCCTATGTGCAGTCTTCGGCTCAAAAGGACAATAAATAGATAGATAGATATAGGAGCCATCAGCATACATAAAGTAAAAAAAAAAAAAAAAAAAAGTTAAGAGCCTCTTCAATTATAGGGAATATGGTGTTAGTGGCCATAATTTGTACAGACCTTCGACACATGATTTGTGGAGTAATGTGGTAGGAATTACGCCTGTACATCTTTACCTTCCCAGAAAAAATCCAGTACCCATTTTAGGCTGGGTGAACCCGGAAGCCCTTTGTAGTCCAGTTCACTAACCACTGAGCTATCATGGCTCTCATCAGCATACATATTTAGCACTAAAAGCAGAGAGGAACTAATCATCTATATGTCTGCCCAGAGTGTTAGAAGTCTGTTATTTCATTTGGTAATTAGTTATTAATATTACCACATCTTAAGTTCCTTCTGGAACACTTCCCACAATTTTATGCCATTCTTTCAGTGCAAAATTAATCTCATTGATTCTATTCATATCTTTATTAATCTCTTTAATTATATTCATGTCTTTATTTTGTAGAGATGAGGTTTTACATATGAATGTTAAGAATACCATGGACAGCTAAGAAGAGTAATGAAAACGTTCTGAAAGAGGCCAAAGCAAAAAGAGAGCTAATTTCCAATATTAGGAAGAAACAATCATCATTTTTTTGGCCATGTATGAGAAGAGAACAGCTGGAATATATTGTAACAACTGGGAAAATTGTGGGACGAAGAGATAGAGGCAAGCAAAGAGAAAAGATACCAGACAGTTAAAGAGAATGACTTGGCAGAAGGTATCAGAAATGATAAATAACTGTCGTGATCGAAAGTTATGAAGAGACATGATCACCTAGCATATATGTATGACTTTCTGCACCTTTTTCTTATTAAATAAATCACCATGCACAATTTTATTAAAATATAAATTCTTTGCAGAATTGCAAAAATGGTTCTGCTTATATGTGTGATATCAATCAAATCACACAAGGCTTATGTTTGAAATGGTATCTAAACATACTGAGGCCAACCAGTCATGCTACACAGATACATGTATCAATAAAAACATAGTTTTAATTTTCTAGTTTAACCGAGAAGACATAGCCTAAAGTTGAATGGATCATGACTCATGAAGAAGGCGAAAAACCCTGTCAACCAGTCATACCTGGAAGGGGGGAGCAATGTCATGTAAGGCTTCTTTCCATTTGCAAGACTTTTTTAGTCTGTTGTTTGCTATTAAAGAAGATGGTATGTATGTTGTTGTTGCCTACTCTTCTAACATGTCCCCGCCACTTTAATCTTTGGCCCTGAGTGTTGCCATAATGAATGGAAACCTCTATTACTGCTAGACAGTCTAGTTGGTTACTTTATTCTGCTATTTGATATCTGTTATTGATTGAAGGCAGAACAAACAGAAAATGCTTAGTTTTCACTCATACTGTGAATAGGTTGTCCAAGTTTCAGATCCATGCAAGAGTGCACTACGTGTATATATTTGGCATGTTAGGACCTTTGTCTTTAATGTTAATTTTCCTTAAACAATTGTTTACAAATGTTTGGAATTTTCGTTTAGTTGTATTATGTACCATCTATGTCTCTGAGCCATACAAGAGGACTATTTTTACATTTCTATTAAATAGTCTTATCTTTGATAAACATACAAGCATAATGGAAATCCTTACCATATTTACTCAACTCTTTCAGGACTATTATCCGACACCTCGGTTAGATAAAAAATGTCTAACCATTATCCGAAATTCGGTTCTGACGAGTGTAGCTTAATATTTGTTTTGTTTTCACTGATTTTTGGTTTTTATTTTAACCAATACTAGATTTCCAGAAGTAGGAGAGTTCTCACTTCCTGTTAAACTGAGTGTTTACAGAGTTTGAATGTTAGAAAATTGTTAATTTATATTCATTGTTTTTTCCTCAATTTCTGTCACATAATGGCCATGCCCACTGCTGGTACTTCTTGCAGTCGACCAAAATGATATTGTGCAGAATAAGCTAGGTCTATGTTCCTTCGAAATCTTGTTATTGAGTGATTCAGAAATAGAGTATTCATAGTATTTAGACTCGGACAATAATTCTATTGTTGTGATAATGGGTCGCAATATTAGTAATCATCATCATCAAGTACCGGGCCTGCTGGCGTAGGTGATCATGTCTTTCCACAATTTTCAATCTCGGCAGCTATTTATCATTTCTGTTGTTGACCTTCTGCCAAGCCATTCTCTTAAGCGGTCTGTTATTTTTTCTCTTTGTCTATCTCTTCGTCCCTCAGTTTTTCCAGTTGTTACAATATATTCCAGTTGTTCTCTTCTCATTACATGGCCAAAATGATGATTGTTTCTTCCTAATATTGGAAATTAGCTCGTTTTTTGCTTTGACATCTCTCAGAACATCTTCATTACTCTTCTTAGCTGCCCATGGTACTCTCAACATTCTTCTGAAAAACCATATTTCTACAGACTCCAGTGATTTTCTTGTCTGTTGTCCTATTGTCCTATTGTCCATGATTCGCATCCATATGTTAAGACTGGCTCTACGTAATGTTTAAGAACTCTTTTTCTTGTTTCTATTGTCAAAAATGGATTGCATAGTATCTTCTTAATTTTTTGGAAAGCTGCTTTTGCCTGAGTTTTTTTTTTTTTTTTGGCTCGACAAATTTTTACAAAAGAGCACATTATAAGTGATTTGCAGGCTGGTGATAGTGTTATAAGAGATTTGTAAAAATATAGGATAAAGATGAAAAAAAATCAGGGATTTTAATTATTGGCATTATATCAGGATTCTAGTTAAAACTGGTCTCGTTATAAATGAATTCTACAGTACTGTGTGACAGCAAAATTCCAACTTCTGGCTTTCTTGTGGTGCATCCTGTTTGTTTTTTTTCTTCTCCCACTAGCAACAGATGTGTGATAATTGCCAGTATTGTTTAACATTGATCTGTTCAGATGAAAGTTTTAATGAAAAAAAAGTTCACCAAGAATAAGTAAAATGTGATTTAAAACCCAAAATGTTACCCTGTGGATAGTTTGAGAGACTGATGCTGCAGAAAGCACTAAATAATCTATTAAATGTACAGATAATGTATTTAACATCTTGAGCCTTTCAAATACAAAGTATTTGTAACAATTTATATATATAAATAAAGAAAAATATTTATATGTATATATATGCAAAATAAATTTTAAAGCAGATCAAATCTATTATGTGACAATTTGTATGTTGCCTAATACAAAATAAATATAAATATTAAAAATAAAATCATCATCATCAAGTACCTGGCCTGCTGGCGTAGGTGATCATGCCTCTCCACAACTTTTGATCTCAACAGTTATTTATCATTTCTGTTGTTGACCTGCCAAGCCATTCTCTTAAGCTGTCTGGTTTTTTTTCTCTTTGCTTTCCTCTATCTCTTCGTCCCTCAATTTTTCCAGTTGTTACAATATATTCCAGTTGTTCTCTTCTCATTACATGACCAAAAAATGATTATTGTATCTTCCTAATATTGGAAATTAGCTCTCTTTTTGCTTTTACCTCTCTCAGAACATCTTCATTACTCTTCTTAGCTGTCCATGGTATTCTCAACATTCTTCTGTAAAACCACATTGTACAGACTCCAGTGATTTTCTTGTTTACTGTCATATTGTCCATGATTCACATCCATATGTTAAGACTGGCTCTACATAACATTTAAGAACTCTTTTTCTTGTTTCTATTGTCAAAAATGGATTTCACTGTATCTTCCTCATTTTTTTGGAAAGCTGCTTTTGCCTGAGCCATTCTGCATCTCACCTCTTTTGTACATCTGTCTGAGGTTAACAAAGTTCCCACATATATTTAAATTCATTTACCTGTTTTAATATTGTTCCACTTGTCTTTATTTTGCACTGAGGTAATGTATTTTTCTTTGTTGTTACCATTACCTCTGTCTTTTTGCTATTAAGACTGAGTCCTTTATTTTTGCTTTCTTTCACTATAATGTCCAACATTTCTTGCAACTCATTTTCACTCTTAGCGATTAAGACTGTATCATCAGCATACCTTAGATTATTTATATTATGACCTCCAATTGTTATTCCAGGCATGCCCCTTATGGATCTTAAAATAATCTCACTATAAATATTAAACAAATCTGGTGACAGCACACAAACTTGTCTAACACCCTGTTTTATTTCTTGAAACATTCCCAATTGGTTTCTAGTTCTTATGCCGCTGTTTGTTACCAGTACATGTTCTTTATTATTCTTAGATCTTTCTATCTATCTATTGACCTTTCGAGCCGTAACCGGCCCATAGGGCGTAGACCAAGATACACCTTCTCCTATATGAATTTTTGTTCTAGCAGTTTTCTTTTAAAGATATTTTATCAAATCTCGCCATCTGTCTCTGTTCTGTGCAAGCAGTTCTATCTCATTGAGGGAGCCGATTCCTGCTGCTCTTGCCTCTCTCATCAATGTTCTTCTCAGTGTCTCCCTGGGTCTTCCTCTTTTTCTTTTACCTGTTGTTTCCCATATGAGGGCTTGCTTTGCTATTCGATTATTATCTCTTCTCATCACATGTCCAACGTATGACCATCGTCTTTTCTTTATTACTGAAGATATTAGTGGTTGATTGGCGATTTCTCTAATTTCCTCGTTTGTTTTGAATTCGTTCCATTCTATACGAATGAGATCTTAGATCTTTGCTGTCTATGTTTATGCTTTCTAAAATTTTGATTATTTCTTGGTGCTTTACTTTGTCATAATAATAAGTAATAGTCCCTGGACATGCGGGAGTACGGGGAAATGAAAGGGCGGACAGGTTGGCTAGCTGCGCTGTCGTTGAGGATGGGCAACCGATGGATCGGGCGGACATCATCAATGCCCTCCGAGATGTGGGAAGAGCATATGACTTCGACAAACACAGATCCACGTCACTTCTTCGGATGATGGAAATGGGAGTTAAGTTGGGCACAGCCAGAAATGAGACACTTAGTGGCCGTGTAAGAAGACTTATCAACCAACATAGAACTGGAGTCGTCAGTCGCTGGACACTGAGGGAATTGCTGAGGAGGGGATCTGAGCACCTATTGACATGTTCGAAGTGCAATGATGATGACCCGCAAATAACTCAATAATAGTAATAGTCATGCTAAAAGGCCAAGACGATCTGGCTTAGGTTTAGCTAGTGGATGCCTCTATTCTAGCACTATCAGTGCCTCAGAGGAATCAAGTGGTAGTGATTCTGATAAAAAAACTGGTACATCAGGGACGTATCACACAAAATAAGTCCAGTTGTGTAAATAAAAATAATTAACTTGACTTGTAAATAATATTGTTGTGACGTCACATAAATTTGTCATATTTTCATTCTGGGATAATTTACAAAAATGTACATAATTTCATTATCTGTGGACATAAATTAATCAAATAAATTGTATTTTGGAGGAATTTGGATTACGTTGTGTAATATTTCAAGACAAATGGATAGCAACACTTATAAACATGGAAAAAGGTAAGTGAATTACAATATTTTGAATTAAAAATGACCTACCTTGAATATTTTATATTTAAAAAAATATATTTATTCCTACAAATAATCACATATCATAAATATATTGCTATTTTCATTTTCTGTATCCATTTTCCTTTCCAGTGATGTATAACACATACCACATTTATCTAAATTATTGTGTGAAGTAGTCAAATGAAAAAGGTATATGGTGCAATTTTTTGAAACAGGAAAATTAATCTGGTCCAAAACCTAAAATAACGTGTTTCCTCTTCTGGTACTGAAAGAATTAATAAATTATATTATTAAATATATTTAAATATATATTATATCATAATATTAATATAATTAAATGTGTCATCGTAATGTATGTTCTTTCCTAATTTAATGATAAAGTATGTATGCCATTATAATATTTATTTCTACTTTTAAGTATGCATGGAAGAAAAACAACTCACTCGAAAAAAAAATGCTTCAGAAAAATCCCTTAAGATACTTTGGATAATGAAAAAGAGCAATAAAGACTTATTAAAAGATTTAAACATTAAAAAAGAACTGGCTTATAAACACCCATTCTAAGGAGGAAATTAAAATACTATAGCCACATCAAAATACAGAGCAGGTTGGAAAGGACAATAATGGAAAGCATGGTTCCATGGCTATGCATCAGTGGCAGACCAAGAAGAAGATGGTTTCATGACATCAAGTAGACCTTGAACATGACAAGAGAAGAAGTGGGAGATCAGGCTAGAGACAGACTCTTTCAGACAGGCTGTAGTGAATGCAATGTTCTACAAAGAATATGAAACGTGATGATGACTTTAAAATATACTTCTGGACATTTAACTTAAGACATGATAGTCATTGTGATCAAGAATGCCCATGCCTTTACTTACTTCCTCTGTTCTGCTATTCTTGGTTCCTCCCTTGGTGGTGTGAACTCTTTCTGACGTCCTGATGATCCTGGAGACTTAACTTTTGAGCCCTCAGACTCCAACTGCTTCCACTTGCTCACCAAATTTTTGGCAGCGCCCCTCTCTGGAAGCTCCACTTCATGCTTTGGAGGTTCATCCCCCCTGACAACATCATCTCTTTTCAGCGGCTGGTTCTCGATGATGCCTGATTCAGCTGGCCTGTTGTATTCTGCATGGAATTGTTTTGGCTGGTTCTCAAACACCCCAGAGTCTCCTGGAGGTGGAGTGAACTCTTTTTTGGATCTAAAGTTGCCAGGAGTTTTGCTTTCTGTCTCAAGTTGACGGAATTTTTGAGCAATGTTCTTGGCAGTCCCTCTTTCGGGAAGGGCTTCCTCCAGCTGGTCACCTGAGTGGACAACATCAGATTTGTAATCTGGAGTACTTTCAACTACTCCAGACTGATGAAACCTCTCATCTTCCCTTGGAGGTGTAAACTCTTTTCTTCTTCCAGGCGACAGTGGTGGTGATTTAACAGTGGTTTCCAGCTCTTTAAATTTGGCAGCCACATTTCTGGTATAACCTCTCTCTGGAACAATCTCCTCTGCCTGTCAAAAAAGATAACAACAGGTAACTGAATTGATAGGGTATATGCTAGGGTAATTATTCAACATTATGTGAATATAAATAATGATAAAAGATCACAGTGCTCTTATGAAGTTTGTAGCAATAACTGCAAGAACAGATGGGACATGGAAATCTGAAATAATGAGGAAAGTTCAAAATGTTTTAAGGAAGATGGTTTCTTTTTCTTCTTCAGCAATCACCTGATAAGTTGGTGTAGATGAAGTAGCTAGTTTATTAAGCTGCAATATTAGTGTCTTTTGGCCCAATCGTCCATCTTTGGCATGGCTAGACTTTTAACTGCTTTACAATTTTTTTCAGGCAGTGACCATTTTGGTCTAACCTCATTGATTTTTAACAGCCAAACGTTCTTTAGCATGCACAGACACAGAATGTAAATGGGACCTTCTGTTTTTTCTCCATTATCCACATCCAAATTGGTCAGCTAGAAGAATCAGTAGAATTGGATGGAAGGAAAAGAAAACAAACGATGAAGTCTTAAAACAACTAAAAATGAAAAGAGAACTACTAAGCACAATTCAAACAAGACAAATGTGATTTTTGGGTCATGTTAAAAGACACAACAGCCTAATAAAGTAATCCTGGAGAGGAAAATACAAGATAAAAGAGGCAGAGGCAGACCAAGACTAACATGGACGAGTAACATCAAAAGATGGACAAATCAGCCTATGACAACCTGCACCATCAAAACAAGAGACAGAGCAGAATGGCGCTCCATGGTAGCCAACTTTCGTTGCGGAGACGGCACTCAATGATGATGATGAATTGGTCAGCAGCCAAGGAAAAGAAGAGCTACAGAGAAAGTGGTCAAAATAGTTTTATGGATGTGAATTGACCGACAATATGAGAAATCACATACTATAATAGAGATGTCTTTTCTAGAAGAATATATGTTCAGAAAAAACATAAAAACAAAATAGTATCACAAAATTGTATTACCACAAAACAGTATCAAAAGAACACATTTTTTAAGGTATCCTTTACGCCTTGCTAGGGATATTAATATTGTGTTATTGACCATATTTTTCTTTGACCACTGCACATTTTTGGATGATGCAGTTGGTATCACACCACCCACCCCCTTTACTTTCCAGAAAAATCTCTGGTACCCAATTTTAGAGGCTGGATGAGCCCCGGAGCCTTGTCGGTCTGGAAAAAAAGATCCATCACCTATGGGATCAAACCCAGACTGTCCTGATCATTAAGTGAGCACACTAACCACTCAGCCACCGAGGCTCCATCAAAATATTAATAGCACATAAAATACAAATTCAAACAAAATTAAGTGGATATATTTTTATAATAGAATAGAACATTGTGACAATAGGAAGAAATGCAAGAGATGTAGAGGTGGGCAGACAGGAAAGATTTTGGATGAAATGATAAAGTGAAGTCATCATCATCAAGTACTGGGCCTGCTGGCATAGGTGATCATGTCTCTCCACAATTTTTGATCTCGACAGTTATTTATCATTTCTGTTGTTGACCTTCTGCCAAATCATTCCCTTATGCTGTCTGGTATTTTTTCTCTTTGCTTCCCTCTATCTCTTCATTCCTCAATTTTCTCAGTTGTTACAATATATTCCAGTTGTTCTCTTCTCATTACAAAGTGAAGAAAATAGCTTAAAACAACAAAAGGAGAGAAAAACTTTACAAAGTAGGATGTAATGTCTTATTTCTTTCTTATGAAATACATTCCAGTATGAATATCCTGAGGAAACATTAAAGCAGTAGTTCCCAAACTTGTGACACCAGCAGCTCCCATTCTCTGCAGATCATATACCAGTAGTGCCCTCACTAGTGGCAGTTGATTGTCTATGTCAAATAAATTCAGATTCTTGTATTTATTTTTAAGTAGGTTACCTCTTTAGGTACAGAAATAAAGTTCAGTAACAATAAAGATATAAAAGTGGTCTAATGTAGAAAAAAACTTACAGCACACTAATGTTTACAAATTATATTTGAAGAATTCTTCACACACACACAATTAATAATTTCATCTACTCAGAAAACAAATGTCTGCTATAAAATTGTTTTTGTTGTTACTTCTTGAATATTTCGCTAAAGTCTTGGAATTTGATTTAGTGTGCAGAATGTAAGGAAAAGAAAGCACTACCCCAATTGTATAAAAGCCTGTGCATGTATTCACTCTGGGAACCGCGATACCTTAGTGGTTAGTAACCTAGACTACAAAGGACAAGAGATCGACAGCTTCCTGGTTCACCCAACCTTAAATGGGTACCAGATTTTTTAAATGGGAAAGTAAAGCGGCACGGGTGTAATACCGACCACATTACTCCGAAATTCATGTGCCGAAAGTCTGTAAAAATTATGGTCACTACCACAATATTCCCTATACGCCACTTGGTGTGACAGGGAGGGCATTTAACTTTATTTTTACTTTGTATTCACGTTGTATTAATTAATTTACTGGACTCCCTGATAAGATGATAAATGATGATAGATTTAACACCATTCTGTAGAAACTCATTTATGTACTAAGTAATATTAAACCTTAAAGATATTATTATCCTTATCCTTATTAAGGATATCAAAGTTGAAGGAATAGACCTGGAGACAGATCAGAGATACAACTATGTTGGACTAACTATAACCAGTGATGGAAAATGTACAACTGAAATAAATAAAAGAATAGGAGTGGCAAAAAGTAATTTTAATCCCATGAAAAATAATACTAACATCAAAATAAAATAACACTAGGGCTAAAACTAAGAAATGTAAAATGTTATATCTTCTCAACATTCCTGTCTGGTACAGTAACATGGACATTAGACAAGAAAACAGAACAGAAAATTGAAGCTTTTGAAATGTGAATTTATAGAAGAATAGGTAGAATTGGATGGAATGAAATTAAAACAAACGATGAAGTTTTAAAACAACTAAAATGAAAACAGAACTACTAAACACAATTCAAACAAGACAAATGAAATTTTTGGGGCATGTTAGAAGCTTCTAACATACCATTTTTTGGTATTTTTTAATTTTTCCTACTAAAACTAATCTTGGAAGGGAAAATACAAGGTAAAAGAGATAGACAAAGACTAACACTGATGAGTAACATCAAAAGATGGACAAGTCAGTCTATGACAAGCTGCACCATCAAAGCAACAGACAGAGAGGAACGACACTCCATGGTAGCCAATCTTTGATGCGGAGACGGCACTCAATGATGAATATTAAGTTTATGTTTTATGTTTTTTTTATATGATTTCTAACAGCTGAGTAGGTACACAATGATATGCTTTGCCGTGTTAAAGTTTAGAGCTGCGGCCCACACTTAGGAAATTACTGCATTAAAGGATAAGGATGTTGGACAGCGATTGGGCTAACATGGTCTGCACCTTAAAGCTGACCACTGTGAACAAGAAGTGACGCTTACTTCACCTCTCTACAATACAATGACTTGACTTTTAATTGCACCTTGCAACAACTCGTGGAGCAAAGGGCTGCCAGCAGACCTGGTTCTGTATTATCTTCTTCAACTAAACCCACGTCCATCCAGCAGCCTTTGTTTCTGTCTCTAAGGTTCTTCTCCATGCCTCCTTGGGCCTTTAAATTTCTTCTTCTACCTTTTTAGCTCCCTGTGGAGCATAGGTCTTCAACAAACACTTTCCAAGTTGTTCTGTTTTTTGCCATTCTTTTAAGATCATTCCATGTCTTCCCCATCATCTTCATCTCTGCTTCTATCTGTCTTCTCCAAGAATTCTTTGGTCTTCCTCTTTGTCTTTTCCCCTGGGGATTCCAAAAAAGGGCCTGTTGTGTAATACTCTCAGTTGGCTTCCGTAGTGTGTGTCCTATCCATCGCCATCGTCTTCGCTGTATCTCTTTATCCACTGGTATTTGACTGGTACTTCCATAATTCTATATTAGTGATTCTGTCCTGCCATTTCCATCCTTTTATTCTGCTTATGCATCCATTAATGAAAGTCTGTATCTTCATGATTGTCAATTTTGTTGTTCTCCATGTTTCACAGCCATATAATAGGACCGACTTAACATTTGAATTGAAAATTTTTATTTTTGTATGTAACCTAATTTCTTTGGATTTCCATGTTTCCAAATGCAACGAAAGCTCCTCTTGCTTTTGATATCCTTATTTTGATATCATTGTCCGTTCCTCCCTCTTTATCTATATTACTACCCAGATATATGTAAGACTGTACGTCTAGTACAGGTATTTCTCCTAATTTAAACTTACTTAGTTTATTAAGGATTCCAGTTCATTGACTATCTAGCAATATTGTTTGCTGGTCTTCACACTGTGTGGCCAATCCATCCATATTTCCATATTCTTGATCTTTGTTCCTAATGGTATCTTGGCAATTCTTTCTTTCCCAAATGTTTTTATTTGTAATTTTTATTTGGCTCAGTACAACAGAAACAGACTACCTAGTTTGGCTAAGCAAGCAACGAATATAAAAAAAAAGGCAAGCAAACCATACAGTCTCTCCAAATAAATGTTATTCTTAAATTGGATGTACTGAAACTGTAAGGTGTGATTTCATAATTTGCTGTAAAACATGACACAATATCAATTATTCCCTCTTATGCATTTTCAGAGTGGACCCCCCAAAAAAATGGAGCAATCTTCAAATGAACATAGAAGGTGAAGCTGATAGATGAGTTTTTGACACCATGTATGTCTTAACTTACCACAGTGTCAGAAGTAATAACATCTGGATTCCTTTGTGGTTGATTTTCAAAAACACCAGCATCCACTCTAGTCTCAAAATCTTCCAAGTGGGGGCCTCGAGGTTCACTCACATATTCTACACGTCCAGTTCGATCTGGGGTAATCTCCCGTTTGCCTCTGGTAGATGGGGAGGCAGTGTCAGAGCTGATCTGGCGGAATTTATCAGCCAAATTCCTGGCTGTACCTTTCTCTGGTAACTCTTCCTTAACTTCCTCTCCAGACCGGACAACATCTGGATTCACAACTGGCTCACTCTCAAAAACACCTGAGTCTGCCCTCACTTCATATTGTTCCAGAAGTGCTCTTGGCTCAGAAGGTGCTGTTGATTTATTTTGTAATTCTTTAAATTTTGCAGCTGTGTTTTTAGCAAAGCCTGACTCAATCCTGGTTTCTTCAATAGGTGTGTTGGAAGTAATGACATCTGTCTTCACCACTGGCTGACTCTCAAAAACGCCAGAGTCTGGTTTGCCCTCATATCTCTCAACAAAGCCTCTTGGCTCAGACACATATTCACCTCCAGCTCCATGAACTGGTGGTGTTATCTCTCGCTTGCTTCGGGTCGGTGCTGCAGCTTCTTGTTGTGCTAACAAGAACTTATCCCGCAGACTGTGAGCTGTACCAGATGCTGGCAGGCCAGTAGTTCTATCTAATTCAGTCTCCCTTGCAATATTCGCATCATGTTGAGCTGGCTTGTTTTCATATACTCCTTCTTCTTCTTCTTCTTCATCCTGCTGACTGGTTGAGTACTGTTGGCTTTCATATCCTGCAGATGGTACCTCTCTCTGCTGGCCCAATGGAGCTGGAGTAGGCTCAGCCCTAACAGATGGTACTTCACTATAATGCGTCTGAGAAAAGACACATGTAAAATCTGGTCATGTTTACATAAAAATTGAGTATCCAATTCAATTAAAATGTTAAATACAGAGGGGCCAAAACATTTGTATACATTTTGATAGATGTTATCTAAGGAACCTATTTTTTTTAAAAGGTTGAATGGATATAGCTGTTCTCTCACAAGATGTCATTATTCATATGAGTGCTAGATCACCACAAAACCAATAATTTTAGTATATTTTTCTTTTTTAAAGTGTGTCCACAACTGTTCAGCCCCCCCCCTCCCATATTTGAACATTAAATTGTGTGCCCTTATTTAAGGATTAAAAGTCTGTAAATTTTCAACATTCTAGTACCACCTATTGAAGATTCTAATATCACCCATTCCACACTCTAGCATCACATATTGAACATTCCAGTATCACCTATTTAACACTCTAGTATAGTACCGCCTTTTCAACATCCTAAGAAAGGAACCACTGATAAATGTGACTATGTAATAGCAATAATTACTGCTGCAAACTACCACAGAGGTAACAAAGATATGATGAACAGCAGTCGCCCTTGTAACCACTGCTGAAAACACTGTATTAAAATTTCACCAACCTTGAACTAACCAACACTTTCTTTGGCCTCATCAAGACTAACATTTAAAATTGTAAGCAGGAAAACAGCAGATGAAGAAGATGTTAGCTAATATTTTAGACCTTATATTTTTATTTTTGAAATATAATGGTTACATCCCCTTTGCATGACAACTTTGATCAGACGTAGTACATTAGCATCTTGTTTGTTGTTGTTTGTGCTCACCTGATGACTTAAGGAATACACCTTTATTTACCATCCACCCTTAAAAGGAAGTTAATTATAAATTGAATTGGACTACTAAGGGTAAAATGTCGGATTGAATCCAGATCAGCGGTTACTAGTTCATCCAGTTTAAAATGGGAACTGAGTTTTTCTGAGATAGCAGGCAGCCTGGTGTGATACTGACCACGTCACCCATAAAATGTGCAGTTGGTTATTGGCAAATATGAGCACTTATTATTTCCCATAAGCCTAGCATTAGGGGTGGAAAGAACCCCTTTTTTAACTACAAATTAATATGTTTCGGAAAACCCAGGCTCATGACGATTGTTTGTAAAGTAAAACAGTTTCAAAGTCTATTGAAATGAATAAATTGAAACAAGGCACCTGGCAGCAACAAAGTGGAAGCTGTCAGCAACTGACTGCTAGTGGCTTGCACCAGGATCATTCTGCCAGTACAATCCAGACCCTACTCCACCTTGTCACAGTACTTCTAGAAAGACTAACCAGTCCAGTCTGGCCAAGGAAATAGGGATCGAAGAGGAAAGGCAACCTGGTACTAAAAAAAAAAAAGAAGAAAAAGAAACCTTGGTGGCTAAGTGGTCAGTATGCTCGCTTCCTGACCAGAAGGGTCTGGGTTTGATCCCCAGTAGTGGCAGAATTTTTTTTCAGACTAACAAGGATCCAGGGTTCACCCAGCCTCTAAAAATGGATACCAGAAATTTTTCTGGGAAGTAAAGGTGGCCTGACGTGATACTGACCACATCACCCAAAAATGTGCTGTTGTCATAGAAAAATATGGTCACTAACACCATATTCCCCATTCACCTAGAAAGGTGTGGAGAGAATCTTTTTTATTACTCAGAAATGCTATGCTGAAGTCGGACGTGTTGGGCTGAAAGGCACATATATCACGTGTCTACTGCAAACCACAACACAATGCATCTACACTCATTTAATATCCTTTTAAAGATGGATGACGATGAGGACAATTAATTCCTTTAGTAGTCATTGGGTGAATGCCAGAAAGAACAAAATCAATAAACTCTTAATTTAGATCTCATCATTTAGCTTGTCCCTGTTGGAACCTGGCTTCTTTGACAGTTACTGCGAAGTTTTCTTTATTCTGTATGAGAAGTCCACCATCTGCAGCAATCAATCCCAGCTCACCTGTGATATCTTGCATCTTCTACTGGGTCTTCTTCTCTCTTATTTACCTGGAACCATCCAAAAATGGGGACTCAAAATTCCTGGCTCAGACTGATTTATGACCAGATAGACTGGACATGTTAAAATATCCAGGATGTTTGGCAACCATATAGCGTTATTCCCTGTGTTTCATGAGACACAAATGGTTTGTTGATGTTTGTTGATGACCATTTCCCTGGTCACAGCTAAAAAAAATTTCCAGCAGCAAAGGAAACAAAGTAAACACTCATGGGTAGCTGAAAGTGGTAATTAGGAAGGTACACGGAGGGGACTATTGTTTGAATACAGAAAAATGTCAAATTGTTGAGAAATTAGAGTTTTGATGTGGTAAATTTAACTTCGGTATTGCAATCCAGGGTTAATTACTTTTATTAAACATTTTATTTCACATATTTTAATTTCCCTCTTACTGTAACGCTTATAATTATGAGGTCAAATGTGCTACTTTCTTCTAAGTTTAACTATTTCTATTCTTGCTCTTAAATTAATGTTTCACACATCCTACCATAGCTGACAGCAAGAAGTTAATTCTGTACTTGTCTGTTCAGCATAACCAATTCAAATATTAATAAACAGTTACATCTACTATAGGAAGAGAAGATGGGTATGTGTTGACTACGTGATGAGAATAAATAACCAGACAATCATAAACAGGCCATCAAATGGGAAGCAATAAGAAAAAGAGGCCAACCTTGAGAAAAAACTCTGACAAGAGAAGTAAAGGTAGCAGGCAATAACTTCCTTACTCCCTGAGATTTAGAGCAGGCACTTAGGACAAGGTAAACTATAAGACTTGTGTGATGGAAGAATGTGACACATCAAATCCTGGTAAGCAGTCTAGCATGAGGGTACTTGTAAGCTGTAGCTGAGTTAGGGTTCTTGCCTCATGTTCTAGAGAAATACCAGGTTCAATTCAATGCAGAGCAATATACATTTTTTTTCTTAGTAACACCTGATTTAAAAGTCAATGAGATTGAATACCTAGTCCTATTCGAAACAGATGATAAAATGTAAACCCTGTGTGCAAACTGAGCACATTATAGAACATCTGACAGTTGAAATACTTACAGGTGAGACTGTATACTACTACCTGAGTAGAATTTAAAAACAGCATTCTCGCTACCATTGAGATAATATTAAACAACTTTCTGAAAATTGTCCAAGGAATTATCTCTGGTCTTAAAGAGTTTGTGTACTGTACCATTAGCTATCTGTGAAGAGATTGAAGCACTGATGAGTGCTGTCTAAATACAATGATGATGGTCCTACAAAATCGGCACACCTAAGCTACGACCGTAAATCATCTCTGAATGACTTCTCTATCTGTAAAAATGACTGGAAACATCTGGCAAGTGATTGCACATCATGGAGAGCATGTATAAGGAATGATATAACATCATTTGAGCCTGTGCTAAAGCAAAACTTAGAAGAGAAAAGACTCATGAAAAAGGATGGAAAACCCTGTGGATCAGTGGGCCTGACTTGTTCACTCTGTGGCAGCGTGTGTTTGTCAAACATTGGTAAAATTAGCCACCAGAGAAGCTACTCAACAAAAACAAAACCTAAAAAAAATACACCATAGCCTCCACTGGACCATCTGACAAGACGAAAAAGGCCATATATGGTCCTACAAACAACAAGAATATGATGAAGATACTGATTCTATCAAAATCAATTTTATTTACTTTTACTACCTTCCTATGAAACATATTGGTTCAATTCTAACCTAGGAATTACAAAGGGAATAAGTAAAACAAATATAAACAACTTTAAGGATTCATCATGCGCCATACTGGTTGGCGTAGGCAACCATATCCTTCCACAATATTCTATCCACAGTGCATCATATCAATTCTGTTGTAGACTTTTTTCTTTGCCATGACACCAAGTTATCTAGTATCTTCTCTCTTTGTCATCCACAATTTCTCTTTCCTTTTTATTTTGCCAGTTGTAACCAAGTATTCCAACTTTCCTCTTCTCATGAGTGCCAGAAAAATGTTGATTGTTTTTTTCTGATGTATTTTAGGAGCTCCCTTTTTGTGTTGGCCTCTTTGATAATATCCTCCTTGGTCTTTTTAGCTGGCAGGGAAACTTTCAGCATTCTTCTGTAAAATCCCATCTCTGTGGCCTCTAATCGTCTTTTTATCTGTTTGTCTACTGTCCATGATTCACATCCATGGGTCAGAATTGGCTTAATATAGCACCAATGAACTCTCTCTCTCACTTCTATTGATATATAGACTTGTTGCATAAGACGTTTTAGAGATATTATGTACTTATTAAAAATATGTTCCTTTGGTGTCAACATGATGTATGGTTCGCAATCTTTCTCTAATTTTCTCTTCTGTATGGCAGATAATAGGCTTGTTTCAATGTTTTCTTCATTCCTGCTTTGATATTAATTCACCATCTTTCACTATGTCTACATCTTGCATTATTCCTTGTAATATAATATTAGCCAGATTGTAATATCTTGCGACATGCTCATAGCAATACAATTTCCTTTTATTTACTTTTTGCTTGGATCCCAATGTGTCTACCAGCGGCACTGAAGCAGAGAATTTGGCTATCATCAGTGACAGTACACACCACAGCCTTGAAAGTAAAGAAGTTCAGAAACAACGCCTGGTTCAAGGCCAACTCTGCAACTTTTAATCCAGCTATCAAAAAGTGCCAAACAGCCCACTTAGAGTGAGAACCCTCCAAACAATATGAAATTCTATCTATCTATCTATTGACCTTTCGAGCCGTAGCCGGCCCATAGGGCGTAGACCAAGATACTCCCTCTCTTATCTGAATTTTTATTCCAGCAGTTTTCAATTCTTTTAAAGATATTATATCAAATCTTGCCATTTATCTCTGTTCTGTGCAAGCAGCTCTATCTCATTTAGGGAGCCAATTCCTGCTGCTCTTGCCTCTCTCATCAATGTTCTTCTCAGTGTCTCTCTGGGTTTTCCTCTTTTCCTCTTACCTGTTGTTTCCCCACATGAGGGCTTGCTTTGCTATTCGGTTATTATCTCTTCTCATCACAAATATGACATTACTAGCCTATAAATCTGCTAAATTGAACAGTACAGAGACTAGCAAACAGCAATGACTATAGTTATAATTCTTTTAGAACATACTATCATCGACAAAGAGAGAAAATACTAGATGGTCTGGTGTCATGGCATGGAAAACAGTCAACAACAGAACAGATACGATGCACTGTAGATAGAAGATTGTAGAGGGACA
This sequence comes from Megaustenia siamemsis, assembly GCA_032433765.1. Lineage (NCBI taxonomy): Eukaryota > Metazoa > Mollusca > Gastropoda > Stylommatophora > Ariophantidae > Megaustenia > Megaustenia siamemsis. Next base: position 51,513,879 of record JAVIAB010000156.1, read on the forward strand.
TGATCACCTACGCCAACCGGTATGGCACATGATGATGATCATCTGCAGACTCTTGCAATATCCAGGGTATATAGAGGGGCATACAAAATGTTATAAGTCCTACAAGAAAGTGATGTCAACAATATTACCGAAGTCAGCATGGGAGAGGAGGGGGTGTGTAATTGTCAACAAGAACAAACAAATGAAGTACGGGCTGGATATCGCTCTAATTTATACTCATGTATGAACATATCTGCTGACACTGTCATAAAAATAATTGAAGAACTAGAAGAAATGACAGAGCTTGATGATAAACCTCAGCTTAGAGAAACTTAAAAAGGCCATCAAGGAAAAGCCCAGTGAATTGGATGCAAAATGTGGCAACAATGTACTCCAGCAACTGTATACTACCATTAGCATGTGCTGAGACATAGAGGTTGTGCCTAAGGAGATGAAATATGCAAACATCGTTAATCTCTACGAGAAAAAAGGCAACAGAGAGAACTGTAACAGATACTGGGAAATGCGACTTTTGAGTAGTGTGGGGGCAAAGAATAGGACATGTATCATTCTAGATAAACTACAGAGGGGAGGGGAGAGAGTGGACCCTGAGTCAGTCACAATGTGGTTTATAAACAGGTCCACTACTGACTTGGTTCTCTCATCGAGACAACTACCAAAAAAAGTGCAAAGAACTAAATATATCACTTATTACTTTTATCTATCTCTCAAAGACTTTTGACTCCCCCCCAACAGACATCTATCTATTATCCTTTCGAGCCGAAGACGGCACATAGGGCAGAACCAAAATCTCAAAAACAGAAACCTTGCGTGCCAAAATGGCACATATTGCAGAGATCACTGCTCTAAAATCTATGGCGCTGTTTCCATAACAATACTTTTTACAATGACAGCTTGTCAAGCCATCGATCAATCTCCTTAGCTGCCTCTTACGACATGCCTGGAAGGTCACAGTGTTACTATTCATTATTATTCCAACAGACATGGGTTTTACTAAATACCATTAAAAATTGGCTGTCATACAAAGCTAGTGATCGTGATTCAATCTTTTCATGAGGGAATGAAAGGGACAGTACAGCAGGATGGCCAAAATTATTTGAAGCCTTTCATCAACTGAAGAATCAAACAAATCTGCGTTCCAGCCCAAACATTGTTTGGTATCAACTTTGCCATAATGCTAAAACACCTTGGAACATCATTAGAAGACGTCTGTCTATCTTTACTCTAGATCTGATGGAAAATTTTACAACTTAGTCTGGCTAAAAACAAAAAGGAAAACGTATAAGATACTAATCAGGGAACTGTTATACGCACAAAACGCCGCATGGGTTACACATATGGAAAGTTATTTACAAACTCTGTTCAATCGATTTGCTACATCCTGCAAGTTGTTTGAACTGTCCACCAAGTTAAAAAGAAAATAGTGGAGTTCCAGTGCACAGAACCTTGAATATCATCATAAGTGGACACAAACTGACAGCTCTAAACAAATTCAACTATCTTGGACAAACTGTCACCAATAATCTCTCACTGGATGTACAGATATATGGCCTCAGCAACACTATCTAGCTTGGAAAGGAAAGTGTGGAAAAACAACATGCTGATCATCATCAGCAAGATACTATTTTATGCTAGCAATATCTGGCTTCACAAATATATCTCAAGAAAAATGGCTGAATCTCTAATATGCATACATGTTATCATCAGGACAGACAAACAATGAAGTGCTGGATTGTGCTGGGGTAAGCAAGTATGTTGACTATCCTTCAACAATGACACCTCGATGGAGCAAGTAATGAGATGTAACGTACACTCCTACAAGACATGGTGAAAGCTTTACAAAAAAGGCAATAACAAAATACTGATGTTTCGGCCTACATGCGACCTTCTTCAGAAAATGAGAACAACATAAATGAACAATGAACTAAAAATGCCTTTATCCTCCAACATGTAGCACATATCTCTTTCGTTCCATCATTTCATCACTTATCCCTCTGTTTATTTCTCTGTGTTTTACCTGTCCCTTTCATCCTTCATGTAGTAGAGTTTACTTTAGTTCATTGTTCATTTATGTTGTTCTCGTTTTCTGAAGTAGGCCGCATGTAGAACATCTGTATTTTATTGTGTCCCTTTTTTGTAAAGCTGTCACCATACCTTGTAGGAGTGTACATTACACCTCACTTCTTGCTTCTGCTATCAGCTTTACTGCAGCACTGCAATTATTTGCCAATTCTCAACATCTTAACATCAGAGATGGAAAGACTATGTGCTGAAATGCAGAACGGATGGATTCTCAAAGACATCATATGTGGAGAAGCAGCCACAATGGAAGAACCCTTCTATAGCAAGACATCTATAAATGTGACACAAGGTCTCTTAATATGAATACAATTTACTATGAGGAGTTTGCTAAAGACATATCCCATTGGAGACACATGGTACTGGCCTGAAAGAAAGCGAACCTTTAAAGTGATTGCTGACTCTAGATTGCACAAAGGAAACCAAAGCAACCTCTAAAATATGACTGTAGAAGAGCGCTAAACCCATTGTCAATTAAAACTGAGAGGATCATACTACTGCTGTTTGGAATCTATATATTTGGTGATGATTTTACTCATTTTCTTGCTTCTGATGTGGTCTCTGCACAATTAATTAGGAATTACGGTAACAACCAATATCTACAGCTTGTGATTTTATCTCAGAGAAAACAGAATATTTGAAATTGTGAACTATGTAAAGCCATTAATTTCAAGCTTCTGTGTAAATAAAGTTCCTAAATGAGTTTGTAAAAGTAGACATCAAATGAAAGACAGGATGTTGCACTGTATAAAAAATATGTTATTGGAGCATAGTGATTCTACATATAATATTTTTAAAATTGTCAATGAGTGTGCAGATAAAATAACTAAATATATAGCAGGATTATCAAAAGAATACCATTTGATTAGCTATGAAGAACTTACAATTTATCAATACAGATAATATCATTCAAAGTGATAACAAGACCACCCAGAATACAAGGATGGGGATGGATAATGACTGACTAAGTTATCATACTCTGCCTCAACACTGGCCACAACAGAATGAGGCACCATACACATATTAAAGCCAAGAGAGGTACCACCAGTATGTGCCACTGCACACCTAGTTGGTATAAGGCAGTTAAAGACATTCTACAAGACTTCTTACTAACTGGCACATGCCACTACTTAAAAAGAGCACTTATATAAACAATCTTTCTATCTTTCCCATTACTGGGGTCGGGGGGACTGGTTGGTCTCAAGGCTTCGAGACAGAGATGTTGTGGGTTCAAATCCCAGCTACACCGGTTGGGATTTTTATTTTTGATTTCTCTCTGCGGCAACTACCCCTGGTCTCAGCAGCGAGGCCCGGCTTGAAATGTGAATTACTCATCGACGGAAACTATATGAGTACCTCCGAAGTCGGAGTTATCTGCCTGTGCGGCGAGGGACCCCTGTGCGCACAGCTGCAAGGGAAAAATGGATTAACACGCAAAATTCAGTTCCTAACTAGGAACTTCGTCAGAGGTAAAAACTGGCGAACGGAAAAAAAAAAATTACTGTGGTCTGCCAGGGGGACTTGTAAGACCTTATAGGTCCATGTGAGAGTAAAGGTTCAGTGCAGTCACAGTGAGGTGTTCGGGTCTGAGCAATTGTATGGTGCAATCAAATCCATAAAACAGACAGCAGACTTCTTAAGATTATCGGGAATCCCAGTCGTCTGAATTAGTCATGATAAATGAAAAACAAAATAATCAAGAATCCCAGTGCAGACTATATGGACACAACCCCAGCAGGAAATGCATTATCTTTTTCCCCCAAAAGTCTTACTGTATCTTGCGTCCCTGTTTGTCTGCCAGAACCTTGATGACTTCCGTCTCCTGCCCTGAAAAAAAAAAAAATAGAAAAAATAATTAATGATCAAATCAATATAGAGTATAAATATAACTCTCACAAACTCTAGTATTATGCTCTGGTAAATATATATATAGAGAGGAGGGACAGAGAATGATCCCAAAATAAGGATATCAAAAGCAAGAGGAGCATTCGTCGAACTGGGAAATATATGGAAATGCAAAGAAATTATGTTAAATACAAACATAAAAATTGTCAACTCCAATGTTAAATTATCCCGTGTGTTATCGGGGCCTCGTTATGAGGGAGGTAAAGAATAGTGACACTGTGACCTTCCAGGCATGTCATAAGAGGCGACTAAGGAGGTTGATCGATGGCTTGACAAGCTATCATTGTAAAAAATATTGTTATGAAAACAGCGCCATAGATTTTAGAGCAGTGATCTCTGCAATATGTGCCATTTTGGCACGCAAGGTTTCTGATTTGAGATTGTGGTTCTGCCCTATGTGCCGTCTTCGCCTCGAAAGGACAATAGATAGATAGAGAATGTTAAATTAGTCCTATTGTATGGCTGTGAAACATGGAGGACAACAAAAATGGCAATCATGAAAATACAGACCTTCATTAATGGATGCTTATGCAGAATAAAATGATAGAAATGGTAGGACAAAATCCCTAACATAGAATGATGGAAGTACCACTAAAATATTAGTGGATAAAGAGATACCGTGAAGACGATGGCGCTGGATAGAACACACACTGTGGAAGCCAACAGAGAGCATTACACAACAGGCCCTTTTTTGGAACTCCCAGGGAAAAAGACCAAAATATTCTTTGAGAAGACAGATGGAAGCAGAGATGAAGATGATGAGGAAGACATGGAATGATCTTAAAAGAATGGCAAGAAACAGAACATAATGGAAAGTGTTTGTTGAAGACCTATGCTCCACAGGGAGCTGAAAGGTAGAAGAAGAGGAAGAAGAAAAATATAATAATACAATTAACAAAAGGGAGCCGCAATAGCTCAGTGGTTAGTGAACTGGACTACAAAGGACAAGGGGTAGGGTTCGATCCCAACTGACGGCTTCCGGGTTCACCCAGCCTTAAATGCGTACCGGATTTTTTTCTGGGAAAGTAAAGCAGCATGGGCGTAATACCGACCACATTACCACAAAAATCATGTGCTGAAGGTCTGTAAAATATATGGTCACTAACACCATATTTCCCTATACGCCACTTGGCGTGACGGGGGGCACTTTACTTTTTTACAATTAAAAAAAATTTTTTTTTTATGGTGAATAAAAGCACACACACCATAAAAAAACATTAAACTTCCTAATAAGACAATAAAACAATGTTCTTTAAAATGTACAAATATATAATTGAAATTGTACTTTTGAGGCATGATAAATGAATAACTAAACTATATGGAAAAAAAACCTAAAAATAACTAAAACTAAACTAAAACATAAATGTAGGATCTTAACCACCATCATATATAATTTAAAAGAGCATCCATTTTTCACATGCTGTATTGGGGATACTCATTATCAGCTCAGGTACAAACTGATAAATCGCTCTAGGACAAATAAAAATCATGATGGTGGTCATTTTCTTATATGTTCTGCGTCCTCTGGTCCATTACAGCTTATTAAGTTATTGAATTTTATATAAACTAAACAAAAAGTAAAGTCTACACTGGTGACATTTGTGAGAACTGAGGTGACCAATTCTGAGAACACTAATCTGTTTTAGGATCTGACATAAGGCTCATAGTTTACTGCAAACATCAGGGTAAAAGGGGAGCCGCGATAGCTCAGTGGTTAGTGAACTAGACTACAAAGGACAAGGGGTAGGGTTCGATCCCAACCGACGGCTTCCAGGTTCACCCAGCCTTAAATGGGTACCGGATTTTTTTTCTGGAAAGTAAAGCGGCACGGGCGCAATACTGACGACATTACCCAAAAAATCATGTGCTGAAGGTCTGTAAAATTGATGGTCCCTAACACCATATTCCCTATACGTCACTTGGCATAAACAGGGCACCTTTTTTTTTTTTTTAATAAGGGTTTAAGACAGAACTGACCATGATCTGACTCAACCAGAAAACAGGTCAATCAGTCTGGTCAGGGAGGAGAGAGGGGATTAAAAACAGATGCTAATTTTAGTCCCAGAATAGAACTGTGTGTTAGATCAAAATGTGTAAATATCACATCATTATGTTTTTGTGCCACATCCTCATCTAATGTTGGTTGCCATGGAGCATCTATTTACTGTGTCTTGTAAAATATTCAAGATGAGATTGAGCAGCTAGACTAACAGAAATAGAAGACAGACTACTACAATGTTTCAGCAAATGCTTAGGTACACCAAACAAACTTCTTTGGAGCTGTGTTGTTGTGCTTTCTGAATAGGAGTTCTGTGTTGAAATTGTATAGTTTGGTTTATGTACCTGATAAAGGTCTTTTATATACAGTTTGTATGATCACTTTCAGTTAAGTTATTGTGTCTTTTTATGTTTAAAACAATGTTTATGTTTAAAAAGTGTCTTCTTTAAATTATGCTAAACAGTTCTTTCTTCATTTTGTCCACTGTTTCAAAAAACCACATTATTCACTTTCTCCTCTGTCCACTCAAATCTTCCATAAAGCCACATTTAAAAGAACTTCACTGTAAAATGTCACAGAATACAACAAATGGACTTCATAGCACAGAGAAATTAATAGAAACTTGTCCTTTTTTTCATACTTTGTGAGACAAGATTAAAAGTTTCACAAAACAGCTTGGAGACTGCTGTTTTCAAGATCATAGTTTTGAAGGCAGGGCCATGGAAGATCACTCTGTCTGTCCTGTATTCTCTGTGAGTAGCCATTTATGTTGAATGTTGTTCAAGAGCCTCTGGAACATGTCAACAAATGTTGAAAGAGCCTCATGAATTCAAAGTCTTCTGTGTGTGTCACTTCTCTGTCTGTTGTGACTTGCTCAGAGTATGAAGATAAAGGTCTGTTCTTTTCGAGACGTACAATAAAAGCAATTTTTAAGATCTGAGATTGTGTCTGATTTTAAAATGTTTACAAATTCACATTATGCGATAGATTTGTCAATATATTTGTGACTCTATATTTGACATATTTAACCCTAGCTTGATGTTCTCCATTAACTTAAAATTACAAAATGACTGAATGTGCAGCTGGTTTGTTCATATTTCTCTTCAGAATGCTCCTGTGTTGCTTCAGTTTTTCACTGTTATCCGTGAGAGCTAAACATTATATCTCAACGTCCAAAAATTGGGGGAACATAAAGCCCTGAATATAGCCAGATTTGTAGAGAAAAATTCCAGCCTCCCATGATGCCAAAAATTCCAACCCAAGATCTTCTTGTCCAGAATCTGACACTTTACTCCTAGATCATTCTGTCCCAGCTTGGCTCATTAAACATGAGAAGCTATTAGCAGTTAGGAAGAGCACTTAACACAGCTGCTTGTTATAACCATAATGAGGCAATTCAGCTATAACCCACAAAATTCTACAGCATTTATGGATGAAGATGCTATAAGGATGGGTCTGTTACATTCAGCACATTCTTAACATTAATATTTTATGGTAGTGATTTAAATTTGTGACACTACACAAAAATGCAAACTTTCTAGTTTAATTAATTTTGGTATTATTGATATTTTAGTAAGTTTATAATTATGTGAATGTATGTTTCGAAGATTGACATATTTTAAAATTTGCCACGTAAAATATTCAATTTTAGCCATAAATATTGTTGAAATTTAAGCTGTAACTTCTTAAAATCAACTTGAATGTCATCATCATCATCATCAAGTACCATGCCTACTGGCATAGATGATTATGTCCTCTCCACAACTTGAATGTATCATAGAAGATTAACATACAAGTTATGCTTAAGAAATTAGCCTGATGAACAAGCCAGGTAACATACAATAATAAAAAGGTTGTGTTTGTTTTTCACTTCTTTATGTCATTATGTGTTATGGGAGGGACACCTTTGACAGATATATTTGATAAATTCAATTTCTTTGCCTAGAAGTTAGTCTTTTCCCCTCCTTTTTATTCTATCACTAAGAGAGTTGTTTTAAAACTATGTTAAGCTTCAAGAGGTACAGTGCTTTTCATTTTCAGCACACATTTATTTTCAAACTGTTCTTAGTATTTAGTTTACTTTGAGCTTCGAACAAGCAGCAGTTGTTTGTCTTTCTAGAGAAGTTGTTTATATTCAAGAATGTCATGCCTTTCTTAGGGCAGCAGTTGTTTATATTCAAGAATGCCATGCCTTTCATAGGGCAGCAGTTGTTTATATTCAAGAATGTCATGTCTTTCTTAGGGCAGCAGTTGTTTATATTCAAGAATGTCATGTCTTTCTTAGGGCAGCAGTTGTTTATATTCAAGAATGTCATGTCTTTCTTAGGGCAGCAGTTGTTTATATTCAAGAATGTCATGTCTTTCTTAGGGCAGCAGTTGTTTATATTCAAGAATGTCATGCCTTTCTTAGGGCAGCAGTTGTTTATATTCAAGAATGTCATGTCTTTCTTAGGGCAGCAGTTGTTTATATTCAAGAATGTCATGTCTTTCTTAGGGCAGCAGTTGTTTATATTCAAGAATGTCATGTCTTTCTTAGGGCAGCAGTTGTTTATATTCAAGAATGTCATGTCTTTCTTAGGGCAGCAGTTGTTTATATTAAAGAATGTCATGTCTTTCTTAGGGCAGCAGTTGTTTATATTCAAGAATGTCATGTCTTTCTTAGGGCAGCAGTTGTTTGTATTCAAGAATGTCATGCCTTTTTTAGGGCAGCAGTTGTTTATATTCAAGAATGTCATGTCTTTCTTAGGGCAGCAGTTGCTTATATTCAAGAATGTCATGCCTTTTTTAGGGCAGCAGTTGTTTATATTCAAGAATGTCATGCCTTTCTTAGGGCAGCAGTTGTTTATATTCAAGAATGTCATGCCTTTCTTAGGGTATCAGTTGTTTATATTCAAGAATGTCATGCCTTTTTTAGGGCAGCAGTTGTTTATATTCAAGAATGTCATGCCTTCTTAGGGCAGCAGTTGTTTGTATTCAAGAATGTCATGGCTTTCTAAGGGCAGCAGTTGTTTGTTTATATTCAAGAATGTCATGCCTTTCTTAGGGCAGCAGTTGTTTATATTCAAGAATGTCATGGCTTTCTAAGGGCAGCAGTTGCTTATATTCAAGAATGTCATGGCTTTCTAAGGGCAGCAGTTGCTTATATTCAAGAATGTCATGATTTTTTTAGGGCAGCCGTTGTTTATATTCAAGAATGTCATGGCTTTCTAAGGGCAGCAGTTGTTTATATTCAAGAATGTCATGCCTTTCTTAGGGCAGCAGTTGTTTGTATTCAAGAATGTCATGTCTTTCTTAGGGCAGCAGTTGTTTATATTCAAGAATGTCATGTCTTTCTTAGGGCAGCAGTTGTTTGTATTCAAGAATGTCATGCCTTTTTTAGGGCAGCAGTTGTTTATATTCAAGAATGTCATGTCTTTCTTAGGGCAGCAGTTGCTTATATTCAAGAATGTCATGCCTTTTTTAGGGCAGCAGTTGTTTACATTCAAGAATGTCATGCCTTTCTTAGGGCAGCAGTTGTTTATATTTAAGAATGTCATGCCTTTTTTAGGGCAGCAGTTGTTTGTATTCAAGAATGTCATGCCTTTCATAGGGCAGCAGTTGTTTATATTCAAGAATGTCATGCCTTTTTTAGGGCAGCAGTTGTTTATATTCAAGAATGTCATGCCTTTTTTAGGGCAGCAGTTGTTTGTATTCAAGAATGTCATGCCTTTCTTAGGGCAGCAGTTGTTTATATTCAAGAATGTCATGGCTTTCTAAGGGCAGCAGTTGTTTATATTCAAGAATGTCATGGCTTTCTAAGGGCAGCAGTTGTTTATATTCAAGAATGTCATGCCTTTCTTAGGGCAGCAGTTGTTTATATTCAAGAATGTCATGTCTTTCTTAGGGCAGCAGTTGTTTATATTCAAGAATGTCATGCCTTTTTTAGGGCAGCAGTTGTTTATATTCAAGAATGTCATGCCTTTTTTAGGGCAGCAGTTGTTTATATTCAAGAATGTCATGCCTTTTTTAGGGCAGCAGTTGTTTATATTCAAGAATGCCATGGCTTTCTAAGGGCAGCAGTTGTTATATTCAAGAATGTCATGCCTTTTTTAGGGCAGCAGTTGTTTATATTCAAGAATGTCATGGCTTTCTAAGGGCAGCAGTTGTTTGTTTATATTCAAGAATGTCATGGCTTTCTAAGGGCAGCAGTTGTTTATATTCAAGAATGTCATGGCTTTCTAAGGGCAGCAGTTGTTTATATTCAAGAATGTCATGGCTTTCTAAGGGCAGCAGTTGTGTATATTCAAGAAAGTCTTTCCTAGGGCAGCAATCTTTACCAGACTAATAAGATATTTTTTCCATGTTTGTATCAAACTTTGTTTCTCTTTGCTGAATTTTAGTGGGATTGTTTGGTAGGAGCATACTGATACATCATAAGATCTCTGAAGGTACAGCACCACTAATTTTGAATAACTTGTTTGCTGATTTATGTGGTTCATGACGACTGCAAAAGCTTATATTACTTTCCTGAGCATGTCAGCACTTTGTGACTCCATACGACTTTACTGCTGATCAAAGTACTCAGAATATCAATATAAATGATTATGCTTCTTATACTTTCCTGGTGACCACTTGTTTCCAATCATTGTCTGAGAGTTGTTTCTTTTTTTCTTTTTTGTATCCTTAAGCCTAAAAACTTAAACACTTCTTCACTTTTCACTTAAACTTAAAAATAAACAAAAATAATGTAAATTACAACAAATAAAAGTGCGTGATTCAAAATTTGTGGTTTTGATAATTATTATCAGACATTGCTTACCACTGGTCTGTCGTTATCTGTGTCGAATCGAATTCTGAAGCTGGAAATATGGATAACAAAATACATTATGAATAGTAAAGGAAAAAAATGATATAATTTAATATCATATATACAGTATCATTTTTTGAAACACCCCATTTCAAAGTATTTTCAAACAGCTTACTTCTCTTCTAAATCAACCACTTCCTTCTATTCCAACAAACTTCCTGCATATTTCAATGCCTCCACCCCCTAAGTCTTTTTCTACACTCTTAGTATAACTTGCTTTTATTTTGAACTGAAGATAGTTTTCTTACAATTCTTGCTTTTATTACAAACAACCTCTCTTCTAATCCAACCTTTATTACTTTATTGTTCAGAATGTTCCCCTCACTTAACCCAAACATGCCTCCAACTTTTCCTATTTAATAACATGAAGACAGAAATGAAAAAATTTGATTCAATTCTACAGCTCTTCAATACTATCGTTAACTATGTTTACATATTATATTGTTGCAAATATGAATATGTATATTCATACATATGCACACGTGCATGAGCACGCACACACACAGAGAGAGAGAGAGAGAGAGAGAGTGAGTGAGTTACAGACAGATAGAGGTATGATGACATAACTATTCATTGCACAAACCAGATTTTCTGAAGCCACAGCACATACACACACTCCTCTCTTCATTATTTGCCAACAGATTTCATCATCATCAGGTCGCATGTCCTTTGCAGAACGTTGCATTCACCATAGCCTGTCTTAAATAATCTCTGTTTCTAGCCAGATCTTCCACTTCCTCTGTTGTCATGTTTAAGGTCTACTTGATATCTTGAAACCATCTGCTTCTTGGTCTGCACCTGATGCATCGCCCAGGCACAAAGCCTTCCCATTCTTGTTCTTTCCATCCTGCTGTGTCTCTTGACATCGTTGTAGTATTTTAATTTCCTGTGTAGAATGGTGTTTATAAGCCAGTTCTGTTTAATGTTTACATCTTTTAATATGTCTGCATTGCTCTTTCTTCATTATCAAAGGTAACTTAAGGATTTTTCTGTAGCATTTTGTTTTGAATTAATCAATTTTCTTCCTTGCTGTTTGCTACATTATCCAGTTTCCAACCGTATTTTGCTATCGGGAAGAAACTTGTCCTCAGTAATATTAATGTTACTGCCTCACTGGTATTGTGCCACATGTTCTTCATGCCGTTTAATTTTTATGTTGCTATTGTTAATCTTCTTTTGATCTCTTTCTGGCAGTCTCCATTGTTAGTTACTACAGATTCCATATATTCATAATCAATAGATGTCTACAAATTCAAAAGTTTAAAAAGAAAATCAGTTTTCTGCATCGTTGTTTCATTCATTTATGAGCCAAAATTCCCGTTATTTCCACTCTACTCTAACTTTAAAAAAAAAAAAGGTTACTTTTATTCTTATTATAAATGAAACAGTAATGAGACAGAGTGTGCTTCATTTTAGCAAGATAATATAAGATAAAGATGAGGGGGCCCATTAAGTTAAATAATGAAAGTATGAGGTTTATAGAGAGACAAGAGGTTTGGGTATGTGATAAGACAGAAAGAACTAACTGTTGCAGTCACCAACAAAGGCTACGAGAATATCAGATCAACGAGTCGATTACGGAAAGATGGACATAGAATATTAGAGACAATGAAACACAGCAGGAGAGATCAACAGATGAGCTACAAACTACAAAATATGTCTCCCCAAAAAACTGAAAGACAAATGAGGAAGGAAAGAAAAAAATTACATGACAGGGCAGTAAATAACTTGTATTTTATTTAGGTAACATATTAAAAGTAAAGAGAAATAAGATCAAAAATGAATAACTGAGAAAAAAGCAAGGAATAATTCTTGCTATAGAGTACATAAAGAAACAACAGATAAAATGGTTTGGCCGCATGGTAAGGCAGAAAGATTAAAACACCACACAATGAGTCTTTAATAAATGATGCGAGTACACCAGACTGAGGGGTTGACCACGATAAAGACAGATTGATAGAATATTAGAAACACTAGGAAACATGGCAGCAAAAGACCACAAATTATATCTCCCCTCGACACTGAAAGGAATATGAGGAAGGAATGAAAAAAGATTAAAAGTAAATATTGTTTTAAAAATATTTCATTGGTAAAATTAAAATTTATATAAACATTAAGCACAGATTACCAGTTAGATAGAACCTCGGTGGCTGAGTGGTTAGTGTGCTCGCTTCCAGATCAGAAGGGTCCAAGTTTAATTCCTAGAAGTGGGTTTTTTTTTTTTTTGCCCCACGGTTCACCCAGCCTCTAACAGTGTGTACCAGCAGAGATTTTTGCTGGGAAGTAAAGAAGTAAAGCCGACGTAGTGTGATGCTGACCACATCACACACAAATTTGCCTTAGTCATGGAAAAAAAAAATTATGCCTTATGCTCACTAACATCATATTCCCCATGGGGGGGGGGCGGTAGTTGGGAAAACCACTCCACTAGCTACCGACGTTAGGACAACCTATGTTTGATGAATTGTACTTGTGGTTGGAGAAACAAAATACCCTCGGTCGACCCATCCACTGGCAGAAATGGATACCAGGGTAAAACTCTTGGGGGGGGGGGGGGGGGGGGGGGGGTGAGGAATTGTGCCTTGCTCGTGAGTTACGATGCTTGAAGCGAGACTAGACAGGAGCCTCCGAACACTTCTGGCTAGGCGGTCGAGCACATGTGGGTAAATACCCGTGTGCTAAGATGCCAATTCAAGATCTCGTATCTTTACCTTTACCTTTTTCACCAAACGCTTATCAAGGCTGGAGGGAACCTTTACTTTACCAGTAAGGTACAATATATGATTATTATGCATCTTACAATAGTTCTCGATTGCAGCCACAATCGTGGCAGATGATTTCAACTAATGATATCCATGCCGCCAGTCTTTCTCTCTTTCTCTCTCTCTCTCTCTCTCTCTCTCTCTCTCTCTCTCTCTCTCTCTCTCTCTCTCTCTCTCTCTTTCTCGTACAAACTCAACTAGTCTAGCATACTACTCACCTGAGTATCTGTTCTCTTTACGGCTGGCATTTCCAAGTCCAGCAAAACCAGAGTCAGCGCCATCATCCGCCTGAAATGATGAGTGATATGAATGACGTTTAGTTTGCAGGGGCGGCTGATTGTCGGAGGGCGGTGTCTGATAGCGAGAAGCCAACAGGTTCAAGTAACCACTGCCAGAAGCGGATCTAGATGAGCGAGGCATTGTGTTGAGGACGAAGTGAGGGCTTTTAATATTCCAGGTTTATGAGTAGTTTGTTTTACTTCGAAAAATTCCACTAAGGTCAAACCACGCAAGAACACTTTTCTATTATACTATCGTGGATGCACAGCTAATGACCGTATACTGAATATAGTTCTGGTAGAATATACAATGTGTGCGTGTGTATGTATATACATATATATATATATATATATATGTGGAAATCAAATCTTAAGTTTGAGCAAATTATTAATTAACCAAGAAACTCTATTCAGAGATGTTAGGCTCAAACGAAACGTGTGCGGTTGATAAAATGAAGATTTACGATAAAACATTGGGCAGAAATAGACTTACAATAGGTTCTTGAGGAAATAATTAACAGTAAAGAAATCCAATAAACAAATTCATTTAGACCGGTCATTTGTTAAATGATTGCACGGTTGTTAATAGCGGAACAAAAACGCGCGCCACATACAAAAGAAGGATTAATACACAGTTGGCTTCTGACGTTCGTCATTAGTACTTTCCGACTTTCCGTCTGCCACAATGTGAGTGTTTACTCTGAACAAATTGGGGCCACCCATCTTATCTGAATTCTCGATTGCTTGAGCACCTCGTGGCAAGGGTATATGGTATAGGCGTATATCAAATCAATGGCGTAGGTAAGAATCGCTTAATTTGTGGAAGGTGTGTTGAAACTGTCAGCTAATGCGAATATCAGCCCACGGGGAAGGTGGTACTTGAAATAATTGAATAAGGCTGTTTCTCGTTGATGATATTTCCAATGTCACAACATCCAAGCTTCTGACGACGGTAGGAATATCTCGTTGGATCAAATACAATTTCCTCCACCCTTCACGATGGAGAACCGAATCATAATCAGTTTTGACACTTTTCAACCGAGATTTAAACTCATTTCACTCTTTTCTTTAATCCCTGGTCTCCTCTCCTTTTCTTTCTGTATCCTATCCCTCCAGCGTTTTCTCTATTACCTCCCTTGCAACTTATATCTCTCTTCTCCTCTTCTTCACATTTTCATCGTAACCTTTGAAGCACCTACTTCCATCCTTCCTCATGAGTTGCTTCCCATCACTCGTGGTCTACCCAAAGTAAATTTCACGCTAGATTCAAGAACGATAGTCCATTTCTCGTCGTATCTACATCAAGCAGGTCCAGCTTGGCTTGTTCATTTGTTAGCAGCTGCGGAACACCAGTGAAGTAAGCATTTATCCCACATCATCAACTTGTGTTGATTTACGCTGTTGTTCCCCAACGTGTTCTCGGATCGACATATCCAGTCTGTTCATTGCGATGTCAAATTACATTGTTGGAAAACTCAACTATTATATTAATACGTAGTTGTTAATTACTTTCTCCGTATTTTACTTTCCTTGGTAGAGATCTCAAAGGGTCAATAGATAGTGATATACAACGAGAAATCATGTCAGCAGTTATCAGTTTGTAAAGTCTAGCTCCCTACAACGCGATTATAGATGGAGAACTCAAAGACATTCTACGAGTACAATGGCAATCACGCAACAGTGACGTCTATCAGTTGTACGTCACAAGTAGCAAGCACCTTGATTCTAAACTAATTAGCTAACTTGACAAGACTAGACAAACTGACTAGCTGACTGATTGATTAACCAACAACTCAGTCATTTACGCACAGTGACGTAGTGTAGGCTGCCAGCGCCCAGTTAAAGGCATTCACTGCGCCCACTAAGTTGCAATTTTTTTTCAAAATGTATTATTACTACTTTGTTTTTCTTTTGAAATTCTGAGTCCTGGGCAACTGCTCATCTGACCCTCACACCACGCTACGCCACTGTTCTCTCTCTCTCTCTCTCTCACACGCACACACACATTTAAGAACGCATAATGACAGATCGCGAAGGCTAGAAAAGTATTCATTCCTCCTCTCTGCAACGCCATAAAGCACAAACAGTAAAGGGGAGGGTGGAGAAAAAAAGAAAGGCTTCATGAATAGGATATTGCTTGTTTAAAAAAGCACACAAAAGTAGCAGCACGCGCTCGTGTCTGGAGAGAGAGAGTGAGAGAGAGAGAGAGAGAGAAGTGGGGTGGGAGAGGAGGAAGAAAAGAGAAACGAGTACATTAATGTCGACATAATCCAGATAACTCAACAATTCGAATAAAGGTCCAACAATTCGTTATCTACTAAAGGATCACACCAACGCAAGGACCACACCGGAGTTTTACAATGCCTATTCTATTCTGATTCACCAATAACAGACACTAGTTAGGAGCACATCTATAGCCAACAAGTGCCAACGCTAACAGTCCAGGTTGGTGTGTTCAAGTTGACGAGATTACATGACACTCATTAGCCTTTAGCCAGGTCCATAATTTGCACGATAAGAACAAGGGGTGATAATTACAAGCAAATAGACCAGGACAAGCAACCCTCATATCCTTCATTAAATCCAAGTCTTGCCGCCAACTCAATCGACAGTAATTAAAGTGAAAGTCGAAAATGAGGAAAGAGCAATACCGAATCATGAAAGGAAAATACTATAACAATGACAAATCCAGTACACAAAATCTTCATTGTTTATATCAGCATAATGAATCTAAATGGTTATTTGTGTATTTACAATTCCCGACATAGAATACATAAAGAAACAACGGATAAAATAGTTTGGTCACGTAGTAAACCAGAAAGATCACAACACAATAAAGCCTTTAATAAACGTTGCGGGAACACCAGACTCAGATCTTCAACCTCGAGCCTCTTGCTCTATTTGCTGAATTAGGCCGCTAGTGATGACCAATTTCTTGGTAACACTGAACCCACACATGGCCATTACCTAAGCTCATGTATGGCTCCCTCCCTGTAAGATGACTTTTGTCAAGTCCCACGAGTTAACCAACAGGTAAGGCAGTTAAGAAGATAGAATAATTTAGTTTAGCCAAAAAATCATCTTCTTTATACATCGAAAAAAGTCCTTAGTGCTCAGATCACCTCTCCAGCACCTGTCCCATTACTATCGCCAACACCACTAGCGAAAGCACTGAAGATGGTTTCAACTCAGAAACACGAACTTCGTAGTAGGCGAAAACCTTGAAAGGGATGATAATATAAGCAAAGAGACAATACAACTAAGCTGTGTTCGATAAAAGAAGACACTCAGTTTAATAGAATAGGACAGAATCACTTAAGTATGAACTTCAAACATGTGACAGACTAGGGCAAACTATTAACGTCTAACGCAGAGCGGGTAAAAAAATGTGTCAGATATATCGCTGTGATTGAGCATGAGGACTAAAAGGTCAAACTACGGAATTGCCACATTGAAGATCAGAAATGAAGATTAAAGTGGTCCAAGACTTAACATTACAACATGAACTATATGGGGCTAAGGAGAAGTTTTAGACGACTGTCGAAGATTCCACGAGAAAACGTTTGTGAACTTCATGATTTGATCACAAGAAACGGAGGCGTTAGAATGGAGGAGGAGAAGAAGCAGGATTTAATGAAGGATAGAAAGAGAAGGAGGAGGAGGAGACGAAGAAGGAGGAGGAAGAAACGAAGGGGGAGGAGGAAGAAAAGAAGGGGGAGGAGGAGGAAGAAAAGAAGGGGGAGGAGAAGGAAGAAAAGAAGGGGGAGGAGGAGGAAGAAAAGAAGGGGGAGGAGGAGGAAGAAAAGAAGGGGGAGGGGAGGAGGAAGAAGAAAAGAAGGGGGAGGAGGAGGAAGAAAAGAAGGGGGAGGAGGAGGAAGAAAAGAAGGGGGAGGAGGAGGAGGAAGAAAAGAAGGGGGAGGAGGAGGAAGAAAAGAAGGGGGAGGAGGAGGAGGAAGAAAAGAAGGGGGAGGAGGAGGAAGAAAAGAAGGGGGAGGAGGAGGAAGAAAAGAAGGGGGAGGAGGAGGAAGAAAAGAAGGGGCAGGAGGAGGAAGAAAAGAAGGGTGAGGAGGAGAGGAAGAAAAGAAGGGGAGGAGGAGGAAGAAAAGAAGGGGGAGGAGGAGGAGGAAGAAAAGAAGGGGGAGGAGAAAGAAAATAAGGAGGAGGAAGAAAAGAAGGAGGAGGAGGAAGAAAAGGAGGAGGAGGAAGAAAAGGGGGGGAGGAAGAAAAGAAGGACGAGGAAAAAAAGAAGAGGGAGGAGGAAGAGAAGAAGGAGGAGGGGGAAGAAAAGAAGAAGGAGGAGGGGGAAGAAAAGAAGAAGGAGGAGGGGGAAGAAAAGAAGAAGGAGGAGGAAGAAAAGAAGAAGGAGGAGGAAGAAAAGAAGAAGGAGGAGGAAGAGAAGGAGGAGGTGGAAAAAAGAAGAAGGAGGAGGAAGAAAAGAAGAAGGAGGAGGAAGAGAAGGAGGAGGTGGAAGAAAAGAAGAAGGAGGAGGAAGAAAAGAAGAAGGAGGAGGAAGAGAAGGAGGAGGAAGAGAAGGAGGAGGTGGAAGAAAAGAACAAGGAGGAGGAGGAAGAAAAGAAGTAGAAGATGGAGGAGTAGGAAAAAAAGCAGGAGGAGAAGAAAAAGAAACTATTACTCCAGTATTCATCCCCCTTCATAAACCAATAATCTCTCTCCTTTCATACACTTCTGATACTCGATAAGTAGTCAAAATATTGCACTTTAGAATCATCGCACTTCTCTTTCGCAAGTGTTTTTGTTGATGCTGGCATCGTTCCGACACTGTAGTTTTCTTGTTTCTTTCCTTCACAAAATTCACGTTTAAAAATAGACATAAACATATGGGGAGGGGGAGGGGGTGTGTTTCCTGGCAGATAACAAGCTAAAAGATGTTCTCGCCCGAACATAAAGTGCTGCTAATGAGAAATCTAGATAAATCTGGTTTTAAAAGATGAGTTGTTTAAAAAACAAATTAATTCCTGGAAAATTCTGTTTATCATTTTATGTAACTGCTCATAAATGACAGCGAAAGATCGTAAATTATACCTCCCTATCGACGCTGAAAGGCAAATAAGAAAAGAAAGAAGACTCACAAACGATAACATATAATAAGTGCATCCGTTAGTGGTGAAAAACTGGCCGTTTAACAGTGGTAATTTAGTTGTAATGTTCTACTGGTAGTCTCCAGTAATAGAGCTGGAGTAAGACTCACTGCTAGTATGCCGAGGTGAGTATGAGTTTGAGCTCAAACTGTACTAGGGATGACAGATTAGTTGTGTCTGTAATATCTCTCCTCACAAGCTTTAGCCAACTAACACGTCACACAACAACTACTAATTGAATTTTAAACATTTAAAATGGCTTCAGACGTCAGAAAGTTGAACCGGTTCCAGAAAATAGAAGTTTCGTTCTTTTTCTCCCCCTTTTAAAACTTTTTAACGAGGGGAATGTTAGAGGCTCCTGAAATGTACATGAACAAACGTAATAACAATTTATAATCTATAACCAAAAACATCACGTTTAGGTTTTATGTTGAAATAGAAGTCCAGCATGTAGCCGCTGTCTTTCTTTACCATCACGTGTAGAGAGCTCCTTCGAGAATCACAATTCTACTACATCTTTTTGTCGTAGAAGAAGAAGCTGTTGGATGATAAACAACTCAACTTTGTTCCGTAGACTAACGCGATATCTTTTATAACAGACAAATATAAGTCTCCACTAGATCTTTGAAACCATACCTCTAATCTCCCAGCAACCAAGATCTAGGCAGCATCTAACTACTCAAGTTTAGATTACCTTTATATCTCAGGAAATAGAAAACGCTTTTCACGAAGAAAATAAAAGGAGAGAAAAAAAAATCAGACTGGCAGCTTGGTCTGATTTTTTACAAATGTCATTCGATACAGATTGGGAAGATGGACTGAAGTTATGTAGAGAAAAAAAATAGTTGAGGTATAGTGTACACATATGTATGTGACTTTCTCGAGAACAGAACTGGGAGCACTTTTGAAAAAAGTGCTATCCACGCTTTAGCTAGTTTTTATAAACGACTTCGTCGAAGACTTACCAACCAGAATACAAAACTTCAATGTACGTAGACGACTTACCAACCAGAATACAAAACTTCAATGTACGTAGGCGACTTACCAACCAGAATACAAAACTTCAATGTACGTAGACGACTTGACGATGTGAACAAGAGAAGAATATATGTCATTGGCCAGTTTCAGAATGCAAGATACCCTAGTCAAACTTGTACGACAGTAACAGGCCCTACACCTGTGGGAGACAGGCGGAAAATTAAAATGATGCAACAAGTGGAGAAATACAAACGGCCCCCAAACCACTCCATACACCAAGGAATTACCGGCTTCGGTAAAGGAAGACTAATGAAGAGCAACTTCACAGTAATCTCCAAAGGACTGATAACCAGCGATCCTGTAATTTCACAAATAATGCCAAACCACTTATGGTCATCCTGTGTGACTACCCACGGGAAAAACATAACACTGGAACTCAAGGAAAACATAATAATCATGAAAAAAGGTACCCAAACAGACTTAGAGAGAAAGCACATAACAGAAAAGTACATAGACAACTATCCACATGACTCCTGGTCCCACATATACACGGATGGTTCTGCTACAAACGCCACAGAAATGGAGGAGGGGTGTGTGTTTCTGAGGCTGAATATCTAGGAAGAGATCACCAAATTGATAGCTACAGGGAATTCTCAAACAACTATAAAACTGAAACTGAGGCCTTCAAGGATGCTGTAAATCTTGCTTTCCATCACAACAATAACGTGCACAAGAAATTAGTGACATTGTCTGATGCACTGTTAGTGCTAACATCACTTTAAAACTCACAGGAACAGCGAGCTAATGTGATCTGACAACAATGCTAGAGCAATTATGCAACGACTTCCAGAGAGTGGTCATCCAGTGGATATCATAAAAATATGTGATATACAAGGAAACGAGGTGGGAGTGAGATTACCACAAGAGAACCAACTGACCAGTTATGAAGAAGCTAAATCCAACATCAGGGGCCAATATGATGAAACATATAAACAAGAACACCCAGAGTATAATGAGAGGGACGGATACCTCCAACTGTCAAGAAGAGATCCAATCGCCATACTTCGCCCACGATCTGGCCACAACAGAATGATAAAACAGATGTTTACCAAACTCAGAATAGGAGATACCAGGCTATGCTTCTGTACCCAAGATGATATGACAACAAAGCACACATTACAGGATTGACCCCAGTACACAGACCTGGGAAGGTTAATGTGGCCCACACCTACCCCTGCAAGAGATCAACTTTACGGTGCACCCTAATCACTGAAACAGAAAGCTGCCTTCATAAAAGAGTCCGAAGTCCTTGTCTGAATGAGCAATGTTCGTAGAAGAAGAAGAAGAAGACCACTACGTTCCAGCTTCTCCATCTATGGAATAAATATGGAAATGAAGGAAGATATCGCTATCACCAACCTGAACCTGAAAGCTAACAGACAAGACCGTGAGAATGGAAAACAAGAAGAGTCAGCATTAATATCAAGAGACATGTTGCTCATGCTCACAATTAGCAGCAGCACTATCCCAAACATCAACTTTGACACATCAGTGTAGAGTTAGTGATGTTTCAAGTGTGCTCTTGAACGTTTTCGTTGGCCCACCACGGCAACCCTGCCCTTTAACAGTTTACCATGCATGCGAAGCACATGTGAAGCCACCACCTCGGATGTGATCATCATCGCAAGGTGTGTACGCTTGCCTTGCTGGATTGCACCAGCACACATTTGTACTTGGCATCAATTCCTGAAATCTTTTTATCAAGTTTTCGTTGGCAATACACGAGGAGAAGATTCAGCTTCCTTACGCACCGGTTTGAGACAGTCCATGTTTCGCTGACATATAATGACGTGGGCGGAATAATTGATGCATCACCGATCTTAATTTTAGTTGAAGGAATGTTTAACGAGAATAACAGTAACGTAGCTGCTAGCACTGTCTAGTCTGATGATTCATTTCACTATCTAGTCCAATGATTCATCTCACTATCTAGTCCAATGATTCATTTCACTATCTAGTCCCGTGATTCATTTCACTATCTAGTCCAGAGATTCATTTCACTATCTAGTCCCGTGATTCATTTTCACTATCTAGTCCCGTGATTCATTTTCACTATCTAGTCCCTGATTCATTTTCACTATCTAGTCCAATGATTCATCTCACTATCTAGACCCGTGATTCATTTCCCTATCTAGTCCAATGATTCATTTCACTGTCTAGTCCAATGATTCATTTCACTATCTAGTCCAATGATTCATCTCACTATCTAGTCCAATGATTCATTTCACTATCTAGTCCCGTGATTCATTTCACTATCTAGTCCAGAGATTCATTTCACTATCTAGTCCAGTGATCATTTCACTATCTAGTTCCGTGATTCATTTCACTATCTAGTCCAGTGATTCATTTCACTATCTAGTCCCGTGATTCATTCACTATCTAGTCCAGAGATTCATTTCACTATCTAGTCCAGTGATTCATTTCACTATCTAGTCCAGTGATTCATTTCACTATCTAGTCCCGTGATTCATTTCCCCATCTAGTCCAATGATTCATCTCACTATCTAGTCCAGTGATTCATCTCACTATCTAGTCCCGTGATTCATTTTCACTATCTAGTCCCGTGATTCATTTTCACTATCTAGTCCCGTGATTCTTTTCACTATCTAGTCCAATGATTCATCTCACTATCTAGACCCGTGATTCATTTCCCTATCTAGTCCAATGATTCATTTCACTATCTAGTCCCGTGATTCATTTCACTATCTAGTCAAGTGATTCATTTCACTATCTAGTCCAGTGATTCATTTCACTATCTAGTCCCGTGATTCATTTCACTATCTAGTCCGTGATTCATTTCACTATCTAGTCAAGTGATTCATTTCACTATCTAGTCCAATGATTCATCTCACTATCTAGTCCCGTGATTCATTTTCACTATCTAGACCGTGATTCATTTCCCTATCTAGTCCAATGATTCATCTCACTATCTAGTCCGTGATTCATTTCACTATCTAGTCCTGTGATTTATTTCACTATCTAGTCC
This sequence comes from Megaustenia siamemsis, assembly GCA_032433765.1. Lineage (NCBI taxonomy): Eukaryota > Metazoa > Mollusca > Gastropoda > Stylommatophora > Ariophantidae > Megaustenia > Megaustenia siamemsis. The sequence goes on from JAVIAB010000156.1 coordinate 51,536,871, forward strand.
AGTGATTCATTTCACTATCTAGTCAAGTGATTCATTTCACTATCTAGTCCAGTGATTCATTTCACTATCTAGTCAAGTGATTCATCTCACTATCTAGTCCCGTGATTCATTTCACTATCTAGTCCTGTGATTCATTTCACTATCTAGTCCAGAGATTCATTTCACTATCTAGTCAAGTGATTCATTTCACTATCTAATCAAGTGATTCATTTCACTATCTAGTCAAGTGATTCATCTCACTATCTAGTCAAGTGATTCATTTCACTATCTAGTCCTGTGATTCATTTCACTATCTAGTCCAGTGATTCATTTCACTATTTAGTCAAGTGATTCATTTCACTATCTAGTCCAGAGATTCATTTCGCTATCTAGTCCAGAGATTCATTTCGCTATCTAGTCCAGTGATTCATTCCTATCTAGTCCAGTGATTCCTGATTCTTTCACAAACTGGTCTAATAAAGTACACTCTAGTGAGCAATACAAAACGACAACTCTAGCATTTCGTATCCTCTACACTGTATGTCCTATTTAGATATTAATATCCTATCTAGTAACATATTTTGTTTAAGTCGATAATTTCATGTGTGTATTTTTTTTTTAATTCCGACATTGACGTACAACTTTATAAAAGGATAAAAGTGGCGCTTCCCTCGCCCACTGAGAGTGGAATTCATTTTCAGCTTGACTGTTGTTACACTTTACTTTCTAAATTTCTCTCACTGGTCATCATCATCAAGTACCGTGCCCGCTGGCGTAGGTGATCATGTCTCTCCACAACTTTCGATCTTGACAGTTATTTATCATTTCTGTTGTTGACCTTCTGCCAAGCCATTCTCTTAATCTGTCTGGTATTTTTTTCTCTCTTTGCTTCCCTCTATCTCTTCGTCCCTCAATTTCCCAGTTGTGACAATATATTCCAGTTGTTCTCTTCTCATTACATGGCCAAAAAATGATGATTGTTTCTTCCTAATATTGGAAATTAGCTCTCTTTTTGCTTTGACCTCTTTCAGAACGTTTTCATTACTCTTCTTAGCTGCCCATGGTATTCTCAACATTCTTCTGTAAAACCACATTTCTACAGACTCCAGTGATTTTCTCTCACTGGTACCAAACTTGAATTCAGGCAAGATGGCTAACAGCGGAGCCTTCTGCCAACCTAAAACAATTAGCACGCATGTCCACTTATACCGAAGGTCACGTCAATTCCCAATTTTTCAACTATTATCACTGCTTACAAATACACACAGGGCACTCCTGTCAGCCATATTACTGGCCGATTACATATATTCATTATTTTCTGTGTAATTTTACAATCCTTTATTGATTGATATGTTCGTGCCCAAATAATTTTCTTCCCAACTTCTTGACATGTTATTTATGATTGCTCTTTTGATGATGTTTTCCTGTAACATTCTTCATTTGATTGCCTAATTATGGATAACCAGGGAGCATTATATTCAGAGACCATAATTACGTTGCTGCATCAAACGATCTCTGGGAATGTTTTCATGTTGTCAAACAATTCGTATTCATAAAGAAGAACGATATTGGGTCTACGAGTCATTGCAATATTCTAACTACCATTTTCAAAGTTAGCAGTGATTTCTTAGCAAGTTCCTCATCCTCTGAAATTATCTTATAGCCTGAATGTTTATGAACCGGAATAGTAAAGATAAGAGCTTATGTTCTATCCTGATCGACGGTTTCTAGGTTCACCCAGACTTAGGTATGTACAGATTTTACTGGGGAGGCAGACGGCACTGGCATCACTGCAAACGAATTAAAATCCATAATTGCTAAACCGCCCGTGCCAGTGGAATCATCCGAATTAATATCTCATTTCCCAAACAAAGAAAGGTAGATGTAGTCCCCATCATAGCAGTCTCAGCACACGCCAAAAGACATAAAGCGAAACCGCACAGAAAGTGAACACAGCCATCTATTCCCTATCATACGATATCATCATTCATTGTAAGAAATCAGAATATCGAAACACGATCAAAACGGATATGATGACGCAATATTTACCATATAACCCCCCAAAAACGTGTCGAAAGTAACAACAAATATGGCAGCTATGAACCAACTTTCTAAAACCCCATGGAACGTGAGGATTTGCTTCACTCGAAGTGTTTATATTGATTATTGGGGGGGGGGGGAAATCAAGATGCCGCACGGTGCATGGGCTGAGAATGGTCGTCGACTCTTAGCTGAATGTTGGCGCCAGGAGCTGTTAACTAGAACTGATGACGATATGAATTAACTTCTGCGCGCTAGCCGTGAAAACAACCAATGTGATACTGCGAGGAGGGGTCACGAATGGCAAGCAAGTCAAGCACTACAAAATTAGTGATGAAGCCAGTTGTGGTGGGTCAAAAAGCGTGGGTATATAGTCATCATCATCATGTGCCATACCGGTTGGCGTAGGCGATCATGTCCTTCACAATCTTCTATATACAGTGCATCGTAGCAGTTCTGTTGTTGACTGTTATCCATGCCATGACACCAAGCAATCCAGTATTTTCTCTCTTTGTCGTCCGCGATCTCTTTTTCATTTTATTTTGCTAGTTGTACCAAGTATTCCAACTTTCCTCTTCTCATGATGTGCCCAAAAAATGTTTGTTTCTTTCTGTTTTTTTAAGAGTCCCCTTTTTGTGTTCGCCTCTTTGAGAATTTCCTCAATGGTCTTTTTATCTGTCCATGGAACTTTCAACAGTTAAGAATAAGTTCACTGCTTCAGAATTCCAAAGCAGCGTATAATCCTTTGTATACTCCATGGAGCTGCCTCGCGCAATACACATTACACTGTAGCGTACGTGTGGAGTTAAGCCCACACTTATAATGAGGGCTCGGGTTTTTATAACCTAACGAGTGTCAAAAGCGACCTAAAAATCATCAAAACATGCTGGAATGTATGACCTAAAAAGTGTCAAATGCGACCTAAAAAAAATCACCGAAATGTTCTTTTATTTGTGACCTAAAAATGTCAAATGCGACCTAAAAAGCATTCGAAATATTGCTCGCATTTATGACCTTAAAGTGTCAAATGCGACCTAAAAAATCATCGAAATATGCTTCCATTTATGACCTAAAAATGCAAAACATGACCTAAAAATAAAAATAAAAATAGACCGCAGTGTAACATACATTAATTACACATTTGGTATTTATAATTATGCTAAATGTTTGCTGTGTTATGGACAGAATTAACCAGTTTTTCTGTTTTTTTTGTTTTTTTTTATTGGGGTCTGTTTGTTGTTTTTTTATTGGTCTTATCTTTCTTTCTTTTTTTAAAAATTTATTCAGACGATCTGTCAAATTATTCAGTAAGGCGTCTACATCCTTTGCGCCGGGCTCTGCTTTCATGTGCCTTTGTCATTGCTGACAAGTAAATTCTTAAGCTGCACATTGACTTGTAACTCCTGTGCCCCCCCCCCCCCCCCCCCCCCCCCCCCCCCCCCCCCCCCCCCCCAAATTTTTGGCCACATTTATACTCCCTTAGTGTCTGCAATTACTTTCACACAAAAGGAGTGTCTGAGTGTATTGTCTACACTTCAAACAATGAAGCCGCTCGCGATAGTATTTTTGTTTGAAGTTTGCATCAAATATTTATTTTCAATTACGTTGTCTGAGTTATAGTCGTGTTGTATTATTCAGGCACGTTCACGTGTTTCTTGGCAATAACATTATAAAACCAAATTGTTTCCGCTTAAGAAAGGGTCCTCTAAAATTTTTCTAAAATTTCAACCGCTAAAATATTGTGGCGATTCATGATTGTACAAAGAAATTACGACGGTGGTTTTCTGTTGCATTCCGTCGGTTTGTTTACGGTTGGCTCCGCTAGCCTTTGACTAAAATGTCTCACCCACAAGATACCAGACAGCTTAAGAGAATGGCTTTCAGAAGGTCAACAACAGAAATGATAAATAACTGTCGTGATCGAAAATTGTGGAGAGACATGATCACCTACGCCAGCAGGCTTGGTACTTGATGATGATAATGGTTAAAATATTACCTAAACCTAAGTTATGGTCATAATATGTATTTATATAACCAGTAATAAGAACAAAAGCATTAGAGTGTTCAGAAAGGCGTATGTTGAAATTATCTTGGATTTCAAAAATACAAGTCAGGAAAAATACGATATATCATAAAATTCCAAGCCCTCATTATAAATATATAAGTTCTAATAAATTCTTCCTCGTCGTGTATTGTGCCGGACAATGTAGGCGATGACAACTTTCCACAACCTCCCTCCAACCTGCTGCATGCAAAAATTCCGCTGCTGACCACCTGCCAGGCCACGACCCCCAGGTGTAGCATATCTTATCCACTTGCAGTCACAACGACCTTCCTTATTTGTATTTCCCATGTAGTCACTGAGTGTTGAAATTTCTTTTTTATTATAACATGTACCAAATAAGTGTTGATCGTTTATTTCTAATCTTTATTAGGATCCATCTTTGTGTGTTGATCTCAATACTTCCTTCGTTAATCTTTATGGCTTTCTACGAAACTATAATCATTCTTCTAAGAAAACATATCTCTGTGACATGTTTCTGTACCTATTTTCACATAATTACATGTCTTTCTCCCATTTTCAAAAGCTGACGCTAATTTACTCAAATGTTTCTAATCCTCTGTAATATTGCTGTGATGTGAGTGATTATTTTGTTAATTTAAAATATGTTCATCGGTTCAGGGTGCTAAGACAAATCTTAAATGCTAACATCTTCCCATTAACAACTAACACACACACACACACACACACATGTGAGTCACGCGGCGGCAGGTAATACCACACAGCCTCGCACAACACATTGAACAAATCAACAGGTGAGCGTGTTATGGAAAGTTCAAGAACTACAATCTAGAGCCTACTAAAAGTACAGTTTCCTTACTCTTCCATATTCAGCTTTAGTCAAACTTAGCTTTACCGATGACTTGGTTGCATCCTTTCACGCAGGTGACATATTGCAATCATTTATTTGTCTACAAACGTAATCGTTCAAATGTGTCTTAGATTAGTGCAGTCTCAGAATTGAAGGTCGGTTGCAGTTGCTTGATTGCGTTCGCCCAATGGCTTCGTTATCTCCCCTACAAGGCCGTTAGGTGGGCGTGTATGCGATGTGCTGTAGTTTGTAATAAACTGTAATAAAAGCGCATCTCAACCCATCACATCCGACTCTAGAACATTTTTGTGCACCGGATGCCTTCCCTCTGAATCACTACTCAAACTAGACCGGTTAGCCTTTCTATGTGCACCGTGAAGAGGGATAATAGTGTATGGACAGATCTAGTTTACCATTACTGGCGCGAGCCATCAGCTATGAGTCAATTACGACTTTCAACTCTCTTGCTGTCGAGCGCCTCTGACCCCGTCCGTTGCAGTGAATCTTCATAGTATTTTGGAGGTATATTCGGTCAAACTGTACTGTGTTCTTCCATCTTATCGCACAGTCAAGTGGCGATGTTCCAAGATCTACAGACAATTCAGGACAAAGTTCACATTCATCTCTAAATTCAAGTCTCTAACAGTCGCTTCATATTTTCCATCACATCTTCTATAACGTTATCATCATCTAGTCTTCATGACTTCAATTTAATCACTCCATTTTCCCTATTCCCTACCCTGTACACGTCACATATGGAAAGTCTAAATGCCCTTTATATATGAAAATATTGTAAATGTCTAATTGTTATCTCTTTCAAGATGCCGATATTTCTTTATATTTCGAACTTTATTCACTTTCATTTATTTATGTTAAATGTATTCCACTCAGTATGTCTATCCACAATTATGACGACGGTGATGATCTTAATGCCTTGGATCGGAGCGAGCCATTATCTCTTAGATCCACGAACGATGTGGGGACTGCAATTGCTGTCTGAACTGGAGCCTACTCATCCTAAAAGCAAAGTAATACAAGGTCTTCTATGACGACAAAACCCGCCACTGAGGGGGGACGCTGATCATCGCTTTGCTGGTTAGTTATAATCCAGGGCCAGCTGGAAGCTGAAGTGAGACCTCAATCAACTATGGACCACTACAACGCCGAGCCGAGCCGACCAGACCCGCAATTCGCTTAGTTCCATCTCCCCTCATCCACATCGCCTCTGCCACTGTTCAGACCAATAGATATAAGGTTACAAAAGATTCAGGTTTTAAAAAAAAAAATGACTTTTATCTTTCGACTGCCATCAAAGCTCTTAAGATACAAAAAAAGCTTGTCCAAGCATTGGACAGATGTCAGCACTACTGTCCAGCAAGGATATAACACTAGAGACAAGCGATTACTCTACAACATAATTCCATTCCAACGTCGTGCTACCAATGTCACACCTGGACGCTGGACTCAAAAACAATAATCACTACCGAAATTAGGAGCCGCGATAGCTCAGTGAACTGGACTACAAAGGACAAGAGGTAGGGTTCGATCTCAACCGACGGCTTCCGGTTCACCCAGCCTTAAATGGGTACCGGATTTTTTCTGGGAAAGTAAAGCGGCACGGGCGTAATACCGACATTACCCAAAAATCGTGTGCTGAAGGTCTGTAAAATGTATGGTCACTAACACCATATAAACGCCACTTGGCGGGATGGGCTCTTTAATTTATTTACTTACTACCGAAATGAGATGCTTTAGATGCAAGACAGTAAACAACATGAGAGACAAGATCAGAAATATAGAACTAAGAAAAAAGCTGGGAATAATTTCCGCTATTGAAAACATTTAAAAATAATAAGACAGAAAGATCAACACACAGAGCTTTCATTAAACGATATGAGAATACCACACTCAAGGACCGACCCACGAAAAAGATGAATTCACGGAATATTAGAAACACTAGGAAAATAACATCAGCAGAGGCCAAAAGAAAAAAAAATACCGCATACTATAATCCCCATCGAAGCTGAAAGACAAATGAGAAAGGAAAGAAGAATATCGAAACTCTGACACCCCAGGACAACAAAGTAGTAGAAGTGACAGTACAACTAGTGGACTGGTATAGGTGACACAGAACCCGCTTTAATTTAAATACATTACTTCTCAATAAACGTGATCATGTCACTTTGTGAAGACATCCAGAATCTACTAAACACATACCACTTACATATTCTGGAAGTGCTTTCATGTTATGACATCACAAGAGTATTCAACAATCCAAGTAAACTATTTTAGCTAGTCAAACTTGTCAATACGAGGAGAAAATACTGACCATCATTTTTTTAATTTCGACATAAAATATCATCTATAGACCACAAAATTTGTAACAATTAAGCCCCAAACTTCTGCTCAACTGAATCACATATACTTGATTATTTTCTCTGAAAAGAGCAACACAAAACGACTGAAATATCAGCGACTCACAGCAAAGGTTCGGGCTTTTAGAACAAGTGCACAAAAACCGGTGCTAGGATCATTCAATTTAGCCGTAGCTGTTATATAATTGACGTCAACCACATTTGAACAGCTGGTTCCTAATTGTTGTATTTATCGAGATGGCAAATACCTCAGGGAAGAACATAATGTTTTTATTGAATAAGAGTCTTCAAGTCCACCTCGAAATGTAATATTTAGTTGGGCTTCCGCGTCCTTGTACACGCTGGGTGGGTGGTTCTGCTTATTTTCTCTCAATACAATTTGTTCTGGGGGAGTCAATGTATAAAACCCCAGCTGACACAGACACACACCAGAGTGGCACAAGGCACTCCAATTACTGAAATCACTATTTGAATGTGACCATATTGGAGGTCCACGACAAGTAAAAAAAAACCAATAATAACAAATAACCAAATCCGAGAGAGAAATGAAAACAAAAAACCTGTATAAACATGTGGATTGATTTTAAATTTAGAACAAGTCTGAGAACTATCTTTCATTAGGACCATCTGGCTTCCTTTTTTTCTGGACAATAAGACCAACAAAAACACCAACGTTACGATAGGTTTACTATTTATTTGTATTATTTAAGAATACCCCTTTCCACTTAATTCTTGTTTCATTCTGAGCAAAACGCTCCCACAATCGATTTTAAAACTGTTTAAACCCTCTAACTTGTACACAAAGTTGTCATCTCTTTCAGCATCTACTCGATCTATTCATTAGATCCCCATTTATTATTCCACTTACAAAGCACTGCTTCTTCTTTAATTACTAAATCTTGAGCTAAAAATAAAACAAGTATTGAAGCTTGAATCTGATGGCACTAGCGCTGAGTGATTAGGGCGCTCGCTACTGACCAGAAGGTTCTGAGTTCTACCCGCCGAGACGAATTCTACCGGAAAGACATGGATTTTCCATCAGTTGAAAAAGGGTACCAAATATTCTTCAAAGAAAGCAGGGATGCCTGGCGTGATACGGACCAAATCACTCATAAAATGTGCCGTTAGCCATCGAACAAGTATGGACACTAACACTAAGCTCCACTACGTGTCTGAAGGCGTGCAAGAAATCCTTACTTGAGGTCTGAATGTGACCTAGCTAATAAGATTTAAATTGGAGTCTTATCAGAATTACGCCCAGTGTTATTATTTTAAAAAAGTATTATAGAAGCAATCCGGATAATGGAAATTTTAAAAATGCCGGACTACTCGCAATGAACACTGTCTTTCATGTTTGCTTTCTTCTCTCGCACAGACGTATGTGTGGATTATATGTCTTTCGCCATCTTTATTTACAGACTGAGATGTATGTTGTTGCTTACAGCTGTTTCCTCCATGTATTGCATTGACAAAATGCGAGCTTGAACAGCGTCATATAGAAATAAACTACTATTTGCGTCTTGGCTGAGTTCATTGAAATAACACAAGCCAAACAGAAAATAACTATCCTTCACAATATCGGGAAATGGTAAATCTGCTACAGAACTTCGTGAACTTTCCAGATCTGCGGTCAGAAGGCATAAGGTGAAATTCCCTTCACTGGCAACATCGTGGCGACTGTCAGCAGGTTGTTTCCTGTTCTACCTGCTGGCTAAGTTATCCCAGAAAAATATCACAGAAACACGGACAATTTGTAACAAACCACAGATTCTGCAAATTCGAACACTGTATATTTTTGGTTGTTGTACTCGAAGCTTGTTTTAGAAAAGTGCTATCTGCCTCCGAAATGTTTTGCTCAAGAGAAGCGTGGGTTGGGTTAATCACTCGGTTCTGGAAGAAAACTAGAAATAAACGAAAGAGGGTTGTGTGTTGCGAGAACACTGGATGAACGAGTGGGCGTGTAAAGGAAAGTAAAACAGGTAAGTGGGAGACACATAAACACATGTGCAGTGTTCAGGTAAGACGGTGTTGAAACTCACAGTTTGGCAATGACAATGCGAGGTTCCAAATAGCTCCGGTCATCAGGTGGAAAGAAGACAGACAGCAAGTGAGCTATATTCTGCGCACTATCATTTATATTTAGCAACTGCGTGCTTGGAGAGTTAAAGAGCTCAAAAATTGTTAACATGTTTTGCATACTCACTCCCTCTCTCTCTCTGTGTCTGTCTCTCAACAAACACATAAACATGCAATTACGCACGCGTACATTTTGTTTGTTTTGTTGTTAGGATCATCATCACATCACACTGGACGATTCCATAGGTGCTCTGATATGCTCATCGAGAATCTCGAGAAAATTCGAGAATCTTGGCCAACGTGCACGAACTCCGTAGCACGGCTTGGAATCCACGGCGTGGCTTGTTTCTGCTGACAAAGTTGCCCGCGGAGGGCCGTATTTGTGGCCTATTCTTCTTCTTTTTTTTTAACTGCCAAGAGTTCTTTAACGTGCGCGAGTGCACACGGGACCTCCTATTTATTGCCTTATCCGAGAGGGCTAGACATCGAATCTCACTACTCAAGACACCAGGGGAGGGTAACATCATAAAGAAACCACGGATTAATTTCTCCTATTCTTGAAAAATCACCACTTGTGGTTGGCTTTGAACGCTGGTCCTTCCTGTATTGAGATCGACGTCGTATCTCTAGACTAGCCAGTCTCCCCAATACGTACACAATCATACGGACAGGCATATATGCATCTTATTATAGCCCGTCTCAAAACTCGTGCTCCTCTCCAAAACGATATAACTTAATAAACGTTTGGTTTTAATTGTTGAAATGTTTGTTGTATATAAACTGTTTATTGTATGACGTTATATAAAACAGTGTTATTGGAAACAAACAGATGTTTTAGTTTTGTCTTATTTGCTTGTTATATTTTGTCTTATTATAATAAAAATAATAGAATCTATACAACTTCAGCTCTTCAAAATTATATGCGTATTTATAAAAACTTTAATTTGCGCGAGCAAGGGGGAACACCCCCCCCCCCCCCAAAAAAAAAAAAAAAAAAAAAAAAAAAAAACTACTGAACAAAGTGCAAACTTGTTTGTGAACGTTATAATTTGTGCCCGTTACCGTGGCTTACATACCGCCACATACTGTTTTACTGTTTATCAAAGGTTCAATTGCTGTAAAATATATTCTTTTAGGGACACAATAATTACTATGTCGACTAAAATCAAAGGAAGATGCCGCTTTATGGAAACCATATTACCTGCGTTATTTTAAGTTACAAAGTCAAGACATCTTGAAAAATGTAAGACCACGTGCAAAACTTCATGGTAGGCCATACAAGGGTTTTAAAGATATTTGATAAGGCGTGAGTTTTGAAACGAGCTATAACTGTCGAATTATATAAAGGTTATAGCCAGCACATTAACCTTTATTGGGTAACAAAATGGATGTTCTGACCCATAGAAAGCCAATCAATTTAATGCACGTTTAGTTGTGACGCTGATCAATATCGTGGTCACCATGTTGTTTTTCTATTCTTTTTTTTATTATTATTAAAAGCAACCAAAGACAATTAGTGATCAAATTTCTAAGAGTTCAGATACATCTAGCAATATGGTACGCGTACAGCATAAAACAACCGACAGTTTAATCGTCTATGGCAGAAGCTGAGGACAATTACTTGTGGGTTTATTTCACAAGGGGATTGGATGTAATACGGGAGGTCAAAAAGTAATGCACACCAATTTTTTTCTCGGCTAATAATAAAGATAGGAATATGAAATTTTGCACACTTGGAATATGACATGTTCCAATTATGTGTACCAAATTGCACAGCATTCTGATAAATATTACGCAATCTATGAACCGTTAAAATGGAGCTTGTCAACAATGTCCGTTACAAACAGCGAATTGTCATAGAATTTCTGGTTGCGGAAAAAGAAACTGTGGCAAACATTCATAAACGACTGTGTGCAGTGTACAAATGTTCTGCAGTCGATAGGAGCACAGTTAGTCGCTGGGTTCAGAGAATTAAAGCTGCAGAAAGTGTACGAGTGGAGCTGCATGATTTACCGCGTTCTGGACGTGTTGCCTCGGCTACCAGCACAGACATGTTAAACCGGGCTGATGCCATTATTCGTAAGGATAGGCGTATCACTAGTCAGCAATTGGCATTGCAGCTTACAGTCAGCAAGGGAAGTGCAATCGCAATTTTTAAAACTCTCGGATATTCAAAGATTTGCGCTCGATGGGTTCCTCGGTGCCTAACAAATGATCACAGAGTTCAAAGGAAAACATTCTGTTCTGAATTGTTGGAGCGTTTCAGTGTTGAAGGAGAAATGTTTTTGTCAAAAAGTGTTACCGGTGACGAAACGTGGGCACATTATTATGAGCCTGAGACAAAAATGCAGTCAATGGAATGGCATCATCCGCAGTCACCAAAAAGAAAAAAATTCAAAACATCTCCATCAACCGGAAAGGTGATGATCACTGTCTTCTGGGACATTGATGGTGTGATTCTTGTTGATGTAATGACAAGAGGTGAGACAATCAACTCGACAGCTTACATCAATACACTGACAAAACTCAAAAATCGGTTCCACAGAGTTCGGCCTAATAAGCCATCTGCAGATTTGTTGCTTCAACATGACAATGCACGCCCTCACACAAGTCTGGTAACACGGGAAGCAATCAACAAATTTGGTTGGACTGTACTGCCCCATCCTCCTTACAGCCCTAATCTGGCTCCCTCAGATTTCCATCTGTTTGGACCACTCAAAAAATTCCTGCGTGGAACACACTTTGACAATGATGAGGGTGTGATCCGTGCAGTTAAAAAATGGCTACGCGAGCAGGACAAAACTTGGTACAAACGAGGCATTCATGACCTAGTTTCGCGTTGGCGTAAGGCAATACGCTTGGACGGAGATTATGTTGAAAAATAGGTAGTGTAAAGGGGATGTTCAGCTACAATCTGTGAAAATTTCACACATTTTGCCCGAATAGTTTCCGAGAAAAAAATGTGTGTGCATTACTTTTTGACCTCCTACGTAGTTCATTGAGGGAACGAGTTGAACACAATGTATGGCGGCAAATTTACGTAAGGGAACAATACAAATCACCAGCTTTACCGCAGCATTACCAGTTATTTACCTGTTGCGTTGCTGCAGCAGGAAGACACGGATTTGAGAACCAACAAGAAACCAATGTAGATAATATAATGTAATATTAATGACGTCAATATAACAGAGATGGCAGAACTATGTTGAAACTATCATGAGTAGTGTAAGGAGCCATTAGCTCGACATTTCGTCACATTGAATTATTTAGCATATTCACACAGGGTCATATATGTAGAATAGTAGAACAGTTGCTCCGTGACTTTTGGCTACACGAGAGATGCAGAGTGATAGGTACTCCCCCGGCCCTTGCCATACCACACACGCATACACGCGCGCGCTCGCACACCTGAGTGACTAGAGAGATGTTATACAGTAGTCTCCATCATTATAGTTGACAATGGATTTTCCAGCGCCCCTAGAACTGTTATTTTTTTCTTTTCTTTCGCAGTGTATCAACTTTATCTATGAATCTGTTTGCTTCTTGTTTGAGTTGGAGCTTCAGAGTGTGTTTCCGAAGATTGCGGTCTGCAACTATTTCTTTCCAGAAATAACGTCACATAAACCGCCAATTAAATCAAATCTGAGCGGAATGAACTGCTGCTCCATGATGATTTCTGTGACAAGTAAAATATCCCGTCCCTTTAATCACAATTTGTTTGGTATTAATTATATCAGTAAAGACCGGTCGCCTAAAAGCTTTCAAGATATCTTCTGAGCTGTCTCTGTCTATTCGGGTTTTAAATCTCCATGATGGGTTACGTACGCGACATGAAAAAAGACAACAACAACAGAAAAATGGGCAAACTAAAAGAGACAATACAACTGGAGCACAGTAAATACTGGGCACAGTTCCATTTGTTTCAGTACCAGCCATCTCTGGTTGGCACGGACCAGAAAAACCAAAAACAACCGATTTACTTCAACAACATCACATCACGCCTCCCACAAGATTAGCATTATCGTTATCTGGTACTAAAGTGGTGTATTCTTTCTTCTCAAGCTCTCTCAACGAAGATGGGCTAACAATGCGTTGCGGATTGATTGCCCCCCCCCCCCCTATACAAAGATGATACGGGTAGAAAAAAAGGTACGTTCATTTAATAAAAACGTACTATTATTGTTTACTTTTCAATGATGATGATGTCATGTTTTATTGTGACATCAAAAATAGGTCTTAAATTACCCGCAACAGTGCCTGCCTTGAGCACACTCAGTCGTAATGCTATTGGTTCATGCCAGCTGATTTCTTTCTTGTTCATTTCATTGCAACTGTGTCCTCTGGTATTATCTTCATATAGGTACTAGAAGCGTGAAGTGGATGGACTGAAAGCAATTAGCGGACACGTATAGCAAGACCAGTGATGCTGGAATAAGTAAACTACAAATTCTCAAGCCCTTACTCCTTCTCCTCGTGAGGGTCAAGGAAACAGACTAACCATTCTAGCAGAGAGAAAAAAGCATTTTAGATGTCTTGTTCATTTGCTCATTTCAAGCTGATATTTTAGATGTCTTGTTCAATTGCTCATTTCAAGCTGATATTTTAGATCTCTTGTTCATTTGCTCATTTCAAGCTGATATTTTAGATCTCTTGTTCATTTGCTCATTTCAAGCTGATATTTTAGATGTCTTGTTCATTTGCTCATTTCAAGCTGATATTTTAGATGTCTTGTTCATTTGCTCATTTCAAGCTGATATTTTAGATGTCTTGTTCATTTGCTCATTTCAAGCTGATATTTTAGATGTCTTGTTCATTTGCTCATTTCAAGCTGATATTTTAGATGTCTTGTTCATTTGCTCATTTCAAGCTGATATTTTAGATGTCTTGTTCATTTGCTCATTTCAAGCTGATATTTTAGATGTCTTGTTCATTTGCTCATTTCAAGCTGATATTTTAGATGTCTTGTTCATTTGCTCATTTCAAGCTGATATTTTAGATGTCTTGTTCATTTGCTCATTTCAAGCTGATATTTTAGATGTCTTGTTCAATTGCTCATTTCAAGCTGATATTTTAGATGTCTTGTTCATTTGCTCATTTCAAGCTGATATTTTAGATGTCTTGTTCATTTGCTCATTTCAAGCTGATATTTTAGATGTCTTGTTCATTTGCTCATTTCAAGCTGATATTTTAGATGTCTTGTTCATTTGCTCATTTCAAGCTGATATTTTAGATGTCTTGTTCATTTGCTCATTTCAAGCTGATATTTTAGATGTCTTGTTCATTTGCTCATTTCAAGCTGATATTTTAGATGTCTTGTTCATTTGCTCATTTCAAGCTGATATTTTAGATGTCTTGTTCATTCGCTCATTTCAAGCTGATATTTCAGATGTCTTGTTCAATTGCTCATTTCAAGCTGATATTTTAGATGTCTTGTTCAATTGCTCATTTCAAGCTGATATTTTAGATGTCTTGTTCAATTGCTCATTTCAAGCTGATATTTTAGATGTCTTGTTCATTTGCTCATTTCAAGCTGATATTTTAGATGTCTTGTTCAATTGCTCATTTCAAGCTGATATTTTAGATGTCTTGTTCATTTGCTCATTTCAAGCTGATATTTTAGATGTCTTGTTCATTTGCTCATTTCAAGCTGATATTTTAGATGTCTTGTTCATTTGCTCATTTCAAGCTGATATTTTAGATGTCTTGTTCATTTGCTCATTTCAAGCTGATATTTTAGATGTCTTGTTCATTTGCTCATTTCAAGCTGATATTTTAGATGTCTTGTTCAATTGCTCATTTCAAGCTGATATTTTAGATGTCTTGTTCATTTGCTCATTTCAAGCTGATATTTTAGATGTCTTGTTCATTTGCTCATTTCAAGCTGATATTTTAGATGTCTTGTTCATTTGCTCATTTGAAGCTGATATTTTAGATGTCTTGTTCATTTGCTCATTTCAAGCTGATATTTTAGATCTCTTGTTCATTTGCTCATTTCAAGCTGATATTTTAGATGTCTTGTTCAATTGCTCATTTCAAGCTGATATTTTAGATGTCTTGTTCAATTGCTCATTTCAAGCTGATATTTTAGATGTCTTGTTCATTTGCACATTTCAAGCTGATATTTTAGCACAAGCCCAAACGTCAGTATTGTGTTGTGTTCCTTCCTTGTAAAGCTGTCACCATACCTTGGAGTGTTTAGTACACCCCGCCACTGGCTCCTCGCTACCAGCTTTACCGCAGCATTGAAATTATTTGCCTGTTCCCTACCCTAATGATATTTTAGTGCTTGTTTATTTGCTCTTTCCAGACATATATCATTATTATATGAGGTAGAGAAGTGGTTAGTGAAAAGAACAACTGCAGACAACTGGTCGGTCTCGATACTAAGCGGTGGCTTCTGGGTTCATTCAGCCTTAAAATGGTACAGGATTTTTGTCAGAAAAAAATGCAGCCACGGCGCAATACTGACCCAATTGCTAAATAAAATGTGACTCAAATGAATGATATTTCTAGTTTCACTCCAACTCTTTAACTGCTGTATTTATTAAATTGTTTCCCTTCACACAGTATAGCAGATTTAAACAATAAGCATAACAAAGATGTATGTGTTGAGACTAAATTGTTCCGATTACTTTTTAACACTTGCAAAATTAGACTTGATCATGTTCGTACTATAATATAGTTCGTACTTATAGAGTTTGACAAAGGACCATGTGGGGCTACATTAAAACTGGTACTGGAGAATAAAATTGAATAATAATATTAATAATAATTTATGCTTATGGCGTTATGCTGTGCGAAAGCATCGCAGACATATGTAATATTTGAACCAAGGCGACTTCTATCAAGAATATTAAATATTCTTTCGAGCCGAAGACAGCCCATAAGGCAGAACTTGTACGGCCCTCAATGACTAACAATCTTTGTTATCAAATCAAGTGTCAGACCATGTACAGGTTCTGTATTTATATCTCGTCAAACGT
The DNA here is from genome assembly GCA_032433765.1 of Megaustenia siamemsis. NCBI lineage: Eukaryota > Metazoa > Mollusca > Gastropoda > Stylommatophora > Ariophantidae > Megaustenia > Megaustenia siamemsis. The sequence goes on from JAVIAB010000156.1 coordinate 51,553,197, forward strand.
CCCTTATATTGTTATTTAAAATAAAGAATAAATAAATTAATTAAATAACACAAGCAACGAATATTAATTAATTAAAACGAGCATGTGTTTGTCACGGACATACAAACACATAACAACCACTATGAAATCACTGTCCTCAAAACAAGTCAACAAAGGAGACTAGGAAATAAGAATTAAATGATAAGCGTCTTCTCGCATCGCAGAAAAGGTCAGCATAAATTGCTTACTGTTACTGTTTCCAATTTTATTCTTTAACGCTTGCTTCAATTCCTGGCGTGTTATGTAGAGGCAAAACGTCAGGCACTGCTGACATATCACTGGAAAAAGCCGCCTATATTACTTTCACAATTACCAAACAAAAATGAAATAAACTTAAAACCATGCCACATACAACATAAAGGGAAAACATTAAGAAAATATCAGATATAGAAAGCTTGTAGATATCAACGTGGGATCGTGAAAAAGAATTATTCAAACTTGCATGCATATCATAACATCTAGCGTGCACGATGTGTACAAGAAATGCAAGTAAGAAATAAGCTGGCGAATGTCATGCTGCTTTACTTCACAGAAACTATATTTTAATATGCGGAACAACAACAAATTATAAAGCAATAAATACAGAGAAAATATACTGGAGGTTCCCATTTTAATTCTGTCATTGAGAAGTGACCAGATCTATGGTGCCCAGAATTGAGGACAAAGACCAGCAACAGATTAGGACCTCACCTCATTTCCCAGTTGGGCTCTCTGATTACAGCATGAATTAAAACAGACTGCTAACGATGCGGCACCCCAGATATTAGTAGTATGGCGGTGCCTCAACTAACGTGGTGATAACGTAGATTTTAGAAGTATAGCGGTTCCTCCCTCAACTAATGAGGTGACACCTCAGATATTAGAAGTATGGCTGTTCCTCAACTAACGAGATGACACCTCAGATATTAGAAGTATGGCTGTTCCTCAACTAACGAGATGGCACCTCAGATATTAGAAGTATGGCGGTTGCTCAACTAACGAGGTGACACCTCAGATATTAGAAGTATGGCTGTTCCTCAACTAACGAGATTACACCTCAGATATTAGAAGTATGGCTGTTCCTCAACTAACGAGATGACACCTCAGATATTAGAAGTATGGCTGTTCCTCAACTAACGAGATGACACCTCAGATATTAGAAGTATGGCTGTTCCTCAACTAACGAGATGACACCTCAGATATTAGAAGTATGGCTGTTCCTCAACTAACGAGATTACACCTCAGATATTAGAAGTATGGCTGTTCCTCAACTAACGAGATGACACCTCAGATATTAGAAGTTTTGTTTTTCCTCAACTAACGAGGTGACAGCCTAGATATTAGAAGTATGGCTTTTCCTCAACTAACGAGATGACACCCTAGATATTAGAAGTATGGCGGTTCCTCAACTAACGAGGTGACAGCCCAGATATTAGAAGTATGGCTTTTCCTCAACTAACGAGGTGACAGCCCAGATATTAGAAGTATGGCTTTTCCTCAACTAACGAGGTGATAGCCCAGATATTAGAAGTATGGCTTTTCCTGAACTAACGAGATGACACCCTAGATATTAGAAGTATGGCTTTTCCTCAACTAACGAGATGACACCCTAGATATTAGAAGTGTGGCGGTTCCCCAACTAACGAGGTGACAGCCCAGATATTAGAAGTATGGCTTTTCCTCAACTAACGAGGTGACAGCCCAGATATTAGAAGTATGGCTGTTCCTCAACTAACGAGGTGACAGCCCAGATATTAGAAGTATGACGGTTCCTCAACTAACGAGGTGACAGCCCTGATATTAGAAGTATGACGGTTCCTCAACTAACGAGGTGACAGCCCAGATATTAGAAGTATGGCGGGTGCTCAACTAACGAGGTGACAGCCCAGATATTAGAAGTATGGCGGTTGCTCAACTAACGAGGTGACAGCCCAGATATTAGAACTATGGCTGTTCCTCAAATAACGAGGTGACAGCCCAGATATTAGAAGTATGGCGGTTCCTCAAATAACGAGGTGGCAGCCCAGATATTAGAAGTATGGCGGTTCCTCAAATAACGAGGTGACAGCCCAGATATTAGAAGTATGGCTGTTCCTCAAATAACGAGGTGACAGCCCATATATTAGAAGTATGGCTTTTTCTCAACTAACGAGATGACACCCTAGATATTAGAAGCATGGCTTTTTCTCAACTAACGAGATGACACCCCAGATATTAGAAGTATGGCTTTTCCTCAACTAACGAGATGACACCCTAGATATTAGAAGTATGGCGGTTCCTCAAATAACGAGGTGACAGCCCAGATATTAGAAATATGGCTTTTCCTCAACTAACGAGGTGACACCCTAGATATTAGAAGTATGGCTTTTCCTCAACTAACGAGGTGACACCCCAGATATTAGAAATATGGCGGCACCGACGAACGCTCTTTCTCATTTCTATTGACATCGATTTGTTGCATGAGATGTTTTTTCATTTTCTGAAATGCTATTTTGGCCTGAGCTATTCTGCTTCTTATTTCTATGGTGCATATTCCATCTGATGTTATTACTTTGCCCAAGTATTTGACGCGTTGCACTTGTTTCAGATTTGTCCAGTTTATTGCTACATGATGTTGATGATTGTTTCTTCGGTATACCCATTACTTTTGTTTTCTTACTATTCAGACTGAGACCTTTCTTGTTGATTTCTTTTACTATTTCTTGTAGTTCATTTCTTGTAGTTCATTCTCTGTATCTGCTATTAAGACTGTCAACCGCATATTACAAATTGTTGATGTTGTGACTCCCTTTTATTAACTCTTCATAAAATGACAAAATATGTAGAAGTTTATATTCTAGGACCACATCAATTGACAATCGTTTCTAAAGTAAACCAGGGACGAATTATAGAACGAAAAGGGGCGTGTATCAACAACTAAAATGTAAAACAGCGACCTTCTAAAACCATCATTGTTTATATTAATCTGATGACAGGAAGCTGAACATTTATAGCATGATGTCTACACTGCTGATCAATAATCAATACTCTTTATGTAAAGAAGAAAATCATAAACAACCATTTAATAAAAAAAAAAACGTACCAAAGTAAAAAGTAAAAAAGTAAAAGGAATAAATAACAGACGTTACAAGGGAAATATTAGTTTGATCAAAGTGATAGCTGAAATAATAAGCAAAATTATTTAGAAAAGGGTTGCGCTGCGAACAAGCAATAGGACAAACAAAGAAAAGAAAACAGAAAATACTAAAATCTGTATCTACAGCACCTTACAACCAGAAAACAAGGCTTAATAAACAAGGACAGATAGCTTAGTCGTTCTCTCTCTCTCTCTCTCTCTCTCTCTCTCTCTCTCTCTCTCACACACACAGATATACACCGACAACACTCATGACACACAAAAATTAATAGTTATGGCATGAGACATTTATAGCGCACTGGTGTGCCGGTAAAGTGCTGTGTCGATTAAATTAGGATGGCAATTTTTACTGTGTGCAAGCTGCGTTCAATATACATTGTTATCAATACTTTTATTCTTTTTTTTTTCCTGAACGACATGTTTATTGTGTATCAATCTATCATTAGTTTAGCTGACTGTGTGTCAGACAGAACAATCACTTGTGGGAGATTTAATCTACTTTAAAATATAGGTAGAAAAGCAGTGTGAAAAAAACCATGCGAAATGAAAACGTTCTTAATTCTGAAAGATGGCATGCCACGCACAATGAAGAACACCCAAAAGGGTAGCATGCATGAGTGCTCTAACCTTAGGTTTCTCCTCCGGTTCAAGGCTACGGCTTGGGGCGTGGCTCCTGTCATCACGTGCTCTCAGCGTGTCCACCTCTTCTACGGTGTCTGTGTCTGGAGTATCACTGGGTTCGCGCCTCTCTGGCTCATCCTGCGTGTCCGGGCCGATGCTCCTGCTCGGGGATCGACTGCGTTGGTCTCTAGGCTTTAGACTATCCATCTGAGGCTCTGGCACAAACTCATGCTCTTCCATGAGGTCAGATTCCTCCCTGTCCATGCAGTAATGCTCCAGGTCCTTTTCCCTACGGTCGTGCCCAAAGCTTTCGGCCACCAGAGCGTCGTGTTCAATGCCACCAGCTGTGTAAACATTTGTCGGTTCAACATCCTCTCCAGCCTCCCCACCAACAGCTGATGCCTCATCTTCTTCAACATTTTCTTTGGCTTCTACATCAACACTGGGTTCATCTTTAACATCATCTGCAACATTATCCTCATTTAAATCCTGCTCAGGACTTTCAGTAATTTCAACATGTGGGATTGGTGGTTGACATGGGTTATATTCTTCTACAGGAACATCATCCACCGCGGCCTCTTCTACAGGGGCATCTTCCACTAGAGCATCATCTGAAGGAATATCTTCCACAGTATCATATTCTGCAGGAGCATCTCCTACTGGAGTGTCTTCGACTGGCTCCTCTTCTCCTGTTCTGGCCTAGAAGTAAGTTGCACAGATTTTTATTTAGTATGAGAATCTAACATAGAACACAGGTCATAAAGATATATTTAAAGGGAATTCTAACATAGAACACAGGTCATAAAGATATATTTAAAGGGAATTAATCTTCTCTTTATATGATAGTTATTTTATAGAAATGTACAGGATAAAGTGACATGAAACAGAACATATAATAGAGGTAGGTAGAGAAAGAGATAGCGTGAGATAGATTTCTGAAATTTAAAATAAATAAATAAAATAAAGATAAGAGAAATTGAAAGCACAGGGAATATAAAAATTCACTTTTATAAAATTACTTGAAAACTAATTAAATGTTTACTAAGCGATACAAACCAACTGACATTCTATATTACTTTCTGTATAAAAATTAATGAGAAAGTTTACCTCTTCTTGCACTGGGTAATCCTGATCCACATCTTCAAACTGTTGCTCCTGCTCATTTGAATCTGAAGTCAACTGCACACCTTGACTATTGATGTCTTCGTAGTCATATTGCTGCTCATTTGAATCTGAAGTCAACTGCACACCTTGACTATTGATGTCTTCGTAGTCATATTGCTGCTCTGCTACGTCCTCCTTCTGGAGAACTTCAAAGTCCCCAAGAAGGTCAGGGTCATCAAACTGCTGTTGGCTTGCCTGTTCAAGGTTAGAATCATCATGCTGCTGCTCGCTGTACTCGCCTAGCAAATCCACTTCGTTGGCTGCCTGTCCTGCGGAATCATCATCGTACACAGGGTTGTCAAGTTTCGAGCTGGCTGCTGTTTCTTCGTTAAACTCGTCGAGGTTGTTGGAGTACTGGGCTGAGTCCTCCCCGACGTCGAGAAGCTGGTGTGAAGATCCGTTTTCGGTGCTCATGTTGTGATGTTGATCGACAAATTCTGATGACGTTGTTGTACCAAAATCAAAGTCTAGTCCATTACTTGAATTACCATTCACGATCTGAGAATAGGTTAAAAAAAAACACATATTTAAAATTACGTTTTATGGAGCTATAAAAGGGGAATAAGTATAAAATATAGACCATTCACCATCATGTGGCATACCGATTGACGCAGGCGATCATGTCCTTCCACAAATATCTGTAAATAGAGTATCGTATCAATTTTGTTCTTGACTGTTTTCCGTGCCACGATACCAAGTTATCTAATATATTTTCTCTTGGTCGTCTGCGATCTCTCTTTCCGTGTATTTTCCCAGTTGTAACCAAGTATTCCAACTTTCCTTTTCTCATGCTGTACCAAATGATATATTTTTTTAAGAACTCTCTTCTAGTATTGGTCTGATCTTCGAAACGAACCAACTTCATAGTTGGTTCGTTTAGTATATACCAAAAATAACTGTAAATACAAGAGTAGTAGAGGGGATGAAGGGAGAATGACTACCAGAAAAAAATAGGTACAGAAACCGGTAGGAGTGTTAAGAGAATATGTACCAAAAGTAAATCCAACCTTGAGAGGCAGGTCCTTGAAGATATTCACGCATGTTCTGGGGGACCCATTTTAAGAACGGGTCTGTTGAATACGATGAGAATTATCCGATTGGGATTCTCAATAAGCCAAACAATCCAGGACGCGCAAAAAGCTGTGAACATTACAACACTAAAGTAAATTACCAAGCAACACGTAAAGAGTTCAATTATTTTAAGTGCGAAAGAAATTCCGTCTCTGACGATAGATTTGAAAAGAGAAAACATTATAGGGAGACTCTTCATTTGGTGCCATTTCCACTTCCAACGTCGGCTACCGTGGAGTGCAATTATACACTGTCCATTGTCTCGATGGTGCACGTTGTCATGGGATTATCTGTCCAGTTCATTCATTAAACTTTCATCTTGGTCTGCCTCTAACTCGTTTACCTTGTACTTTCCCCTCCAAGATGACATTCAGTATGGTATTATGTCTTTTCACATGTCCCAAAAATCTGTTTTCTTTTTTCGAATTGTGTTAAGCAGTTCTTTTTTTCTTCTTCATTTTCAGCCGATTCACGACTTCACTGTTTGTCTTCTTTTCCTTCCACCCAATTTCCCCATTTTTCTATTGATACACATTTCAAAAGCTTACATTCTCTGCTCCGTTTTCTTTCCTTAACGTCCATGTTTCTGGAAGCACTGGTTTCATATTCTACGTCGCGACACTACGATATCCTTATATAAGAACTAAATTCCTATCAAATTATTGCTCAAAGTGCTTAAAATAGCACGTTCTAGCCAGCTCCTGCAAGGAATGCAGATTGTTTTACCAAACTCTGCAGCATAGATGATATTTTAACATTCTGGTGAATCTACTAAACAGCTATTTATATAAATACAGTAGCTCTATTTACTTTTCTCCTCTTAAAAACAAAACAAAACCTCATTACTATAGGCCAAAGATGCATGGCTGCGCTACAGCTGTATTGATGTCAATAATATAAACATTTTACCGCTCATTTTTAATTTACAAAATACAATTATTTGTGCCACTGTACAATTTAGCCATGCACTTAAAAAACCGAGGGTACACTTATTTTACTCAACTACGACCATTCATGGCCTGCAATGGGGACAGCCCTGCTCGGGGTCATCCCCCAAATAATGATATCGACTATTTCCGAGAAACGCATCACAATGCAAAAAGTGGACGGGCGGTGGCGATAACTTATTAAGATTGATAATTTAAAGCTTGTATTCTATCTATCTATCTATTGACCTTTCGAGCTGTAGCCGGCCCATAGGGCGTAGATCAAGATACCCATTCTCTTATCTAAATTGTTGTTCTAGCGTTTTCAATTCTTTTAAAGATATTTTATCAAATCTTGCCACTTGTCTCTGTTCTGTGCAAGCAGCTCTATCTCGTTGAGGGAGCCGATTCCTGCTGCTCTTGCATCTCTCATCAATGTTCTTCTCAGTGCCTCTCCGGGTCTTCCTCTTTTCCTCTTACCTGTTGTTTCCCACATGATGGCTTGCTGTGCTATTCGGTTATTATCTCTTCTCATCACATGTATAAGAAGAAACTGTAAAATCTCAAAAAAAGAAAGAAGGTTTGCCCCAATTGTAAGAATGGTATTCACGCCTTTTAGAAAGAGAATTACCATTGGCGTTTTGGTTAGAGAGACTCGAGAAACTGAGGCGGCAACATCTTGGGATTCAAAAAGGAACCTTCACATCACTAACAAGCACTCTATCCATCTGTCACAACGCACAAACACGTACCCAAAATATAAGCATTTAATTTCTGAGATAATTTCATAAAAGCCGAGTACCAACAGACTTGTTTACGGGTCTGAATTTTTGTCAGCCATGATTGCGACTTTTGTGACTTCCGGGTTTTTTTTTTTTTTTTCTTTACCAAAACATCTTAAAGGTAACGATGGGAAACATGTTCAAGTATAACAGATATCAGTAGTTCGAGCTGAACTTTTTATTTAAAATAAAATTATCCTCAGGACTTATTACTGTATAGTTTACTTTAAATTAGGCTTTAATGTATTTATGAACCATGTATTTTTCTTGATTCACTGCCCTTGAGTTGTGACTGTATAGAGAGACACATGTGTTTGCTTACGCACGATTAAACGATGTCACGCTGTACGGCTATGTTATGTCGAGTGCTATTATAATTAATTATTCCATTTGAGTTAGTTCTGTTTAACTACTGCACTATTAGAAGTACTCTTTAAAATTAGGTTTTTAATTCTCATGAAATTGTATGTTGAAATAGTACACACACACATTATTAAAAAAAAAAACAAGTAAAGTACCCCCGTCACGCCAAGTGCCGTATAGGGAATATGGTGTTAGTGACCATAAATTTTACAGACCTTGGGCACATGATTTTTGGGGTAATGTGGTCGGTATTACGCCCGTGCCGCTTCACTTTCCCCAAAAAAAATCCGGTACCCATTAAAGGCTGGATGAACCCGGAAGCCGTCGATCGGGAACCCTACCCTTTGTCCTTTGTAGTCCAGTTCACTAACCACTGAGCTACCGCGGCTCCCTATACATAAATTATACATGTAGTTTATTATAAATTTTTAAAAATTACTTAACACAAAAGTGCTTCTCATTGAAAACGCGTGCTGGATAAGATGAATGAAATACTGCAGGACATGATAAATGTCGCGCTATACTTGCAACTGATATTTCAATACAAAACAACAGAGAATGTGTTCAGTGGCTGTGACGGGAACGTTGCGCTGCTGCCCAATGAACTACGTAAAGGATAAAACTGCAAGTTAAAGTTATCCGTGACGTCACTGGCAAAAAGTGAAGGTGATGTTATTGCCAAAACTTTTATGTGGCAATCTGCTCATTAACAGATAATGCTGGCAGCACTGCGCCACACAGCCCTACTTTGCTAAAGAAACTATTTAGCTATTAACATTATCAGATACATTACAGTAACGGTGTCAGATAATGGGTGAACACTAAAGCAATATTTGAGTGATTTGAGTTATTTGTGGGTCATCATCATTGCACTCCGAACATGTCCATAGGTGCTCAGATCCCCTCCTCATAAATTCCCTCAGTGTCCAGCGACTGACGACTCCAGTTCTATGTTGGTTGATAAGTCTTCTTACACGGCCACTAAGTTTCTCATTTCTGGCTGTGCCCAACTTAACTCCCATTTCCATCATCCGAAGAAGTGACGTGGATCTGTGTTTGTCGAAGTCCTGTGCTCTTCCCACATCTCGTAGGGCATGGATGATGTCCGCCCGATCCATTGGTTGCCCGTCCTCAACGACAGCGCAGCTAGCCAACCTGTCCGCCCTTTCATTTCCCCGTACTCCCGCATGTCCAGGGACATAGACAAAGGTGACCTTACGTATTTTGGATTTCTGCAACGACTCTACCCATTGCATGCGTACAGAGCCCGCCTCCACTTTTTTTTATCATGCTCATCGAATCACTCAGTATACATGCGTGGTTAGTCTTGTGACTCTAACTATTTGAATGCCTTGGTCACTGCCATCACCTCCATTGTCATGCTACTCGTGGTCACGACGTATGCACCACTGTCTTCGTAGACTATTCTGCCTGCCGAGCGTGCTGTAAATGCCAATGCACTTCTTTGGTGTCGTCTTACAGATCCGTCTGTATAGATGACTGCATCTTTCTCATCGGTGTTATCGCAGATGAGACCGTTGACCTCAGCATTAACCACGACCGGGTTCTGTCCCTAAACTAAAGCAATATACAGTGGGGAAAACATTATTGTGTAGGCTCAACTGAAGCTAAGTAGAAATCTATCTATGTGATAACCTTACACCTATTTGTTGTCTTGTTATACTGACGAAGAGCTGTGGCCGAAATATTTATAAATTTTCACTTTAGTCATCATCATCGAGTGTCGTCTCCGCAACGAAGGTTGGCTACCATGGAGCGCCATTCCGCTCTGTCTATTGCTTTGATGGTGCAGGTTGTCATAGGCTGATTTGTTCATCTTTTGATGTTACTCGTCCATGTTAGTCTTGGTCTGCCTCTGCCTCTTTTACCTTGTATTTTCCCCTCCAGGATTACTTTCAGTAGGTTTTTGTGTCTTTTAACATGACCCAAGAATCGCATTTGTCATGTTCTAATTTAGTTTAGTAGTTCTCTTTTCATTTTTAGTTGTTTTAAGATTTCATCGTTTGTTTTCTTTTCCTTCCATCCAATTCAACCTATACTTCTATATATCCACATTTCAAAGGCTTCAATTCTCTGTTCTGTTTTCTTGTCTAATGTCCATGTTTCAGCATCATATAGGAATATTGAGAAGATGTAACATTTTGCTATTCTTAGTTTTAGCCCTGGTGTTATTTCTTTTGATGTTAGTATGTTCTTCATAACATTAAAATTACTTTTTGCCATTTCTATTCTTTTGTTTATTTCATTTGTACATTTTCCATCACTGGTTATAGTATGTCCAAGGTAGTTCTGAACTGTCTCCAGGTCTATTCCTTCTATTTTGATATGCACTTGTGGGTTTTGAGTATTTTCTTTGTTTATGATAATAGTTTTAGTCTTTTTGATATTCATATCTACTCCATATTTTTTGCTTGTCATGTTTATTTCATTAAGTAATTGTTGTAGATCTTTAGGATTTTCTGCTAGTAGTACAATACAGTCACTTTAATAAAGCTGCTAAATACAATTTGGGAACGAAGGTGCGCACTAAGCAACTAAGCTAATTGCGGTGAGCGCCCCACGGCAGACTGCATATGTCATGATCGGTAAACAACAGAGTTGAACAACTAGCGGTGCTCGAAGATAGGTCAGTCACGTTAAAGGCTGCAGATTAATCACGAACATCGTCGGAATCTTCAACCCATTACTTTCACCAACTCAATAAGCCAGTGGGCGGGTCCACCTGGGTCATGACTCCCAGGCGTCGGCCGTATCCTGTGTTTGAGCCTGAGAACTCAAATAACAATCACTACATAAAAGTTGAAACTCTGAACTGCACCAAACTTTTTATCGAATCAACAGACCATACCCAGTGGCAGATATCTGTCGCTGTAGAGAACATTGAGTCTTGTCCTCCAGATGGCGTTCAGTTTTAAATCAGCATCATGTGCCATACTGTTTAGCGTAAGCAATCATGCCCTTCTACAGTTTCCTCTTCATAGTGCAACGTATCTATTCTGTTAACAGTTTTCCGCGCCATGACACCAAGCTATTTAGTACCTTCTCTCTGTGTGTCCACGATCTCCTTTTCTCTATATTTCGCGAATTTTAACCGAGTATTCCAACTTTCCTCTTCTCGTCATGTCTTCTAAAATGTCGATTATTTCTTTCGGGTGTTTTTTGGAGCTCCTTTTTTGTGTTGGCCTCTTCGAAAATTTCCTCCTTGGTGTTTTTAGATGTCCAGGAACTTAAATGACTTGTTATTTCCCAAGATGCCCTTAAGTACTCTGTTTCGGCCGCAAAAAATCCGCCCGCATTATGACGAGATCCTCACTCACCCCCCCCCTCTCTCTCTCTCATACATACACGCGAGCGCGCACATACACGCACACACGCACGCACATACACACACATACATTAATTGTTTGTTTGTGCTAGAACCATCACCACTGAAAACAGGTCGAATCCATAGGTGTTCCGATATCCCCCTCGAACATCTCGGGTAAATCCGAGGAGAATCCCAACTCGCGTGCACGAACTTCGTGGCAAAGTTCGGGCATTCTTGGCAGGCTCTTATCAGATGGTAGTCGCCTGTGATGATATAAGGCCGTATCTCTCTTAGAATCTAATATAGAGGTTACAGACTTGGACAAACAGTCGTAGACAGCAATATACATTCGTGGACATCAACGGACAACTCATTGTGATATTTCTAGAAATTGCCTCCATAGGCCAGTACTTTAACAGGTAAAAGGTTTTCCTTTTCCAGATCGTAGGCCAACAATTACAAAGACCTGCAATCAGAAATGACATCACGCTCCATATTGATATATACATACAACTGCCACTCAGTTATATCTAACTGTCTAACTTTAACAAAACTTCTAAGTCCTTTAAAACTATCTATAGTGGACTCAAGCTTCTAAATCATTCTATGTCTATCTAACGTCATGCTTTTAACTTGTTGGCTGAGCTTTTTATTTCAGTTTTAGCTATCTACGATTCCTATCCGGGTTTCAGGCATTCTCTGTTCTGACAATGTATTTCCTAATCTAAACCCCACGTCTTGTCTTGGTCGTGGAGAAAAATTGACTGGTTCAGCCCTCTAATTTGGTTCGTCGAGTCTGGTCACATGACTATAACCCAATCACACGATCTCGAGATGTCCTTCAAAATTGACCAATGTTCAATGTGGGTGAATCCCTTGGCATCTCTCGGCTATTTCCCTGTTAACTCAATTAACCCTCACTCCCTAAGTACATTGTTTAGCCCTCTCAAACACAAAATCTGTTTAGGTAGGTTTTTGCTGAGAAATTAGCCCGGACAGAGGCCAAACATAAGGCCCACTCGTTCAGATTTGAACTGCCAAGGATTTTTAAACGTGCTCGAGTGTACATAGGACCTCCTGTTTATTAATGTTATCTGAAAGGGCTGGACATCGGATCTCATTACCCAGAGATCGGGAGAGAGAGAGAGAGAAATAACGGCATAAAGAAACCATAGATTAATTTAAACGCATTTTTTGGGGGGGTTGGGGGTGGATCACCACCGCCTGTGGTGGGGTTTGAACCCAAGTCCTTCCAGTCCAGAGGCCGATGTCGTACCTCTAGATTACCCAGAACACCAAATGTGTACATAAGCTACACTAACATGACACGTCCAAATATGTGAAATAAAGGTCAACTATGAAAAAACGATTAGAAGACAAAATTCCTGGAAAAAAAAAATAAATAAATATGGCGATGAGTGAAAGCCATCTTGTTCAAGAAATCATCTGAATAATTTGAAACCTCGAGTTTTGTTAAAAAATATATTTACATTTTGTTCATGTTTTTTAGCTAATGAATCATTGATTGATTGTGGCTGAGGGGTCTATTATTTTCGGTTACCTGATTCATTTTATGCAGTCTTCATTTTTTACAGTAAGGTATTTAATATTTAAACAGCCATGGGAATAAACATCGAGATAATGGGATTATTAGAAGAAAAGCTTGGCTATATGGACGGAGACAAGATAAAAAATGTATACACATAAAAATAAATATGCATGGACTGGGATGTTTGAGCTATGCGGATAACACAAGACTAAACAAACCCAACGCTAAAAGGTCTTTAATTTGTCACAAAGACAAACAGAGAAGACAATTTTTAAAAAATAAAAAGAATAAAAGAAAAAAATATCTGAATAATATATACATACATAACATTCGTATCAAAATCAACACATAGCAATGTTGATGTTTTGCGAAAACAGCGCATTTTTAAGGTTATGAATGGTTATGGTTATGGTTATGGAAGGCCTCTGTATCACAGCAAACGAATCAAAATCCATAATTGCTCAACCGCCCGTGCCAGTGGAATCATCCGAATCACTAACTCATCTCCCAAACAAAGAAAGGCAACTGCAGTCCCCATCGTAGCAGTCTCAGCACACGTCAAAAGACATAAGGCGAAACCGCGCAGAAAGTGAACACAGCCAACTGTTCCCTGTCACACGATATCATCATTCATCGTAAACAAGCGGGACATCGAAGCAGGATCAAAACGGATGAGACACACAGCTCACGGTGTGCACAGAGCACTTAACTCAGTAGCTCCTGCAACAAGCCGGACTTGGAATATGAGGAAACTGCAAGAAGGAACACTTTTCAGACATAGCCTTCAATGGTTCCTGCCGCCTATCCACCATATACCATGGGAGTTCACGTCCTCCCGAAAATGATGATCGTCATTGCACTTGATGATGTTAGGCCATTATTGATGACTCCAATACCAAACATATAGACACACAGTGGTGGTAAGTTATTTCCAATTATGAATTCTTTATAGCACTGAATTGCGCGTGGCCGTGCGGCTAAAACCACTGTTCCGCTGGCTGAAAAGCCGGGCCTACGGTGTTCGAAACCCGCGGTAGACAGAAAGGATTTTTTCTTTCGGGGGTGAAATAAAAATCCTGAGTCTCACACGTCGTGGCGACTGCTTGACCAAGCGGCCTTTATCCCTCTGGTTCTATCGTTGCCCCCCGACATACACCAGCAATGGTACCATGTGTCGTAAAGATATATTTTTTTTTACTGAATAACTAGTAAAAGTCTCAGGCACAAATAAGAGTGTTAAACACTTCTCTCTCTATTTTTTTTATGAAAAATTTACTCCCACAGTCTTCGACCTTCTAGGGTATACACACACACACGCGCGCACGCACGCACACACACACACTGCAAAACAATGTGGTACAAATGTAAGTACGAAAGTAAATATAATAATTTTTTGCACTAAACATAATCATTATTTTGAATCAAACATAGCCTTGCAATCACCAGACTGTTTCTCTCTCTCTCTCTCTCTCTCTCTCTCAATGAATATACAAACGCACATACATTAACACACATCCTTACACATAAATAAATCATATTTACTTCTGCACAAAAACCCCTGTGAACAATACAATACAATACACTATGAGAGAGAGAGAGAGAGAGAGAGAGAGAGAGAGAGAGAGAGACTATTCAATAGTAAAATGTATAAACAACCACGCGTCGATCTATATTTACGGAATCTCAAGTTTCTTTATCATTTAATTATTGAGCAAAGCGAAGCATAGAAATGGATAAAGTGAGACACTGATTAGTGAGCGTACCATAATGGCTAAGGTTTGGCCCTTCTCTCTCTCTCTCTCTCCCCCCCCCCACCCAACACAGAGCAGCGCTGTAACTGAGCACTAACATTCTCTAAATCCACAGAGTGGAGATGGTCACAGAAAGAAACACACTCAAATCAAACAATTGTAAAAAAAAAAACGGGTACTTAACTCGTATAGTCAACGAAATGAGTATAATTGACAAGGAAAACATATAGAAAGAAATCCACAGATCAGTATTTTGATTTCGAACACACATTTTAGGTTTTTTATTCGCTATGGGATTACATTTATCCAAAGACCCCTCCTCCCCCCCCCCTTTTTAAATACACACGCGCATACACACACATAAACTGTAAAATTGAGATTATAAATAAACATTGTTATGTAATGACTGGAAAATCATATCTAAAATAAACATTGTTATGTGGAAAATCATATCTTGAACAGAATCATCGAACTGTTTTATATTTCACACAACTAGGCCTAATATTGCCTCCGCTGTAATAACAACCCATATAGTCAGTCAGTCAATGGTCGGGAAGGTGTCAATGTGGCTGTCAATGTATGCTGCTAGTAGACATAACTAGAGCGCAGCACAATAATCATAGCAAAGCTATACTTCCTCTATTGAACAGCGATACAACTTTGTGGGACGCAGCTCTACTACATTCGGCTGCTATGTCAAATATGCCACCCTCAGGGCAGTACTAAGAAAAGAAGAACGCATTAGAAAGACTTTACAGTCTCAAGGTAGGCTACTATTATAACTGTGGCATAGCCAGGGCCAAAGCAATTTAAAGTTTTTAGCGTGACAGTACTAGACCGCCAGAGGCAGTGCAGCGGTGTGCGTCCTATGTGTTATAGCTTAAAATGGTGATGTTATGTCTGCACAGTTAGGTACCTCCGGATTGAATAAAAAAACATCTGATTCTGAATTCTCTCGGGGATTACTCCTCTTCGCCGTCTTCCTTTAAATGTTAAAAGTCGGAACTATGTTGAGATTTACAGCGAGTTCCATGTGCGACTTTCGACCCGACACATCCGACTTCAGCGTGACATTTTTTGCTGTTGCCTGCCCTCTTCGATCCCTTAACGCTTAATCAGACTAAGACGGTTTAAGACCCGCTACGAGGAGTTTGCGTAGGATCTTGATCAGATGTTGTTCAAACCTCTCCGTCTTAAATTTCATAGGACTTCACGGTGTGTGTACACACATTTAGCTTTCTTATGGTAAGTAAATAATAACAGAGCCTTGAACAATGAAGCCAGTGGGTAGCATGTTTCTTCTTCTATTTATAAAGTAGAAAGTTATCAAATAAATGACGTCATTTCCACATTTTCATAGAAGGACATCGTGTAACAAATAGGGTCATAGGGAAATGACTTTGTACTAGGTACAAGCCATATTATAGAGGCGAGGGAGCATGCTCTTACTCGTTGTTGTTATTACCTTCCACAGTCAACCTGGCATCCATTCTTTATTTTTCTTCAGCTTAGTTAGCTTGGAAACACCAGACAAGTATTGAAACCACGTTCAATATATCGCCAAGCCAACGTCTGCCACTCTATTACTTAATGCTTGCACAAAATTGTAGTTTACAAGAAGAGTTTACTTCAAACGCATTTGTATTAAACTCACCTAAAAAATTGTCACTATATATTTCAGAAACTATTTATTTGATTTTTTTATGGTGCGGGGCCTCATTATGAGGGAGGTAAAGTATAGTAACACTGTGACCTTCCAGGCATGTTGTAAGAGGCGACTAAGAAGATTGATCGATGGCTTGACAAGCTGTCATTGTAAAAAGTATTGTTATGGAAACAGAACCATAGATTTTAGATCAGTGATCTCTGCAATATGTGCCATTTTGGCACGCAAGGTTTCTGTTTTTGAGATTGTGGTTCTGCCCTATGTGCCGTCTTCGGTTCGAAAGGACAATAGATAGATAGACATACATTAATTATGAGAATACGTTTGTGCACTTAAAATTCGTCACATTCGATATCAAACTGTACACATATTCATCATCAGTTTTGGTGTGCCATTACTGAAGAAGGATAGTTTCAGGAGGGCATACACCGACGCTGTCTTCAGCAAGATCAGCAAGAATCTTCTCAACATCATACTGTCCTATACCGACAACTTGACACAACTCATCATGTATGATTTGGTGGACTCGCATATCAAACTACCAGTTTTGGTTCCATCTGTTACTGTCGAAGCTGAGCTAATTTGTTGAGGTTTAACATTTTTCGTCCTACTTTAAGTAACGTACCTACATTCCAACAGTTTTAACATCGGCAGTTTCTTCTCCAAATATTTTAAAATACAATTTTGAATCACTACACGACCAGGACCTTCAGCTGTGCGAAATTAAATCAAAACTCTTTGCTTCTTCTGTGCTTTCTGTGCATCCATGAATTAAATAAAAATAATATAATAATAATGCCGACCAGTGTCAAGTTACTGACTTTTTAAGTGCAGAGAAGCTTCATAAGTTATTTCACGTATGCCAGTCTATGTGTAGGCACGTGTGTGCGCGTGCGTATATATATATATATATAATACACCATCTATATGACCAACTCTGATCATACGTGTTCCAATTGTGACCGGGGATTCATCATCTAAATTTGATTTTGTAGTCACTTCTATAAACATAAAAGACGCAACAAACAGCGCAATATAGGCAACTATCTTTTGCTTCTATTATTAGAAAAATATGCTACGAAAAAAAACAATTATATAGACATCACTGATTCTCGAGCGCAATGTGTGACCTTTCTTTAAACAAATAATGTATATTTCAAACGTTGTCGTGAGTCATTAAACTTGATAACAGATTTGTCACCATTTGACCTGACGGTCCACACATTTGAAGGTCGCTGTTTAACGCAGCGCAAGCCAGTCACGAATGGTCGCCTAAAGGGATACAAGCGAGTAAACGCTAAAACCGGCAGATAAACAACTGGTTTGCCCTCACTTAGTCCGCACAGACATCCACGCGCTGGTGCGGAACAAATGGGATCGTGGATAAGAGTGTCAACTTGATACTCTGTTTTCTGTAATGAGATATTATCAAGGCAACTAGATTTTTAGAAATATATATATACTCACAACATACGTAAACTGAGGGGGGCCTCGGTAGCCTAGTTGGGAAAACCACCCGTCTGGACTACCGACGTTCGGACAACCCGTGTTCGATTCCCGCTGGGAGCAGTGTGAGTTATACTCGTGGTTAGAAAAAAAAAATACCCCAACGGTCGACCCAGCCGTTGGCAGAAATGGGTACCAGGGTATTACCCTGGGAAGGTGAGGAATGTTGCCTAGCATCTGAGTTTCGATGCTTGAGGCGACACTATACAGAAATCTCCGAACATTTCTGGACAGGCGGCCGAGCACATATGGGTGTACTAAGATGCCGGTTCAAGTCTCGTACTTTACCTTTACCTTTACTTTACGTAAACTGAAAAGCGTATTCTGTATACTTACAAACATTCAAGTACGCAAACAAACATGCCCAAGTACTTTGTTAATTGCTTTATTGATCGATAAAATGACTAGACTTTTAATCAATTATAATATTGGCTATCAATACTGTCTTTTTTAATCACAAAAATAAAAACAGATATAGCGTAACTTAGTAGCTGCTTGTCTACTTTGGAGTGGAGATACAAGTTTTTAAAAAACAGTTACAAAGTGCCGGAGACAGCAGCAGGGTTGAAGTTGGCTCCGACTCATATCTGATGGCTTGGGCCAGGATCGGTGAACCAGAACAATCCAGGCACTAGTTCACCTTTTCGTGGTGTCTCTAGTATTAGACTAAGCTGTCCAGTCTTGACAAGAGAGTAGGGAAGGATCCGGTTGGAACTGCAATCCTGTACTCAAAGACGTCATGCCAAAGGCGGATGTTTGAACAACGGAAAGGTGAAAACATTGCAGTTTTACTGCTAACAGCAACCGAACCATTAACGCCCATATCAAGTCCTTTACGGGCGGGTGATGAAGAGAGGTAACATGCGTCGGGATCGGTGAACTAGCACTTTCTAGGAGATCAATTGTACTTTCAGCTATTTGGTGAACGCAAGAAAGCAAGCAATCAAAGACTCGTGGAAATTCATCAAATGTATTTGTTCTCCTCTGTCCATTATGGAAAGCAAGTCAACATGGCTGCTGTATTATGTTGCAAGTTTTGCTAACTAAGCAGAAATGAAAAACCACACAAACACCAGCTGACAAAATTAATTTACTGATGAACTGATAAACGGTTAACATTATATTTTTTAAATATAAAAAAATATTTAAGGAAAATTAAGATGTTCATGGATCAACAAGGAAAGACAATACATGAAAATCGTGAAATACAAGAAAAAGGCGAGTTAGAAACAAATATAATAGGGGCGAGAATGGCTTGGTTAAAACCTGAAAGATTAGATCAGAACAGGAAGGAAAAATGGAAAAGGTTTGTTGAAGACGACAAATTGAATACAGGATACTTATTTCTATCGTCAGCAAAATTCCTTACACACTTGTATCACTCCCAGTTAAAGTGGCAGTAAAATTCCTTACACACTTGTATCACTCCCAGTTAAAGTGGCAGTAAAATTCCTTCCACACTTGTATCACTCCCAGTTAAAGTGGCAGTAAAATTCCTTCCACACTTGTATCACTCCCAGTTAAAGTGGCAGCAAAATTCCTTCCACACTTGTATCACTCCCAGTTAAAGTGGCAGTAAAATTCCTTCCACACTTGTATCACTCCCAGTTAAAGTGGCAGCAAAATTCCTTCCACACTTGTATCACTCCCAGTTAAAGTGGCAGCAAAATTCCTTCCACACTTGTATCACTCCCAGTTAAAATGGCAGTAAAATTCCTTCCACACTTGTATCACTCCCAGTTAAAGTGGCAGTAAAATTCCTTCCACACTTGTATCACTCCCAGTTAAAGTGGCAGTAAAATTCCTTCCACACTTGTATCACTCCCAGTTAAAGTGGCAGCAAAATTCCTTCCACACTTGTATCACTCCCAGTTAAAGTGGCAGTAAAATTCCTTCCACACTTGTATCACTCCCAGTTAAAGTGCACCAAATCCACTTTATACCTAAACGTAGTAATCTTAATTTCGCTGTTACCGTTTTCTGAGGAAGGCCGCACGTAGGCCGCAACGTCGGTATTATGTCGTGTAATACTTTTTTGTAAAGCTGCCACCATACCTTATAGAAATGTACTTTACACCCCACTACTTGTTCCATCCTGCTACCAGCTTTACCGCAGCAATTATTTGCCTGTTCCCCTACTAATTCCGCAATTATTTCTACAGGGTTCCGTTTCAAGACATACAACGTTAATATGAAATTGTATTCTTCGGAGATCCCTTTTTTTCCATATCATAATCATCATCAAGTACCGGCCTGCTGATGTAGGTGATCATGTCTCTCCACAACTTTCGATCACGACAGTTATTTATAATTTCTGTTGTTAACCTTCTGCAAATCATTCCTTAAGCTGTCTGGTATCTCTCGTCCCTCAATTTTCCCAGTTGTTACAATATACTCCAGTTCTTCTCTTCTCATTACATGGCCAAAAATTGATGATTGTTTCTTCCTAATATTGGAAATTGGCTCTCTTTTTGCATTGACCTCTTTCAGAACGTTTTCATTACTCTTCTTAGATGTCCATGGTATTCTCAACATTCTTCTGTAAAACCACATTTCTACAGACTCCAGTGATTTTCTTGCCTGCTGTCCTATTGTCCATGATTCCCATCCATATTGTTTCCATATATTAACCTATAATTAAACATTGTTATAATCGTTGTTATAGATTAATAAATCCGCAGGGAACTTACGCAAACCAGGATGTTCGAAAATGTGTCTTTCCCACGATCCAGATGGAACGAGAATTGCTTACTGACTCTTGGTAACGGACGGAAGTAAATGAATACCGGATTTGGGGGCACGATCAGTGGGCTGCATTCTCTCAAGAGAATTGGATGTGCTACGACACACTCCGCAACGACAGCAATGTCAATGGCTACCTTTACCTGAATGTAAATAACCTGAAGTTCTTGTACAAAAGTATTTTACATCATATATTTTTAAATAGCATATATATATGTTATATGAGGGCTGAGATTGAAATCAAGGAATCATCCAATGTGTGTGACATCTTCAGTTATGTGAAGTACAGACGGCTGACGCCATTTTAAATCGCCCCTGCTCGCAAAGCTGAAAACATCAAACAATTTTGGGTGGTTTCTGTCAGCCCCGGGCCTTATTAATACTATAGATGGCTGTTTTAAATACCCTCTCTGTGGGTCATTATTAATAATCGATATATATACGATTCTATAGTTGCCATCCAGAATGGTCTTCAGCATGCAGAAACAGTCTATTCCTGCAGAACGTGTGCAATGAATGCTATTGCATCAGGAAAATAAGTATAGCGATTTAAAGCGTTTCATTAGGGATTAGGGCCAGCATCCACATTTCTTCGGATCGAATAAGATTAAAGAGAATCCTGGTATAAGCAGCCTTTAAACATTGATGAAGAGACTGGAGTTTATTTGAGGTATTTTTGGATAAATATATAACCTCAAAACTTTCATTTGCAAATAAGAATTGTTAACATAATCTTGTGCACTGTACGATACTAATAACACCTGACTTGATTTGATCTGATGTCATATGCACCGTCATGAAGAAAATCTACGTTTTTTTTTTTAAATTGCCAGCTTAAAATTTGAAAACACATATTATTATTATTATTATCATTAATGTTATTATTGTTTAGACTTTACTGCTTGAATATGTGAAACAGTGTTAAGATATTCGGGAATAATAGAACAAAGAAGTATGTGTTAGCACTCGGAAAAAATGACAGACAAACAACAACAGAAAAAAACAGAGAACAATATATGGTCCGAAGCAGGATTCGAACCCGTACTCCATGGCACCGCGCCTTGCCACGAGAAGCCGAACGCTTGGTACACTGCCACGCAGCTAACTAAAAAATTAGCTATTGTGAGCAGTGTCTTACACGAAGGCGTTCCCATGACTATAGCATAGGGTTACAATCACAGATCGGAAATAACTTGTATTTCTGTACCTTCCTATTAATGCAAGTACGGGTTCGAATCCTGCTTCGGACCATATATTGTTCTCTGTTTTTTATGTTGTTGTTTGTCTGTCATTTTTTCCGAGTGCTAACACATACTTCTTTGTTCTATTATTCCCTATTATCGCCTCGGAAGTTCCCTATATAATAATATTTATGTATTATTATTTGTATCCAGTTAAGATATTCCAAGTTTTAAAAAAAAAATGGGTATATCAAGAGAAGAAGCGACACAAGCCAGGTAAGAATAAACATGTTTAACTAACCTCCATTTGAACTAAAGGTATATAATGACGTGTGTTTATAAATGAATGTGAATGTGCTAACTTATAGCTTGCGAGCCTTAAACAAATGGGCTTCATTGAATGACGTGCACCCAATGAATTAATAATAATAATACTAGGAAGAAGTTCATGAAAGTGTCAAGCTATAACTTGTATAAAAAGATGAATATGACCATATCTAATGTCGAGGAACGAAGTATGAAGCTCCCCTGTAATAGGCTATATGAATTGAAGATGTAAGGAATCGTCGCCTGTGCACCAGGTAGGGCTGCACGGTTGTCGACCTTGTCAACAGAATTTTCCAGCGCGCTTTGGCGTGGGTTGTGACATGAGTGGAACGGATATGGGGAATTCCCGACTCCAGTGAAACCGATGCCATGAATAGAACAGAATTGAATGTTTGAGTCTGCAGTGTTCTTTCTCACTATTAAATACCTTCCCCAACTCAACTAGCCAGGTCTCATTATTGAGGGTTAAGGCATAGAGATGCACATAAATGCATCAGAATGAGACGTTGCAGTAAAGCTGATTATACAGGAGAAATATAAAAAAACAAAACAAAAATTGAATGGGCACTGCATTAGGTAAGGGTTACGTCCCCTCTCTACATAATTTTAGAACAACAATCATATTAACAGCATATTTCCTGTGCTCGTGACCTCCCCTTCACCACGCTCATCGCCCCAACTAGGCCATTTTGATTCCAGATCTCGTCACAGCAGCATTTCTCGGCATTCACCACCCACAACAGAACTTCCTGATTTCCCGAAATTCACTGCCCACTACAAAACTTCATCTTTCCTTTACATTCACTGCCCACTACAAAACTTCATCTTTCCTTTACATTCACTGCCCACAACAAAACTACATGATTTCCTTACATTAACTGCCCACAATAAAACTACCTGATTTCCTTACATTCACTGCCCACAACAAAACTACACGATTTCCTTTACATTCACTGCCCACAGCAAAACTACCTGCTTTCCTTACATTCACTGCCCACAACAAAACTACCTGATTTCCTTACATTCACTGCCCACAATAAAACTACCTGATTTCCTTACATTCACTGCCCACAACAAAACTACACGATTTCCTTACATTCACTGCCCACACCAAAACTACCTGATTTCCTTACATTCACTGCCCACACCAAAACTACCTGATTTCCTTACATTCACTGCCCACAACAAAACTACCTTATTTCCTTTACATTCACTGCCCATAACAAATCTACCTTATTTCCTTACATTCACTGCCCACAACAAAACTACTACATGATTTCCTTTACATTCACTGCCCACAACAAAACTACCTGATTTCCTTACATTCACTGCCCACACCAAAACTACCTGATTTCCTTACATTCACTGCCCACACCAAAACTACCTGATTTCCTTACATTCACTGCCACAACAAAACAAAACTACACGATTTCCTTACATTCACTGCCCACAACAAAACTACCTGCTTTTCCTTACATTCACTGCCCACAACAAAACTACCTGATTTCCTTACATTCACTGTCCACAATAAAACTACCTGATTTCCCTTACATTCACTGCCCACAACAAATCTACCTTATTTCCTAACATTCACTGTCCACAACAAAACTACATGATTTCCTTTACATTCACTGCCACAACAAAACTACCTGATTTCCTTACATTCACTGCCCACAACAAAACTACCTTATTTCCTTACATTCACTGCCCACAACAAATCTACCTGATTTCCTTACATTCACTGCCCACACCAAAACTACCTGATTTCCTTACATTCACTGCCCACAACAAAACTACCTGATTTCCTTACATTCACTGCCCACAACAAATCTACCATTTCCTTACATTCACTGCCCACAACAAAACTACCTGATTTCCTTACATTCACTGCCCACAACAAAACTACCTGATTTCCTTATATTCACTGCCCACAACAAATCTACCTTATTTCCTTACATTCACTATCCACAACAACACCACATAATTCTCTTCCATTCACCACCTACAATTAAGTTATCAAATTCCTCCACGTTCACATTATCAATCCCCGCCATATTACACACCCTCCACCCTTAACCACAAAACCCCTAACCCACCGCTACCAGTCGAAATCAAGGCTTCTCTTCAAATTAAAACGCCCCAAGTAAAAGATGTAGCAGGCACCTTGCTCCACCCTTGTGTTGGCGTAGCCCTGCAGCGCTGGCATTGAAATCATGTACCAGGAATGTTGCAAAATACCTTATAGAGGTGCAGTGTTACCTCGAGTGATTTATTTAACTAATTTCTACAGTACACTGGGGTGGGTCAAATACATTTAGACCAGTGATCATTCCTTAATCATTGTTGCTCTATATTCTTTACATTGTGTATGTGTGTGTGTGCAGTCCAGACAGTGTATCTGTAACTAGTACATACAAGGGTGCATCGTTTCAACAACACAACTGACTAATTAACACTTTGAATTATCCAAGATATGGTATCCTAATCCTCTACACGGGTGTTTGTAACTGATAATTTAGTTGATTTTATAATTTGTATCTTTCCAGGAAGGTACTATCATGGATCTGTATATGATGCATTCGTGGTCCACACTTTAATTTTTTTTGGGGGGTTAGAAATGATTGACAGCATCTTAGATTAGCATCAGTACAGAGTTAATCTGATCTCATTTCAGACATAATACTCCGTGCTTCTACGCGAATCTTCAGGGGTCCACTTGAAGTGCCAGAACCACGTTCATAACGAGTAATTTAGTCTTAGTAACAATTTGCCATCGGTGTGGCTTAGGGCTATAGCTATGATGTCCACAATCAAACATTTACTGCATTTGTTCCACAGAATGCCGTTCACACATGTCAGCTCTGTTGTAAATTGGCAGGAGACAAAATAATAATTAATGAATATTATTATAGAGGGAAACTTCCGAGGTGATAATCAGCGAATCAATTCAGAGCTCTCTTCCTCTGAACTGTAAATTGGCACCACGATTAACAGGGTTAAGAAAATATTTTGAAATCGTCGCGGGTGTTATCAGTATTCTGATCTATCTAAATTTGAGAAAGATATTGAATTCATGCACTGAGATATTCCTGTGTTGTCAGGAAGGAAAGCGAATGGACACTGGTAGAGTAACGATGATTCTATTGCGAATACACATCAAATTAACCGCAGGGGCTAGAAGATCGCTTAGCAAAAGAAGTTAAAGCTGTCATTGAATCATAGCTGATGGCTTGCGCCAGGATCGGTGAATAAGAGCTATGCAGATCCTACTCTACCTCTTCGCAGTGCCTCTAGAAACAGACTAAACAGTCTAGTCTGGTCAAACAAGTCTGCATCGAGAGAGGGAAGGAAACCCGGTACTCACAACAAATGCCGAGCTGAAGTCAGATGTGTTGGACCGAAAGACGCAAATATGGAAGTTTTACGACAAACACAAAACAACGCATCCATGCCCATCTAACGTTGTTTTATGGGCGGATGAGGAAGAGAGATCTAACTATTCTTCTATTCATTGAGTGAATGCAAGCAAACCAGCAAATTTACCAATATAAGTGAGTTTTATGAACATAAACACTAACAATTTTTTATTTGGCTTGAGAAATTAGCACTCCAATCATCATCATCTAAAGTGCCGTCTCGACATCGATGGTTGGCTATCATGGATAGCTATTTCACCCTGTCTCTTGCCTTGATGGTTACGCGCTAGAACGATTTGTAAAGTCCATCTTTTGATAGTGTCAAGTCTACTTTAGTGCTGTTTCTGCATTCATAGAGGCACGTACAGTAGATATCACACATTATTTCCTCAGCTTTAGTTCTGGGTTTATCTGCTTTGATGTGAATCTATCTTTCATGCTGCTCAAATGCTTATTGCCATTTTTTTCTTTTGCTTATTTCTATCTCGCCTTTTCCATCACTTATTATGACATTTCCAAAATAACAATGTTCATTAACTCTCTCTGGGTTCTTTCCACAACCTTGATATTAACTTGTATGCAGAGTTCTCATCATTTATTACTATTATTTTAGTCTTCCTAATATTTATATTCAATCCATATTCTCTGCATGTCTTGCTTATTGTTTAACCATAATGATCACACATGAAAGACATTTCTTTACCGCTTATATTAAAAAGACACTAAAACATAACGCAAATTGGCGGTCTAAATAGCAGATGCGTTCAAGATATCAAAAGTGCACTCACAGACCGATACCACAGTCTGAAGTGACTCATCGATATCACAGCAATATTTTTAAGTTGATGAGGATGCTATTTTTAAGTTGATGAGGATGCTGTTGAAGCTATTTTTAAGTTGATGAGGATGCTATTTTTAAGTTGATGAGGATGCTATTTTTAAGTTGATGAGGATGCTATTTTTAAGTTGATGAGGATGCTATTTTTAAGTTGATGCGGATGTAAAATACAACCTGTAACAGATCGGATTGGGAGGGCACGCACAGAGAATTACACCGGCGGTTTGTTATTTCATTTAGTAAGTCCCAGCAGGGTTTAATTACATTACTGTTCTACTTAAGATACTTCTAAATCCTTCATAAATATTATAAAAGCTCAAAGAAAGCATTGGTCACCTCACAGTTAGTGACATCTCCATACAAACTGCCCAGACTGCCAACGGCCATAAACGTTTTATTTTCTTTTTTTCATTTAATCATATATTAATCACCTCTAAAGCAAATGTTCGGCAGTCATTTTACTTGTACCTTTCACATTCATCAGAGATTCATATTCTTATGGCGAAGAAAAGATTATATTTCAGTCTTTAACCATATATATATTTATATTTTGTTCCACCACTTATTTAATTCAACAATAACCACCCTCATCAGTAACCATGTCACTGTAACAAGAAAACAGAGCCGTCAGGTGGTTATTGGTGAATGAAATAAGTGGTGATGAAATAAGTGGTGAATGAAATAATTGGTGAATGAAATAAGTGGTGAATGAAATAAGTGGTGGGGAAAAAAAAAATATATATATATCGTTATGGAAGGCCCCGGTATCACTGCAAACGAATTAAAATCCATAATTGCTCAACCGCCCGTGCCAGCGTAATCATCCGAATTAATATCTCATCTCCAAAACAAAGAAGGTAACTGTAGTCCCCATCGTAGCCAAAAAAAAAAAAAAAAAAAAAATATATATATATATATATATATATATATATATATATATATATATATATATATATATATATATATATATATATATATATGTACACTCTCTGGCGACTACATTGTTTAAAAACTGTTATTTTCAGAACTTCAATGACTCAGCCCTAACACCCGGACGTTGGTGGATCCTAGTAATAATGACACGACGTGACATGACAAATATATAAATATACAGTTGAATATATAAAAGGAAGGAAGGTAGTAAGGGGGAAGGGAATGAAGAAGGGAAGAAAGGTATGATGGGGGAGGAGTGTAGGAAGGAGAGAGAGAGAGAGAGAGAGGAAGAAGGAATGGGGGAAAGAAGGAAAAAGGATGGGTATGGAAAGAATGAAGAATAGATGCAAGGAGGGAAGGCAAGAAGAATGAGGAAAAAAGGGAAGGAATGAAGGATGAGAAGGGGAAAGGAAATAAGTAAGGAAGGATGGAAGAAAGGATGAGAAGGGGAGGGGAGAAAGAAAGTAAGGACGAGAAGAAGTAAGAAGGGAGGAAGGATGAAAGTAAGTAAGGAAGAAAGAGAGAGGAAAGGAAGTAAGTAGGAATGACAGGGAGGGGGGGAGGGAGGGGGGAGGGAGGAAGGGAGGGGGGAGGGAGGGGAGGGAGGGAGGGAAGGAAGGAAGGAAGGAAGAAGGAAGGAAGGAAGGAAAGGAAGGAAGGAAGGAAGAAGGAAGGAGGAAGGAAGGAAGGAAGGAAGGAAGGGGAAGCTTACATGCAAAAAGACAGGTAATGAACAGAAAGATATAGAGTAAACAAGTAGACCATCAATGAGAATAATTATACGTACATGACAGAAGGATACGATAGAAATAATAAGAGCAGCAAAATAAATGTCAGCAATGAGGGTTGATATACTTCCCTGGAAGGCATCAGTTATGACAAGAAAGATATATTGACGGCTCTGTTTTCTTGTTATAGTGACATGGTTACTGATGAGGGTGGTTATTGGTGATTGAAATGAAAATGGTTATTGGTGAATGTGGTTATTGATGAATTTGATTATCGATGAATGCGGTTATTGATGAAAGCGGTTATTAGTGAATTTGACTATTGATGAATGTGATTATTAATGAATGCGGTTACTAATGATGACGGCTAATGATGAATGCGGTTACTAATGAGGACGGTTATTG